>JADBJO010000276.1:75000-85000 GCA_016801955.1 Conus betulinus | reverse complement strand
CACAGCTGTTTGTTGAATTGTGTCCCTTGGGAGAATGACGCATAAACAACTTCAGAAGATAATTTGTGGTCCAGGGACGAACGCACTGGATGTTACGGCAGGATCGGCAGACCGCTGATCACATGACGGATTCTCCATAGTTCGTCATTAGGTATTGTTAATACGCTTCCCAAGAAATGTATAACTTTCTACAGATATAATACAGTCTGTGATGTCAAATCGTTCACGTAGTTTCAAAGAGAAAAAAATGAAATCCATGTGCTTTATAAGACCCTGATGACATGAATCTAGCGCCCCCCCCCCCCCCCTCCCTTCTCTCAAACGTGTCGTCCCTAACCAATTGAAAAAAAAAAAACCTTGAATCTTAAATCAGAAGGGGACTTTACTGAGACACGATTCTGTCCATGGGAGAGTGAATCTGAGGGGCCTAGTTCGACATTGAAAAGAAAATAAAAGTACATAAATATTGACCCAGTGCAAGTTTGACGTCAATGTTGTGACTGTGACTATCTTTATCATTATCAAGCCATCCTAAAGAACTCTGAAAAGCTTTATTCAACACTTTTTTTTTTTTTTTTTTTTAACCTATTCTTCCAGTCCGACCTACGCTGAGTAAAAAGATTCAGTGTAGAACGAACACTTTTTTTTTGCGAATAGAAAAGAAAAAAAGCATATGACAATGGCATGAAAAAAAGTAATTTTCATCCTTTTCTGAGAGTTGATTTCAACGAGATGACAGCCCTGGTATGACCCTTTGCGGTCGGCTGGGCTATAAGCAACATATATTAATATTTCATCTTGCTACGGGCGCCTTCTGTCAGCAGTTCTCCAAGCGCAATAGACACTGTCACTCATTACTCTTTCTAGCTGTCTGTGTGGTGTCACATTTACGCAAAAAACGCAGGTCAAACATAGTCAGGCCAGGCAAGCATCGTACCTTTTCTTTAAATTTTTTTTTTAGGAATTTCTAGTGCTATTGTCTTGACTCTTTTTTTTTTCTGTCCCATCTTCTGTGCCAGTATTACCCCTACGAGTTCACCCGGCTTGTCGTCAACAGTCACACCAATGTTTGCCCGAACGCAGCCGCGAAACCGTCAGACCACAGGGAGAGTCAATGTCACTTTGTCGTTGGGCAACCCACCAGAGGAGATACTGCACCGCTGTCGATCCATTGCGGTGATGTTCAGTGGTATCTGTTCTTATTCCAACATACGCGGGACACCACTGGCCAAGTCCCCCACAGACGACAATAATAGCTTAGTCGCACAGCCAGCGTAATTGTCTATCTCTCTCCCTGGCCGCAAACTCGTTCGTCCGACGACAGTCCCCTCAACTCGCAGATACCTGCGACTTCCACACGAGCTCACAAAGAGCGTAGACATGAAGAAGCAATCGAAACTGAAATCCCCATGAGAGCAGGGTATGACGGGGCACAAAATTTGACCTTTTTGTGTGCTAATCGATGAGGGTTTTAACCGCCGCATAATATGAAAACAAAAACTGAACACTGATTGATGTGGATGATACGACTGAGTTCTATCCCGGTCTGAGACTATAACACGGGGTTCTACTCTCCGGGCGTCAACCAGGCCCCAGAGATACAGATACTTGCGCTGTTGGTCAGGAAATTTGACCAACACTCTCGGACGCTCATCCAATATGTGGATGAAATTTCCACTCTGTGGTTCCAGTCTTCCCCACTTGAGCCCCAGCTGAGGACAGGAGCCGATCATGGGCTAAAAACTCACACAAATATAAATGGCTGTGACAGGAATTGAACCCACCACCTCCCAGCTTGGAATCCGTGACCCCAACCACTGCGAAACTACAGTTGATTTCTTGGAAAGTTTTATTTTTCTTATATAAAGTTGAAATGTGTTTTTGAGGTAATGAATTTCTATGGGCTTTACATTACTCTACATACTTATGAAATTTCCTGATTTTCTTTGTTTTGTTATTTTTTTTTTTTTAGGCGTTTTTCCACTTCAGCGGACTGACGCCGTTTCCTAAGTCTGCTTCGCTAAATCCGTGACGGACCGTTAATAATAGCCATCAGTCATCAGACCTGAATTCGATCTTCCTCGTCGTTAATGAGGTGAACAGAAGGCAGCAGGTTTCTGGAGTCCAGTTTCCTAGCCCTACTACGCTCGGTAGCCGGGAGTGTCTGCTATCACTGGTCACGACTCTCACGAAACAGCAGCAACGGCGAGGCTAATCCAGCAATTAAGCTAAAATAAACCAGCGACACTAATACCTTCCAGTGTGGATGAAAAAGAAGCTGAAGAAGCAGACGGGTAGTTGGGAAATTGCAGACATATGCAAAATTCGAATGGACTCTAGATCCCACTTTAAGTCAGTTTGCGTATAAACTTGGACAGAAGGAAAGAAAGAAATAAGATGAAAAAAAAAAACCAACAACAAAGGTTGGGAAAAAGAAAGAAAGAATCTGCCAATGGAAGTAACAGCGAGTACGGACTTTCATTTGCAATATCGCACGGAAACTCCAAAATGTCAACGTTTATATCACAGGACAGTTCCAGTACTTCATCAAAATACATTACTTTGTGGATAGGTATGAATTCGTCGAGTGAATCTGCAGTGTTCAAGCTGAAAAGAAAGCCTGTCATAATTTTGCCTGACAAATCATGGTTCGACCGTTTGATATGAATCCGCTCCAAACCTTCATAGGTTCTCATTTCACTTACATTTCATCTTTCATTTACGACTGGGTGAAAACGATTCGGTGCTGTTTGCAGAATGTCGCTGACAGACACACCAACATTCAAACAGGTGCGAATGATAATGATGCTGATGAAAGGCAAGAACAAGCAGATGAAGACAAACAATTAGAACATCAGACAACGACAAAGACGACAATGATGATAAAGTAGAAATTAGACCTTCTTTGATGTTACACAAAGATCACGATGATGATGATGATGAAGTAGAAATGAGACTGTCTTTAATGTTACACCATGGTAAAAGACGATGAGGAGGAAGTATACTTTCTTTAACGTTACACCAAGATAACGACGATGATGAAGAAGCAGAAACGAGACCTTCTTTATTGTTACACCGAGATAACGATGATGATGATGACGTAGAAACAAGACCTTCTTTAATGTTACACCAGAATAACGATGATGATGATGATGAAGTGAAAATGAGACCTTATTTCATTCCTTTCGTCCACATAATGACAGCTGTTTCTTCGAAGGGAGGGTTTTCAACCCCCCTTCCCTAAAGTGGCCATTTCCAAAGCCGCCCAATAACTTCACCCACTGGGGATTGGCGTTAATGTGTTTGATTATATCGAACATTAATGCTCTACCCCACGCGGGGTGTTTTTCCAAATGAAATAACAATCAGTTGTGCCCCTTATCCAAGTGTCTTAACATATAATAATCTTTTGAACTGAGTTCTGGGACTTGAGGTTTTTTTTTTTCCCCACGTACTTTGCCGGCATTGGGATATATGGGTGCTCCGTAAGCCAAAAAAAAATTACTGTTTTGGTCAGTCGCAGACAAAGTTGAAATGATACTCTCAGCTGAAACTTTAAAAATGTCGAAGGGGGGGGGGGGGGGGGGGGGGGGCGGGGTGCGTAGGGGATTTTTTGTTGATTATTTTTTTTTTCTCATCGAAACGTATGAGTACGAGGCATGCGCAGCCTTCATGTAGTCAATCGTATCTGCAAACCACCTTCAAGGAACTGACTTTGAACTTCTGGCTGGGGTATCCAATCTCTATAGTCTTAAACGTCCATCTGCCTCACCGCCCTCTCCCTCTCTCCCTCCCTCTCTTATTATATAAATGAGGGTTGGGGAACGGAAGGGGTTCGGTGGTGAATCAAAATACAGGGATGTGTCTACATTTGCAGCCATATCTCAGAGTGGACTGACTGGTTGTTTGATGCCATGTTTTTGAGATCGTCACGTCCAGATCTGAGACAAAAAGTGCGGAGTCGGAAAGACGAGGGGACTGGAGAAGGGTGTGGGGTGGGGTGGGGTGGGTGGGGGGCAGCTTGAATGAACAAAAATATCACTACAGATTCCAAACTTTAACAGTGGAGGAAACCGCGTGGGGTGGGGTAGGGGTGAGGGTGTACTCACTCCACATCACGAAGGAGGAGGCGAGGAGGAGGGGCATTTCCAAATGCTTGTAAAGGTGGTGGTGGTGGTGGGGGTAGGGGGGGGGGGGGGCAGGGGGAAAGGGTCTCATATCATGAACTTTTATAAAAGCAGAACGCGGAGTGGGGAGTCCTTGTAATAAGCGTGGGAAAGTAGGATGGGTGGGGTGGGGGGTGGGGGGAGGAGTTCATCTTCTAAATGATCCTAAAGACGAGGTGGGAGGTGGGGGATGCACCATGGCCAGTTCAGTTCAGTTCAGTTCAGTAGTTTTATTTAACGTCTTTTCATCACAAGATGATCTTAGACCTTTAAACTGCAATATACATTCCATTGTACCATTAGCACCTCCCCCCCCACCCCAAAAAAAAAAAAAAAAAAAAAAAAAAAAAAAAAAAAAAAAAAAAATCACTATTAACACATATCTCAAATGTCTTTTTTCACAATAGTTTTTGCAACTGGGGACTGAGCAATAACCAAAGCAATATCCAAAAAGCCAGGGTTATTTACCACACTATCAACATTGTCAGAATTATTTATGAAAATATTCTTCTCCTTATAAGCTGGGGTAGTATAGGGCATTCAAATAAAAGATGACGAATTGAGATATTCTCCTGACATATACACGCTATACCTCGTGAATATTTTGTATTCCATGTATTTAACCGTAATTTATGAATTAATCTGGCTAGATATCTTGGACATGATGGCAGAACGAATAATTTCTCATTAAAATGTTTCTTCCGCATATTCTTTTCCAATCGCTGGATCAATTCATGCGGAGAAAAATTTAAGACTTTGTTGAAGGGTGTTTCAAAAATTGTACAAGCTCCATGCTTTGCCAATTTGTCTGCTAATTCATTCCCTTTTAAGCCACAATGTGAAGAACCCAGCAAAATCAACTGCTATACCTCGGGAAAGTAAACAATGTAACAGATGCTTAATTTCAAAAAGAAGATCAGTTCTAATTTTAGAGTTCCAGTGCTTTAATGATTGTAAAACTGATTTTGAATCAACACAAAATAACACACTATAAAATGATACTGGCGTGTCATATAAGATGTAGTTCAGAGCTTTCATAATTGCATATAGCTCTGATGTATAAATTGAAAATTCTCTGCCTAGATAGAAAGACTTTTGCACATTTAAGGATGGTATAGTGAATCCAGCACCACTGTCAGACGTTTCCATTATTGAACCATCTGTAAATACTTTTAAATGATTTGGATAAGTCTTTTCGAGATGTTCTCGAACTTCATTTACTAGAATATTTACATTGTCATCTTTCTTCAAAGTAGTATATTCATCATCAATTTTTGCGTTGAGATGCTCCCATGGGGGCATTTGAGGAACAATAGGAACCTCCGAAATTGCATCAATATCAATACTACATTCTGACATAAGCTCACAAGTGAAATTTCTAATTGGCTCTATGTATGATATATTTTTTTAGACCTTTTGGGGTATTCCTTGTTGGAATCCATAAGAATTTCATCACTAACAGAGTTTTTTTTACAGATAGGCCTCTTACAAAACGTATTTGGACACATCCAACGTTCGTTGTTCATTAAGAGGTAAAATGTTTGTCTCCTTATAGCATTTCACTGTGTTTGTGTGCACACTGGAACACCCAAAGCTAATTTTAAAGCTTTACTATCTAAGCTTTGCAGTTTCTTTAAAAGGTAGTTAGATGCAGAGAAGTATACTTCCTGTCCGTATATTAATTTTGATCGGACTAACGATGTATATAAATGTAAAAGTGCGGTACAGTCTTGACCCCATGGTTGACAACATATAATTTTGAGCAAATTTAATCTTTTCCTAGCTTATCTATCAAATTTCCAATATGCTTTTTCCAGTTCAGCTTCGGTGTTAAAAACACTCTAAGAACTTGACTGTTTGCTTATATTGTAGAACATTGTCGTCAAGAATAAGGTGGGAAGAACCTTTGGGTTTTTCGCCATTATTAAAAAAGCATTAAACAAGTTTTCTCACCAGATAATTCAAGACTGTTCTCTTTCATGTAAGCAGACAATCTGTCCAATTCTCCTTGATACATTGTCTGTACAAATTTTACTGCCCTTTTATTCGAGTGCTTCCTTAATGAAGTATTAATCCAAATGGCAATATCATCTGCATACTGCACTACATTGGTGGTTTTTGACAATGCCTTTGGGAGATCATGTATAAGGATCGTAAATAATAAAGGTGCAATAACAGAACCCTGGGGAATACCCATATCTATTTTCCTGATGATGAATATATTTTCCAATTCGTGTACATATATTTCTTCCTTCCAGAAAGTTTTTTTTGTAATAATCATACATATTCCCAGAAATACCAATATTTTTCAGTTTATACAATAATCGAGCATGCCAAACACGGTCGTATGCTTCTTTACATCAAAGAATGTAGCTAGTGTACTTTTTCTGCGTGAAAATTGCTTTTTTATATGAGAAGTTAGTTTCACTAAATGATCAGTTGTGCAACGCCCTTTTTCTGAATCCAGCTTGCTGAACTGGAATAATGTCATTTTTTTCACAATAATATAATAAACGTGTTTGTACAACTTTTTCAAGAAGTTTACCAACATGGGATGTTAAAGCAATGGGTCTATAGCTATTTACAGATGTTCTCGTTTTACCTTCTTTTGGTACTGGTACTACCACTGAACTTTTCCAGATTTGTAGGAATAGTGCCGTACGTCCAACATTTTTGGAACAACGAATGTAGTAATATTTTCCACGAAGAAGGCAAGTGACGAAGAAGCTCGTAAGAAATACCATCTAGGCCCACTGCTGAATCATAAGAAGTAATGGATTCTATCGCTTCAAGAAGTTCTGATGATTGTAATGGAGAATTTAAGTAGTTATCATTGTCTGGTATGGGACTCTTATATTGTTCTTTTTGTTCCTCTTTATGTCTATGGTACTTGATTTCTGCTGGAAGATTTACAGCTTGACTATTTTCCGAAAAGAAATGGGAGAAAGCTTCCGCCTTATCCATTGTGCTTGGAAATCTTTTTGTTAATTTTACAGGGTAAGCTTGTGTTTTGTAACAATTTTTCATTTGTTTTACTTTTTTCCAAACTTTAAACATATCCTTCGATTCTTTTTACTTCAGTCTCACAAAATTCTGCCCAGTGTTTCTTTTTAGCTTGAGCAATGATTTTATTACATTTGTTCTTTTCTTGCTTCATAAAGACAAAATTTTCTTCTGTCTTATTTCGTAACCAAGCCTTGTAACTTTTTCGCTTTGATTTAACAGCTAGTCTACTACATTCTTCCGTCCACCATACATTACCCACATATTTACCAATCTTTTTAAATTTACATTTAGGGATAGAATGCTCGGCTGCTAACAGTATGACTTTGCTGAAATTAGAATAAAATAAATTAACATCATCGTTCTCAATAATGTTGTGTTATATACGATGCAAGAAAAATCTGGTAGGCATCCCAGTTGGCAAGTTTATAATTAAACTTTGGAATTTTGTCTTCGATGTCTGTTACATCATTATCTATGTCATCATCAAAGATTATAGTAATGGGGAGGTGATCACTTCCCAAACAATCTTCTCCTATAGACCAATTACAGTTTACTGCAATGCTAGGTGAAACTAAGGATAAATCTATCGCGCTAGGTTTGTGAGTTGAAACATCTGGAATTCTTGTGATTCGACCATCATTTAATAAAACTAAAGAGGAATCAATAATATTTTCAACGAATCTGTTGATGAAAAACTTTAGAACACTCAGAATCCCAAAATGGTGCATGGGCATTAAAGTCGCCAACAATGATCCATTTCTTACTTGTTAAATTTGTATTCTTCAGCCAGTCTGTGTTATCCTCTTGGGGTCCATTAGGATAATATACAGAAAGTACATTGTAAACTGAGTCCTTTGTTCACTTTGATTACAGCACCTGTAGCAAATACACCTTTATCTTCCTGCGGCACCGGAAGTGGAACGATCCTAGTAAATTCCAGGTCCCGTCTGATGTAAAGAGCAGTCTGGACTTTTTTGTTTGATTCACTGACTGTGTAAAGTGGAGGGTAGAAATAATTCTCCAAATTAGGTAGTCTGTGCTTTTCCACATTCAGAGACTGAAGTGCTAGCACAGAGTGGTTTCCCTCTAGAACATGATTTTCAAAAGATAATAAATTACTGGGAAGTGATCTGGCATTCCATTGAAAAATTTTGAAACAATCATTTTGCTTAGCTTTCATGGCAAACTGCAAGTTGTAACATAACTGCTGTTATGCAAATTATAGGCTTTCACGGCACATTCTCCACCAAACAAGATTGATTGATATTGAGAGTGACCTATTACAGTAGTAATAAATAGGAAATAGCCCACATTGGGGAACATCTTCTTAACAAATAAACTACACATTCAAAGAAAACACGAAAAGAACAATATTATAAAAACAATAAACCAATGTCTGAATAGCGCAGTACTACGTATACTGACTATAAGAACAATGAAGGCTATGAACACTCGTTATTCAGGGAACTTGTATGTCTCAAAAGTGCAGGTCTGACCTCAGTTAACACTTGCAATGATGATTGTGGTGTGCCTTCACAAAACAGAATATCCCGGTATATCTAACACAAGCCAACATAATACATACATTTATACTCAGGCATACATACAGCCACACACAAAGACACGCGCGCACGCACACACACTCACACACACGTTCTCATCAGTGCATGATGTGCGCGCGCGCGCACACACACACACACACACACACACACACACACGCACACACACACACACACACACACACACACACACACACACACACACACACACACACACACATTCACACATATTAACTACAGTTCAAAATATACATTGTCAAGGCAGTCACCAGTGGGGGTACCAAAAACCCCTCCAGTCAAAAGAACCCCCATATGCGGCTGAAAGTACGATTTGGAACGTCGCTTGGGCTGATTCCAGAAAAGACCGTGAAGATGTCTGCCCAAGTTTCCGGCCAGCACTGACGCTCCTCGTTGGTTGGGGTGAAGCTGATCCCGAGACCTCTCGGCTGCAGGTTCTCGTGACTGATGAAAGAGATATTCTTGTTCTCCACCAGCTCGGCGAACACCAAGGCGTTATAAAGGTCTCTTTTTGCATTCAGGGAAGGATCTTTGACTGGCGAAATTTTGCTTATAACAACTTTCACTTTCTGATGCTCAGACTGTAACTTGCGCACTGCAGCAACAAAGACTTCACTGGCAGCCTGAGGGGTCTTTATCTTCATGTGGGGTGGAGGGTAGGGAGTGTGGGGGTGGGGGTGGGGGACATTGGTCCTCTAACCTCACCAACATCTTCATGTGGGGTGGAGGGTAGGGAGGGGGAGGGGAAGGGGATGATTGGTCCTCTGGCCTCACCAATATCATGTGGGGTGGAGGGCACGGATGGGAGGGGGGACAACTGGTTCTCTACCCTCACCAATATCTTTCATGTGGGGTGGAGCCGGGGGGGGGGGGGGGGGGCGATTGGTCCTCTAGCCTCACCAATATCTTCATGTGGGGTAGAGGGCAGGGAGGGCGAGGGGATGATTGGTCCTCTTGTCTCACCAATATCTTCATTTAGGGTGGGGGTGGGGGGATGGGGGGGGGGGGGGGGGCAGCAGCGCCCCCCCCCCCCCCCAGCCCAGCCCCGGTACTCCCCGGTTCCGACGCCACTGTAAAGGGAGTTAATGCATGCATTCAATTTTACCGGTCAACTATGAAAGTGTACAAACATCTAGTGTTTATTTCATTAAGATTCGCATCAGGCGTTTCTCAAACGCTGGTTCATTGTTTTTCTTTCTTATATAGTAACATGACTATTTTATAATTATGTCTTTAATGTGAAACCTCAAA
>JADBJO010000276.1:65000-70000 GCA_016801955.1 Conus betulinus | reverse complement strand
TATGAACGGGTGACACATGAAAATTAACATGATAAATGTGATTAACGTCAACTAACTGTTCATCCATTTGTCGGTACATTTCGTCATTCATTAATTCATTATTGTATCGGTTTTGTTGTCTGCGTGTTTCTAGAATTTGAGAATGATGTCTTTCATGGTTTCGGAATCTTTTTCTTTTCTTTAATCCACTAAATCAATAACACATGTTAATGGTAGAGGTGATGGGGATAGCAGCAACAGTGGTGTACTTGGTAGAAGTAACAATAACACCAGCAGCAACAGGAGCAGCAGCTGTAGTAGTAGTAGTAGCAGTAGTAGTAGTAGTAGTAGTAGTAGTAGTAGCAGTAGTAGTAGTAGTAGCAGCAGCAGCAGCAGCAGCAGTAGTAGTAGTAGTAGTAGCAGTGGTAGTAGTAGAAGTATAGGCAAGCAATAGTAAGGTTTTTCAATACTACCCTCGTGTATGTTGTCTGTTGGGGTGGGCTGGATGATGACGATGTAACAGAAAGCGAACGTTCTACGTTGCAAGGGTGAAACGGTCATTTTATATATCTGAACAGATCATCACTGTTCTCACACTATCAGCTTCCACCGAAGATCAAAGCTAAGACCTGGCGGGGAGAGAGAGAGAGAGAGAGAGAGAGAGAGAGAGAGAGAGAGAGCATAATATTTTCGCCTGTAAATCACAACGAACACTGCCGGTTTCAGTCGGTCAGACGCTATGGCCGACAACCACGGGACCGTTAAGAATCAATTTCACCGTGTTTGGAATGGCGTAGCTGACATTATCTGCTTTCAGGTAAAGTGTAAACTTTTAAACAGGCTATGACGAACTCAGTCTGTAAATCATCCTTCACACATTGAGCACAACTAACTGAACACACCTGAAAAATCCAAAGAAATATTCTAAGCACACCTATGATCTACATAAATCTATCGAAAATAAAAAAAAAAAAGTCCCCTGATCACTGCCAGCAGATTTTATACACCTGCAAACAGTTTAAAAGCCAAACGTTTTATACACAAACCCATCAACATTACAAACCGACTGAAATAAATCAACTAAAGACAAACTCAAATGATAATGCAGCCAGCTAATTTTCATCGCACACGAGCAAAAATAATCAGAGACAGAGAGAAAGAGAGAAGACTGTGTCTTCAAGTCCAGGTACATACAGAAACAACATAGCGCAAATGGCGACAGAAATTGGCCTCATAAATTAATAACCGTGTACAGATATTGAAATCTACATAGAAAAAAAAAAAAAAAAAAAAAAAAAACACCACTGTCAGTTTCTAGGTATATACAATGTCGATCAAGGACAAAGTCCTCTATCTGTACCTCAAAGATAGTTGATTCAACGAGAAAATTAGCGTTTCCATCTTCAGGTACGAAAAAAGCATTTAAATACGAAGTCCTTAAAAAAAAGTGTACAATATTTTAAACTGACAAAAAAAAAAATCACCGTCTTCAGATTCTAGATACAGACAACCTGTTCAGGAAGAAAGTGTCCCAATAGATTACCCGGAAATGGTACAACACGCATATAAACCATACTCCACCTACCTGTAAAGCAGCCCGAGATCAACTCCACCCCACACTCGTTCCATCTTCTCAATAATACCAGAAAAGGAAAGCCAACTACCTGCAACTCCGCGGAGTTTTCCGTCATGGCACGCACGTTTGTTCGTCGCCCAGTTTCCCCCCCCCCCCTCACAAACTCACACGAGCTGTTGCCGCTCAAGACCAACAGCCCGGCAAGGAGAGAAAGACAGAGAGAGAGAGAGAGAGAGAGAGAGAGAGAGCGTGTGTGCGTGTGTGTGTGTGTGTCGTGTGATGGCGACAGACGCACGCAGCGGTGGAGACAGGCGGGAAGACGGCGGTTGATAGATACCAGGCACTGTTGTCACGGTAGGAGAGAGAGAGAGAGAGAGAGAGAGAGAGAGAAGGACAGCACAGGAGATGCACGGGACTGGGGCAGACTAGATGCCGGTTTTGCCGCGCTACTGCGGCTCATTCTCTCTCTCTCTCTCTCTCTCTCTCTCTCTCTCTCTCAGAATTTAGCGATTTTAGAAAGCAATGTGTTGCAGTGTGAGACTCTTTAGACATTCTTCTCCCCTCAGATTTGTTTTTGTTGATGGGTATCGACAAGGAAGCAGCTTACTTCATATTTGCACAGAGGGATTTCAACGATAAAACTTTTTGTGTTACCGTAAATAGCTAAGCTCACCTGCTGGAAATGCGTTACGCAGTGCGTATTTCCTTTCTCAAGGGTCATGACCTTTATAAATGAACTCCCCCACCCCACCCTCTGTCTGTCTCTTTCTCGCTGTCTCTGTCCGTCCTGTCTGTCTGTCTGTCTGTCTGTCTCTTTCTCACTCTGTGTTTCTCTCTGTCTCTCTTCTCTCCCTCTCTCCTCTCTCGCTCGCTCGCTGTCTCTCTTTCTGTCCAAGACAATATCCATTGTATATAGACATCACTACTTGTAGCCTTCGTTATTGGTTTTCTTTGCAAAACATCAAGCGTTTCTTTATTCTACAGCTTTGGGCGCTGAGAAAGGAAGATTGTCAGCAATTTCCAAATGGGTATCGTCCATTTCAGCATATTTGGGTTGCTATGATTACTCGAGGGCGTGGATACATGAAACTGCATGAAATGACAAATGTTTTTGAAAAAATCGTAGACAGAACGATAGACTGCTTCCAACAGACATAGGAATCAAAGTTCAGGACCAGTGACGGAATCAAATTCTACAGACCCTTAAGACCACTTTCACATTTTGAACAACACTTGCTAAAAATAACTACAGACAAATTTAGAACGGCGTTTACTAGGTTTAGGCTTGGTATTAATAACTGAAGATTAAAAAAATATATATATGCCATGCTAAAATTAACCCTCTTCTTCAAACATTGTGTCCTTTCTGTCAGAATATTGAAGACGAACTTCCTTTGCTTTTAAGTTGTGAAGGTTATCGATTAATCAGACACACTTGAATACAACCAACCACTTGAAAGCCAGTAGATCAGTTGATGCACTGTGCAAACATTTCTTGTGCAGCGAAAGTGCGCGTGTCATGCATAAATCCGTGGGGCGGTGGCCATGAGAGTAGGTGTGGGAGACCCGGATGAAGCCAGGTTCAAATGCTAGTTAAGTCCCACATACACCAGACAGCGGTAAGTAGACGCTGGCCATACTACAAAATCGACGGTAAGTAGACGCTGGCCATACTACAAAATCGACGGTAAGTAGACGCTGGCCATGCTACAAAATCGACAGATGGAGAGTGTGAATGCCAAGAGCTCTTTTATCAATCAGTGGAGTTTTTTTTTTTTTTTTTTTTTTTTTTTTTTTTTTTTTTGGGATAAAATAAGGTCTCAGTAATTAAAAAAAAGGATCTTTCTGACCTCTAGCCTTTTAGGGCCCATACGTACAATGTTCCCTGGTGAAGACAAAGTGGATTGTGATGCCGATTGAATGACAAAGACTCTAGACTGGTTCAGCTTCATCTATTTGTTACATCTCCATCTTTTTTTCTATTTATAAAGTTTATTGTCATGTCCAACAGTAGGATACGGCAAGCTCTGCTAGCTTCTTTGGGATTGGAATAAAGTCATGTCGGCTGTTTATTTTTTCGGTGCGAGCACTGTCACGTCGTTCGTTTCCCGAGCGCAATGTTAGGAGCCAACAGACGAGGGGCAGTTTTCATCTGGGGTGGGGAGC
Source organism: Conus betulinus (assembly GCA_016801955.1). NCBI lineage: Eukaryota > Metazoa > Mollusca > Gastropoda > Neogastropoda > Conidae > Conus > Conus betulinus. Next base: position 66,279 of record JADBJO010000276.1, on the reverse strand, counting down.
TGGCAGATAGGCTCATGGAGAGAGTGTCTTTGAGTCACTGGGAGAGGGGGACGCCACAGAGGGAGCGAAGAATGAGGTTTGGTATGAGCAGGAGCGCGCGCGCCGGTGTATGTGTGTTTGTGTGTGCGTGTGCGTGCGTGTTATTCAAAAAGCAAAAGGTAGGGTTTAAATACACGCAAAACTCCATAAATGGGGCGTTTTTTTTTTTCTTTTCAGTCACACAATTTATGTCATTACCTCATCTCTTTCCTCACAGATCCCGGCATATTTTGTCATGGCTTCATCTCTTTCCTCACAGATCCCGGCATATTTTGTCATGGTTTCATCTCTTTCCTCACAGATCCCGGCATATTTTGTCATGGTTTCATCTCTTTCCTCACAGATCCCGGCATATTTTGTCATGGTTTCATCTCTTTCCTCACAGATCCCGGCATTTTGTCATGGTTTCATCTCTTTCCTCACAGATCCCGGCATATTTTGTCATGGCCTCATCTCTTTCCTCACAGATCCCGGCATATTTTGTCATGGCTTCATCTCTCTCTTTCCTCACAGATCTCGGCATATTTTGTCATGGCTTCATCTCTTTCCTCACAGATCTCGGCATATTTTGTCATGGCTTCATCTCTTTCCTCATAGATCCCGGCATAGTTTGTCATGACCTCATTTCTGACAGACCCCGGCATATCTTATCATGACCTCATTTCTGACAGATCCCGGCTTATTTTGTCATGGCCTCATTTCTGACAGATCCCGGCTTATTTTGTCATGGCTTCATTTCTGACAGATCCCGGCTTATTTTGTCATTGCCTCATCTCTTTCCTCACAGATCCCGGCATATTTTGTCATGGCTTCATCTCTTTCCTCACAGATCCCGGCATATTTTGTCATGGCTTCATCTCTTTCCTCACAGATCCCGGCATATTTTGTCATTGCCTGATCTCTTCCCTCACAGATCCCGGCATATTTTGTCTTTGCTTCATTTTTGTCCTCACAGATCCCGGCATATTTTGTCATTGCCTCATTTCTATCCTCATAGATCCCGGCATATTTTGTCATTGCCTCATTCCTTTCCTCATAGATCCCGCATGTGTTCAGTGTCGTCAATCTCTTTTGAGAAGAATCTGAGCCTTCTAAATAATGATCTAAAAGAATGCTTCTGAAGTATATTTCGGGGGGGGGGGGGGGGGGGGGGGGGGGGGGGGGGGGGACAGCAATCGATTTTCGTTTAAAACGAATGAATTAAGTTTCTGTCCGTGAATAATAACTTGGTTAAAAATGC
>JADBJO010000276.1:30000-37500 GCA_016801955.1 Conus betulinus | reverse complement strand
ATAGTTCCATGTTCACCATGTATCACAGTGTGACCGCCTGTAGACATAGTTCCATGTTCACCATGTATCACAGTGTGACTGTCTGAAGACATAGTTCCACGCTCAGCAGGCATACCGTGTATCACAGTCAAGCACCGACCAGCATTATTTTGTCGAGTATTGAAACAAGTTCTCTCCCTTGAGAGGGAAGGAAAGATAGCGTGAATAAAAAGCATCGGATTCTAGGTCGCCACCACAACACAAGCACGCAGGATCTTAGAGTACCAGTTAAGAAATACACTTGAGATCGTCTTAGTCTGCTATCTCACTAAGAGAACTGATATAGAGTTCGTTCATTAGCGACAGCGTTTTCCAAAAATCCCACAATTCTAAATTTCCTTACACCAAAGAAAATGATACCAATGTTCGTATTTTGTCAAGACTAGAGGCAGATGGGTCAACAATGATGTCAACCACTGAATTGGAATAAACGGTGTAACTTAAAAAAAAAAAAAGTGAAACGAACAAACAGACAATAGCAGCAACAACAACGACAAAGCAAACAAATCAGAAACAAAGCAACCTAAAGAACATGAAGTGGACAGTTCATACGGCCATTGGGGAGACTTCACACCAATGAAGAGGTCGACGTTATCACATTTCATGACGTCGTGTCTCTTGTGTTTTGTGTTTCATTGTCCTCGTTCACTGCTTAAGAACAGCGGGTGAGAGAAAAAGCAAACACTACATGACGGGGGAGAGAGAGAGAGAGAGATGAGAGAGAGAGAGAGAGAGAGGAGAGAGAGAGAGAGAGAATGACGAGAAGGTAAAAAACAAACCTGCACAGACAACAACACAAGAAGAGAAAGTTCCTCTGTTGTTGTCGTGCTAGCAGGAAGGATTAATAGCAGGTGATACCTTGTATACTCAGACAGCTTTTTCTGATGCTCAAGACAGCATGCATTTGAGGGCTTTCCAGCTGCGCTACTAGACTTCCAGCATTTCTGCATGGTTTGTTGTTCATCTTCTTCTCGCCAAAATATATTGTTCAAAAAACAACAGGAAAATAGCCAAAAGTAATCAACAACTCACCGACAAAACATGAAGTCAGCGGTTAATTATTCACACGTGACGTCCTAATAGGGGCTCAAACATACATGCAAACAAAAAGAATTAAACAAGGAAAGAAAGAATACATATAAACACACATGCTCTTTTGTTCTCTCTCTTCTCTCTCTCTCTCTCTCTCTCTCTCTCTCTCTCTCTCTATATAACTCTCTCTCTCTTTGTGTGCCTGTTTCCAGTCTGTCCGACTGTCTGTCTGTATGTCTGTCTGTTGGGTCTCTCTCTCTCTCTCTCTCTCTCTCTCTCTCTCTCTCTCTCTCACACAAAACACCACACACACACACAGTGACACAGAGAAGAGAGAGAAGGGAAAGGGAGAAAATGGGAGGAAGTTTAGATAAGGGGGAACAGAAACTAACAGAATATCAATTCGAATTCAATAAAAAAACTGTATACAAGACCAAACGGACACAACGGAAAGCAAAGTGACTGCAATGGTTACAACAATGGGGAAAACAGCGGGGTCATGTGCCCACCTCTAACTCACGTACAGTAATGAGGAGATGAGGGGATACAAGGGGATGGGAGAGGTTGAGGTCTGGAAACAAAGAGGTGGGGGAGGGGGGTTGCGGGAGGGGGGGGAGGGGGGGGGGGGGTTGCGGAGGGAGCGGAAGCGGCATCGAGATGATTGAAAAACAAGATGCAAAGCAAATTATAAATGTACTCCCAGTACAGTAGTAGTATAATAGAGAAAAAAAATAATAAGTAAATCTATATAAATCAGCCACAGTAGCACTATAGTGCACTCCCCTTTTAGTGGCAGAAATTTTAAATACGTAAGAGGAAAAGAAAAAAAAAAATTATTGCTCTTCCGGAAAATGAACCATGGTCTCCCGCGTGAAGGCGGGGGATTACTAACCACCATGCTACCAGGAGCTTACAGAAATTTTTGTGTGGTTACCACACTGTACATCACAAATCATATGTTTATTATAGCCATACGCAAATCGGCTATTTCTGGTTTAAAATAAAACATCGGGCATATCCGTGACCCCATAATAAACATATCTACAAATTTTCAGAACGATCGGTTTGCCTCCAGTTTTGCCTGGAGGGAGTGTGGAACACATTTTGACCACGGACAGACAGACAGACAGATACACCGACAGACACACACAAACACACACACACACACACACACACACACACACACACACACATACACACACACACACACACACCAGCATTTCTTCGTACCCATTGTAAAGTTCTCCCGGCTCTATAATAACTGAAAACAGTACCAAAACCACTGCACGAGAGGTCAGATTGTAGCCTTCAATCAGTTTGCCTCGAAAAAGGAAATAGGCCTATGATCTACCAGTAGCCTGGTTTCTGGCCGAAGCAGGGTAAAAGTGTTCTGTCTTGGATTCAAGTGCCTGGTGGGTCCTCAGCGTGTTTTGGCATAGACGTACTCTAAGTCTTTTCTTTCAGTCAGCTTTGACGTCAAAGACATACCTTATTTAAAAAAAAAATCTATTTCAAATTTGGTTTTTTCATTTTGATCAGTGCTGCTCAATTTTTTTTTTTTTCAAATTTTGGCCACGGAGCACGAAATGATTATCAGTACAATTTGGGTAACCGTTTTTTGTTTGTGAAAACATGTAAGGTATTTTTTAAATTTTCCATTCTTATATGTCCCGCTTTGTTGAAATTGACAAGATATAAGATCGGAGATCGATCTTGATATTATATCGATAAAAAAAAAAAATCTGTGTTCACACCTCTTCATCTGCTTGATGGTGATGTTATGGAATTCCTTGATATTGATGACGCATGAGTTCATGTTAAAAATAGGTCTAAAAACTCATTTATCTTTTGACAGTGTCTGAAGCAACATATGGGTTGAAAATGTTAAATCATACACTAATGGTCAATACCATTTGTGACATGTTCATGTGGGTGATGGCTGACAGGTTCCTCCCTTCATATATTTACTGTTCTACCCAAGTCACACGTGCCAGATCGTGTAGTTCCTGAAAACAAGCAAATGTGGAGACACCCTCCAAGGCAGTGCTTGTGAGTGCGTGCACACACACACACCACACACACACACACACACACACACACACACACACACACATCAGGTCCACCTGCTTTCCCCATCCCACAATTGTCTCGCAAACATATGTGCAGTTTCAAACACCGCGATTGGCAAAGGACTACGGTTTTTTTTTTTTTTTTTTTTTTTTTTCAAACATTTGAGTCAAAGAGAGAGAGAGAGAGAGAGCGAGAGAGAGAGAGAGAGAGAGAGAGAGAGAGAGAGAGAGAGAGAGAGAGAGAGAATGTCCCGTTCACAGACACATTCAGTTGTAATACTGCAAGGCATACTCGATATCCATCCATCTTAAGGTTTCCTTTTTTTTTCCGACCTATTTTAGGATGTGTGCACGTCAGACCTGCGTAACAAAGCTCATGGATCAAACAGGGGAGGCTACACAGCATTATCTCTCAGAGGGTAGACTGGTCCAGGGCTGGTGGGTACGACCATTCTTCTCTAGTTTGCTTTTCCTGTTTTCTTATCCATTTCATTCTTTCCTTACGTCTCCTCTCTCTCTCTCTCTCTCCTCTCTCTCTCTCTCCTCCTCTCTCCTCTCCGCTCTCTCTCTCTCTCTCTCCTTCTCCTCTCTCATCATCTCCTGTCCTCTCTCTCTCTCTCTCACCCCCTCCTCTGTGTCCACACTGGAAAAGTCCCATCAAACCTGGGCCTTGGCGAGCTATCGATTAGCTGCTTCATTCTTATTGATCCTCGTGCTGATTTTTTTATGACCTTAATGCATTCATTATCTTACATCAAAACGTTTTTCCACTTAAAAGTTTCACAAAGGTGCTGCTAAACTACCCCGGGCTTTCTGGTCAGTGCGTAGATAGATAGGACGACGATTGAAAGAGGATGCAGAGAGAAGAAGAGAGGAGAGAGAGAGAGGAGAGAGAGAGAGGGACAGAACAGAGACAGAGAGACAGAGAGAGAGAGGGATGGAGAGAGGGAGAAGACAGACAGACCAGAGAGAGAGAGAGATAGAAAGAAAGAAAGACAGAGAGCAGGAGAGATCGCAGACAGACAGACAGACAGACAAACGAGCTAGAGAGGGAGAGATGAGAGAGATAGAGAGATGAGAGATGAGATAGAGAGAGAAGAGTCCGCCTTTCACGATTCTACCTTTTTTTTGTTCAAACCTGGTTTTTGTTTTGTATTGCGTATAAGTGTCACCTTGACATTTGATTTAAAATTGAAAAGTAAGTTGTGGAACAAATGAAATTGTATCTGTTTTGTGTGTTCCTCTGTTTTAACACACCCTCCCCATAAAGCTTTGATCCTGACTATATCAACATTTTAGATGATATGATGTTATGTGAATCTGTGTTGATCTTTTCAGTGATGGGGATGGTCCGTCGTCGTCGTCATCACTGTGTTGTTGTTGTTGTTTGTTGTTGTTGGTTGTTGTTGGCGTTCTTGCTAGCTGTTTAAGTTTCAATTCGCCATTGTTGACATACCAAGACAGCCACGACCCTTGTACTACAGACAAAGAAGAGGAACAACAAATACAAAAAAAAAAAAAAAAAAAAAAAATCGAAGTACCAAAAAAGTAACAATTTGATAATAAAGTTGCTTGTCACGTGATTGCAGATATGGGAATATATACTTTGTTACTATCAACCTTCCGAAGGGTAAGTAAGCGATTTATTAAATCCCTCTTCTTTCTTCTTCTTTTCTTTCTTCTTCTTCTTCTTCTTCTTCTTCTCTTCTCATTATTGTTTATATTACTATCATTAATAGCAGCAACTCAGCAACAGTAGCTGTAGCAGTAGAAGTAGAATTAGTAGGAGTAGTAGTAGCAGTAGTAGTATAAGTAGTGTAGTCATAGTGATACTAGAAAAAAATCATTAGTAGTAGTAATATCATTATTAGTATTTAATCCCACGATACTAATGGTTAAAACGCAGCAGCAGCGCAGCAGCAACAGCAAAGCAGCAGCAGCAGCAAAAGCAGCAAAAGCAGCAGCCCAGCAGCAGCAGCAGCAGCAAAAGCAACGCAGCAGCAGCAGCAACAACAACACCACCAACCAACAACAAAAACAATGGAAATGAAAACGACAAAATATCTGATCACGACACAGAAATCGAATGCACTGGATACTGTTTACAAATCGTAGTAGACTTGGACTCACTCAAGGCTCTAGATGTACTGCAAATGTGCAACAGGCATTACACGTTTGTGGTTAGATATCATTCACAGCTATACCACCACAACTAAACACCATCTTTTTCTCAGCTCCAGGACAAAAGATCGTCCAGTGGTGTGACCTTGGTGATTCCTGTCGTTTATGTTGCGATCTTGTAGTTCGTGATGCGGAATTGGTGAATTTCGCGTGACTCATTCCTTGACCGCATCCCCCCCCCCCCCCCCCCCCCAAAAATTCCAGTTAACAACAAAGAAAGACCCTTGTCCGTTGACAACTGCTCAGAATTCGCATAAAGGCACGTGGGTGACTTTTTAGCTCTTCTCTGTGAATAGAAGTGAAATTTGTGGCGGGTTACCCTAAATGTGCACGTACAGTTTTCCTATTTACACACTCCAGGTCATGAGAGCAAGAACTACTAATTTGAGAAAAAAAAAAAAAAAAAAAAAAAAAAAAAAAGCGAACACGAGCACCCAACCGACAAAAGCCGCAACAACGACAGCAAAGCAAAACAAATACAACAACAACAACAACAACAACAACAAACAAACAGAAACAAACAAAGCAATCTAAAAGAAACTTGAATTGGACACAGTTATAATATGGCAACTTGGGGGGAAAGGAGAGAAGAGAATTTTCACAGAAAAATGAGGGGACGTCGACGTTGCGTCCTGACGTTTTGTGGTGTTCCTTGTCCTTGCTCACTGCGTGGGACCAGAGGGAGAAAAGAAAACACAAACAAGCAGGAAGGCGGGGGGGGGGGGCGGGGGGGGGGGGGGGGTGGGGGGGGGTGGGGGGGGGGGAGCCGGGAGAGCCAGTGCAGGGCCAAGGGTAACAGATAAGCAACACACATGCTTTTTTTCATCCGGCCCTTGCCCCGTTAAGGGATCTAAGTATGACTAGCGACTAAGACTTACAAAACTTACATTTAACAAACACATATCTTCATAACATTAAAAATTTCATCCATTATAGGTAGGCGTAGGTGGACTTTAGGGGGAGAGGGAGAGGGAGAGAGGATGGGGAGGAGTAGGAGGAGAGAGAGGGAGAGAGTGAGAGAGATGCGAGAGGAGAGAGCGAGAGAGAGGGAAGTATGGGATGGAGGAGAGAGCTTATTGAGAGAGAGGAGAAGAGCGGAGGGAGGAGAGGAGAGGGCAGATGACGTGGAGAGATAGAGGAGAGGGAGCGGAAGAGGAGCAGATTTGAGAGGCAGACAGGGAGGAGAGGGACAGGAGGGGAGATGAAGAGGAGGAGAAGAGATGGACAGACGGAGAGGAGAGGAGGAGAAGGGAGACACACGAGCAGGGGATAGGGCTTTTTGAATTGGTAGGAGATGAGTCCTTTGCTGATGGTTTTTATTTGAGCGAGAGTTATTTTGTGTGAGAGGAGAGGGAGAAGGTGAGAGGATGTGGGAGGGTAGGAGGAGAGAGAGGACGGGGAAGAGTGAGAGAGAGAGAGAGAGGGGCGAGAGAGGGGAGGAGAGACTGTGAGAAAGAGAGAGAGAGGACGGACGAGAGTGTGAGAGGGGGAGAGAGGAGAGAGGAATGAGGAGAGAGCAGAGGAGGATGAGAGATGAGAGAGAGAGAGAGGAGAGGAGAGAGAGATGAGAGCGGAGAGGGAGCGGCGGTGAGTAGGGAGCGAGGGAGGAGGTGAGGAGAGATAGAGGGAGAGGAGAGAGATTGGATGAGAGAGGGAGGAGAGGGAGAGGTGAGCAGAGCGGATGGAGGAGAGAGAGGAGAGAGGAGGAGACACGACGAGAGGAGGCCAAGAGAGAGGAGAGCGAGCGAGACATACACACAACATAATGGAATAAACGGAAGGAGAGGAGAGAGAGAGAGTGAGAGAGAGAGCGTTTGAGGAGAGGGATGAGAGAGAGAGAGAGAGAGAGGACGACGAGAGGCAGACAGACAGACCAGACAGAGACATCACGGGACAGACAGACCGACATAGACAGTGACAGGACAAAGAGGAGAATGAGACGAGTGGAGAGATGAGAGAGAGCCAGTGACAGAGACGACAGACAGCAGACAGTAGAGGGACAGAACAGACCGACAAACCAGCCTAAAACGAACAATACATGTTCCCTTTCTCAGACAAATTCAGTCGCTAATTTTCCGAAGGGGGGGGCCCGGACACGTTATCAGCATCCCCCTAAGTCCCCTTTCCCGACCTTTCTGGGAATTGTGCACGACAGTCTGTATACTAAAATCGTTCACAA
>JADBJO010000276.1:0-27500 GCA_016801955.1 Conus betulinus | reverse complement strand
AAACCAGATAAACACGAGTTCAAAACACTGCCAGCCAGTTAGCAGTCATGTTACACTTTAACATTTTTGAACTCTTCAATTTTTCAAAACATAGTTTCGGTTCCGACAATAAACCGTTGAAAACAAAAAAATGGAGAATCATCTAGATTCTCACAATATAAAATTAGATACTTACGGCTTGAGTACCGGTCAATCAACTACAATTCACATACTTCTGTATGTGTTAGGCCTCTGCCTTTATCAATGGGCACAGTCCACCTCTTCTTCATCTAAATCATCTGTTCCATTCTCAGAGTGCGCACCGATACAGGTCAACGCCTGTTTTATATTCAAATCGCGTGAACAGTGTTAAAAATTTCACTCAAACCCTGGGCCACGTTCAGTCAGTACGCTCCCTTGTGTCACACGACTAACCTATAGTGTAACGCACGAATCAATAATCTTTTTGTTAATCTGTACTGTCTCATGTAATCGCGTAGCATACGAAATATCGCTCCGCATTAAATTTCGCGACTGATTTCTCCCAGATCTTGCTGAGAACAAAGAAAGGCCGTACATCTCCCTCTGACAGCTATTCAGGTTCGTGAAAGGGATGTGACTATCTATAAAACTCCTTTCTATAACGGAAATGAACATTCGTTTCCTAAGTAACACTTCAGCTGGTGTGACTACATTACTCACAGTTCTCGGGGCTATAAAACAAAAAACATGAAAATAATTTGAACACACAACTCGCTCAGAAAAACATTTTATAGCCTGCTTGACATAGGTTCGAACTCAGCAGATCTAATGATTTGTCTCAGATGAGCACCACTTAGCCGTATTGCCAAGTATTGGTGGGAAAAAAAAAAGGTCTCTTTCTTGACAGAGAGAAAGAATGAGGGCAATATATTCTAGATCAGCACATAAATTCTAGATCAGCACAAAAAACAGAAACGCAAAAAAAAAAAAAAACTAAACATGCGCACAGAATCTTGGATTACCAATTAAGAAAATACAATTGGGATCGTCGTTCATCTGCAATCTCATCGGGGGAACTGAGATAGAGTTCGTTTGTCACCAACAGTTTTTACCAAAAAGCCTCAGAGTTCAAAATCTCAAGAACCAAAGATAATACAAAATTGCTTATTTTGTGAAGACTAAAGCAGATGACGCTGTGATTAAATTGAAACAAAAACTTTGTAAATAAAAGACAACACAAAAAAACAAAAACAAAACAAAAAACAAATCAAAACAAAAAAAAAAACAAAAACAACCGAAAACGAGCAAGAACAACAAGAAAGCAAACAAATCAGAAGACAAAAGCAACCCAAAAGAACATAAACGTGGACATAAGTTATACGGCCACTACAACAGATCTTCACACCAAAGAAGAGGTCGACATTATCACATTTCATTACGTCATGTCTCTTGCGTTTGTGAAAACAGCAGGGGGGGGGGGGGGGGGGAGGGAGAAAAAACAAAACACTAGAGAACAAGGTGGTAGGGGAGGCGGGGGTGTAAGTGGACAGTGCAGATGAGATAAAGAGTTGTTCAGGCTACACGATGAAGTTAGAAACAGAGAGAGAGAGAGAGAGGGAGAGAGAGATGAGAGAGAGAGAGAGAGAGAGAGAGAGAGGGTGGAGGGGAGGAACCAGAGAGAGATGAGAGAGAGAGAGAGGAGAGATGGAGAGAGAGAGAGGAGAGAGGGAGAGAGAGAGGAGAGAGAGAGAGAGAGGAGAGAGGAGAGAGAGAGAGAGAAGGGGGCGGGGAGGGAAGAGAGAGAGGGAGAGAGAGAGGAGAGAGAGAGAGACGAGAGAGGAGAGAGAGAGAGAGAGGTGAGAGAGGACCGAGGAGAGAGAGAGAGAGGAGAAAGAGAGGAGAGAGAGAGAGAGAGAAAAGAGAGAGAGGGAGAGAGACGAGAGAGAGAAGAGAGAGAGAGGAGAGAGAGAGAGAGGAGAGAAGAGAGAAAGCGAGAGAGAGAGAGAGAGAGAGAGAGAGAGAGAGAGAGAGATAGAGATAGCGAGGGCGTACAGGCAAACGTGCACAAGCAGCGACACAAAAACAAAAATTGCACTGTCAAGCCAGCAGAACTGATTAATAACAGTGATACGTTGTGTCGCAGATAGGAGCTTTCTATCTGCCGGAGGCAGAATATTACGTTGGCAGGCTTTCCAGCGGCGCTATTAGACCTGCAGCATTTCTGCGGTTTTTTTTGTTGTTTTTTTTTCTCCTTCTTCTTCCCTCAATCTATCACTGGATAACGGGAAAATGAAAACAAAGATCCCTCGACAGCACTTGAAATCAGCAATTAATAGACTGCTTTAATTTGAAAAGTGGATTTAAGAAAAAGTTAACTGCTTTGAGGGCAAGCAAATAGACCAGAAGAATTGAGCAAAAAAACAGAAAGAAAGTGTGTGTGTGTGTGTGTGTGTGTGTGTGTGTGTGTGTGTGTGTGTGTATTACACACACACACACACACACACACACACACACACACACACACACACAACACACATGAAAAATTATTCACACTCTTTATGAGCGGAGCGGCCTACCTCAAGAATCGTTAAATTTGATCTATTCATTCATAAAAATTTTTCTCTCTCTCTCTCTCTCTCTCTCTCTCTCTCTCTCCTCTCTCTCTCTCTCTCTCTGTGTCCCTGTCTGTCTCTGTCTGTCTGTCTTTCTCTGTCTCTCACACTTTTTCCCGCCCTCTATTTCTCACCCCCCCCCCCCGCCTTTTTCTTGTCGCTCACTCTCCCTCCTTCTTTACAGATCTCCTACAATCATTTCCCATACAATGACCAACAATCGCCATGTTTGCCCTTTACCTAACCTTTGAACAGAAACGTTTAAATGTAACATAATGAATGCATTCAGGTCAAAACCTGAACGCTGGGATCAAGATAAATTGAAACAGATTTTCTTTGGCGTTCATTGTGTCATCTCCGTTTGATTACGTTTCAATGCGGGGGGTGGGGGGGGGGGGGGGGGGGGGGGGGGGAGAGAGAGAGAGAGAGAGAGAGAGAGAGAGACACACACACACTTAAGGATCTAGCTTTCATTTCAAATTCCTTAGTTTTGCATGGTGTCTAGCGTCATTTGACATTTAATATTTTACATTTGGAAAATGTGTCGTGAAACAAATAAGATGTATTTGCTGTTGTTGCTCTTTCTCTGTTTTACACAACATTCTCATAGCTTTGATCTGACTATCACCATTGAGATGATTCATCATGAGTGTGAATCTTGTGAACTTTTCAGCGAGGGAGATGACGTCATCGTCAACGTCATTGGTGCCGTTGTTCGTGTGGTAGTTGTTGGGGGTTCAGTTCCCCATTGTAGGCCAGCAGATACAGCCACTATAGCGCGCAGTAAACAGAAGGAGAGGACGAAGACACGGATACAAATCCAAGCAGTTCTAAAACAAATGGCTTCATCATAAGTTGCTCATCACGTAATTACATATTGGCGAATGCATACTTTGTTATTATTTATAACTCTTAGAGGTGTCAGAAAGGGGATACATTAAAGGGATACTTGTTGTTGTTGCTGTTGTTGTTGTCATTGTTATGAATATTATTAGAAGCAGCAGAAGCAGTACCAGCAGCACAGCACCAGCACCAGCAGCACCAGCAGCAGCAGTAGTAGTAGTAGCGGATGAAGTAGCAGTACCAGCAGCAGCAGCAGCAGCAGCAGTAGCAGCAGCAGCAGCAGCAGCAGTAGTAGTAGTATCAGTAGTAGTAGTAGTAGTAGTAGTAGTAGTAGCTGTAGTAGTAGCAGCAGCAGCAGCAGCAATAGTAACAGCATCCTTGTTATCAGTAATATTAGTGGTGGTATTTTATTGCATGACACATAAATGCTAAAACAACAACAGCAACAAGAATAAGACCCATAACGACAACGACGACGGCGAAAAAAGGAAAACAACAAAAACACCTCTGAATGATATATTGACGTTGAATGCGTTGGACACTGCTTACAAACAGAACGTGAGGTGGACACAATTGCACGGCCACTGGGGGAGATGTTCACACCAGTGAAGGGGGTCGACATTGCCACATTTCATGACGTCGTGTCTCTTGTGTTCGTGTTTTCATTGTCCTTGTTCACTGCTTCAGAACAGTGGGTGAGAAAAAGCAAACAACTACACGACAGGGGGGGAGCCAGTGCAGGTGAGATAAAGAGCTTTTCAGGCTCCATGATGAAGCTAGCCAACAGACCTGAGTGTGCCCAGAGAGAGAGAGAGAGAGAGGAGAGGAGAGAGAGAGAGAGAGAGAGAGAGAGAGAGAAAAGAGGTACAGGCCAATCTGCACACACAACCACACAGAGGAAAAACCCATTGCTGATGTCAAGCCAATAGAAATGATAATGACAGTAAACACGTTGTGTCTCAGATAGCTGCTTTTCTGCTATGACTCAGACAGCATACTGTTTGCAAGCTGTCCAGCTGCGTTCTTAGACCTGCAGCATTTCTGCATTGTTTTTTCTTCTTCTTCTTGCCAAAAGCTATCGTTTGAAACAGGAAAATAGTCAAAGGTAATCAATCGACGGTACATGAAATCAGCAAGTAAGGGACTGCTTTAATTAAAAGAAAAGAATAAACCAAAAAAGTTAATCACCCCCAGAGCTCAAAACAACACACACACACACACGCACACGCACACACACGCACGCACGCACGCACGCACGCACACGCACGCACGCACGCACGCACGCACGCACGCACGCACACACACACACACACACACACACCACACACACACACAAGCATTCAGAGGAAGAAAGAAATAACACACGTGACAATTTTGTCAAATAATTTGTCAATAAACAGTATCAAAAGGCCAGTGGAGTAGGGGGGGGGGGGGGGGGGGGGGAGGTGACTACAGGCATCATTCAGAGGAAGAAAGAAAGAAATAATTAACACGACAATTTCATGGAATAAATTGTCAATAAACTGTATTAAAAGGCCAGTGGAGGGTGGGAGGGGTGGGGTGGTGGGGGGGGTGGGGTGGGTGGGGGGGGGAGGCTGATACAGGAATCATTCACAGGAAGAAAGAAACAACAAAAACGTGACAATTTCATCAAACAATTTGTCAACCAACCGTATTAAAAGGGCAGTAGAGCAGCGGGGGTGGGGATGGGGGGAGGGGGTGGGGAAGCAAACAAGGATCGTTCAGAGGAAGAAAGAAATAACAACATGACAATGTCATCAAACAAGGCTGGCTACAAGGATCGTTCAGAGGAAAGAAAGAAATAACAAACATGACAATGTCATCAAACAAGGCTGGCTACAAGGATCGTTCAGAGGAAGAAAGAAATAACAAACATGACAATGTCATCAAAACAAGGCTGGCTACAAGGATCGTTCAGAGGAAGAAAGAAATAACAAATAACAAACAAACATGACAATCGTCATCAAACAAGGCTGGCTACACAAGGATCGTTCAGAGGAAGAAAGAAATAACAAACATGATGACAATGTCATCAAACAAAGGCTGGCTACAAGGATCGTTCAGAGGAAGAAAGAAATAACAAACATGACAATGTCATCAAACAAGGCTGGCTACAAGGATCGTTTCAGAGGAAGAAAGAAAAAACAAAAACATGACAATGTCATCAAACAAGGCTGGCTACAAGGATCGTTCAGAGGAAGAAAGAAAGAAATAAAAAACATGACAATGTCATCAAACAAGGCTGGCTACAAGGATCGTTCAGAGGAAGAAAGAAAATAACAAACATGACAATGTCATCAAACAAGGCTGGCTACAAGGATCGTTCAGAGGAAGAAAGAAATAACAAACATGACAATGTCATCAAACAAGGCTGGCTACAAGGATCGTTCAGAGGAAAGAAAGAAATCGACAATTCATCAGGCTGGCTACAAGGATCGAAAAGAAAGAAATAACAAACATGACAATGTCATCAAACAAGGTGGGCCTACAGGATCGTTCAGAGGAGAAGAAAGAAATAACAAACATGACAATGTCATCAAACAAGGCTGGCTGGCTACAAGGATCGTTCAGAGGAAAGGAGTCTTCAGAAGAAAGAAATAACAAACATGACAATGTCATCAAACAAGGCTGGCTACAAGGATCGTTCAGAGGAAGAAAGAAATAACAATGTCATCAAACATGACAAAGGATCGTTCAGAGGAAGAAAGAAACAAACATGCTGGCTACAAGGAGGATCGTTCAGAGGAAGAAAGAAATAACAAACATGACAATGTCATCAAACAATGGCTGGCTACAAATCGTTCAGAGGAAAGAAAGAAATAACAAACATGACAATGTCATCAAACAAGGATGGCTACAAGGATCGTTCAGAGGAAGAAAGAAATAACAAAACATGACAATGTCATCAAACAAGGCTGGGGCTACAAGGATCGTTCAGAGGAAGAAAGAAAATGGGGGGTGACAATGGGGGGGGGGAGGCTGGCTACAAGGATCGTTCAGAGGAAGAAAGAAATAACAAACGTGACAATTTCATCAAACAATTTGTCAACAACCGTATCAAAAGGCCACAAGCGGATCGCTACAAGGATCGTTGAGAGGAAGAAAGAAATAACAAACATGACAATGTCATCAAACAAGGCTGACTACAAAGATCATTCAGAGGAACAAAGAAATAACAAACATGACAGTCTCATCGAAGAATTTGTCAATAAACTGGTTTAAAAGGCCAGTAGGGTTACACTGACGACAAGGATATCGCAAAGGGACAAGAGAAAAAGTAATTTGCCCAGGAAGTGAAGACCAAGTGAACGGTGAAGGCTGGTAACAGAGGGGGGAAGTGGAGAAGACGAACTGTCGAAAACTGCACTTTGAGGCTGATCGTAGCTTGCTTTCAGTTGCCTTCAGACAGCTCTGTCAAAAACTGCATTTTGAGGCTGATCCTGGCTTTATTTCAGTTTCCTTCAAACAGCTCTGTCAAAAAACTGCACTTTGAGGTTGATCATAGCTTTCTTTCAGTTTCCTTCCAACAACTCTATCACGAACTGCACTTTGAGGCTGATCCTGGCTTCATTTCAGTTTTCTTCGAACAGGAACGAGGTGTTTGATCTGAAAGTAGCCGAAGTCTGGCCTGAGCAGGCAAAACTGTCCTTTCCTTGACTGACCCGTCCATTGTCGTCGATACATTTTGGCCTAGACGTGCCTGAAATGTTTTCTGTCAGCCAGCATTGACGTCATAACATGTGACTTTATTTATTTCTCATTAGTTTTTCTTGTTTGTTTTTTTGCTTTGCTTTTGGTCTGGTTTTTTAAAAATCCATATCAGATTTATATGTTTTCAGTTAGCCAGCTTTGACGTCATATTACGTGCTTTTATTCCTCATGTGGGTTTTTTTTTTTGTTTGTTTTGTTTCGTTTTTCAAAATCCATTTAAGCTTTTCCTCCATTTTGATCAGCACTGTAGTTTCGCGTTTTATGCACCGTATGATTCACGAGAATAATTTGGATAACTCTTTGTCTGGAAACAGGTTAAGTCTTTTCAGTCTTCCGCTCATATACAAAGCTGAATTTGCTGGGTGTTCCTTTAGCAACATACTCATCAAGTCTTCCTTTGCAGAAGTTTTGGAAGGTGTGTGGCAGGAAGTCAAACGTGTACTGTATTGATGAAAATGTTTATTGCTAACAGTTCATCTGCTTGTGAATGATGGCACGGAATTGCCTGATATTGATGACATGTGCGTTGACGATGCAGATTTTGCCTAAAATCTCATTTATTTGATCAATGTCTACAGTACAAATATGGCTGAAAATGGCTAGACCATATGCTACTTGTTACCATCTAGTGACATCTTCATATAAAGGTGGCACACACCGCATTTGCATGCACTCGGTCATAAACACAGCATGTTCACTCCATACGCACGCATTCACTCCATTCATTCAAAGAAGAGAATAGGCAAACACAGATTCCAGTTTTTGTGTATTCTCCTTTCCAAAACAAAAAACCAAAGGAATAATGAAATGATAAGTAACATTTAAACAAGAATACAATGCAAGCTTTCCTGACCAATTTTCATGTTCATTTTCCAAGTAAACATTTTCAAACTATTTTCTTCTTTTTTTTTTCGTTTTTGAATGGACATCGCTTAAACATTGCATTTCCCGAATTTTCCCGTGCTCAATGTGTGACCTGAATGCACAAAAATAGTTGACACAAGAATTTCTTTTTCGTTTATAGCAGAACCCACAAGCGGGGCTCCAGATCGCAGGAGGTAGGCTTCAGACCAATGGCACGACGCTGAGGTCTTCCATGGGAATAAACACTATAGAAAATCCCTAGCAGACTTCGGGTCTGCAGTTCAATCCATGACCACTCACTGGTCATCAGGAAATACCCTAATTTTCTCTCTTCAACCCCAAGGTTGGAAAATACTAGTCAACCGTAGCTGAGATCTTAACCAAAGTCAAGATTCCACCTAACCTCCTGTACCACAGTTTGTCATGTCGCGGTCTGCCGTAAAAATCGGGAACATCGCTCACCCGTCACGTGTCTCAGCATCCAATCGAATCAACAAGAAGGGACGGTTAGGAGTTTAAGCACGAGTCACATGTGCCCTGTCATCATGAAAAACCCTGCTGCTTTGAATTAGACGGTGGCCACACATCTATCGTTCACTATCTTTCTCTTTCAAGATCTCCGCCTGTACTTCTCATCATGAAAATTCGCTTACGTTTCATCTCCAGTCCGTTCATACGGCATTCTGTAAGTCATGACAACAACACACACAACATCTCTTGTCACGACAAAGGGATGGCTGAAAAAAACTGTCTATGTTTATCATTTCATTCAGATTAAATGTGGCAGGTATTGAAATCGCCAAAAAAAAAAAGGCAGAGCACGCACACACACACACACACACACACACACACACACACACACACGCATACGCACACACAGTCACGCACGCACACACACATTCATCCATCCATTCATCCACCATTCCACCCATCTTCCCACAAACAAACGTCCACTAGCACATGCAGTCGAGACTAAGCGATTATAATTATAGTCCCATTTGTTATACAAGCCAGTAAAGAAAAAAAGAATGAAAACCACAAATGTCTCTTCCACAGATTCATTCCACTGTCAATCTTGCGGGGCAGATTCGACATCAGCATGACTAAATTCCCTAATCCAACCATCTTTTGGATATTGCGCATCAAACTGCATAACAACTATCATTAACAACCGGAGTGGGAACACTGCGCGTTATCTCTGAGAGAACAGAATGGTCAGATCGGTGGGACACCACCACGCTTCTCCGCCTCGCTCACGTGCTTGCTTATCCATCTATTCCTTTCTGTAAACTCTCTCTCTCTCTCTCTCTCTCTCTCTCTCTCTCTCTCTCTCTCTCTCTCTCTCTTCTCACTCTTATTCAGACTACTATTTGCATCCCTTAATGATGATCATTGGCCCCATTTGATAAGTTGATGAGCCGTTTATTCTCTAATTGATCCTCTCTCTCTCTCTCTCTCTCCTCTCTCTCTCTCTCTCTCTCTCTCTCTCTTTCTCTCTCTCTCTCTCCTCTCTTTCTTTCTTTCTTATCTCCCCCCCTCTCTCCCTCTTTTCTTTCTCTCTCTCATCCTCCTTTAATTGTTTTTATATCCATGCACTGATGCAGAAAGCCAGACGTTTTTTTTTTTGTCCTCTACATAATCTTTTAGACGGAAACGGTTTAATGTAAGATAATGAATGCATTCAGGTCACAGACTGAGCACTTAAACCAATATAAATTGAGAAAACTTTTCTTTAACGTCCAATGTGTTATCTCTGTTTAATTCAGTTTTCAATGTGGACAGAGAGAGAGAGAGAGAGAGGGAGAGAGAGAGAGAGAGAGAGAGAGGAGAGAGAGAGAGAGGAGAGAGAGAGAGAGGAGAGAGAGAATGCAATAAGTCTAGTTTTTGTTTCACATTAGCCTGTTTAGCACCGAGTCCAATGCCATCTCACAGATCGCTTCCATTCGACAAACATTTTGTGGAATGAATAGTTTTGTTTTTGTTGTTGATGTTGTTGGTGTTGTTGCTCGCCCTCTGTTCTACACACCTTTATTGCTTTGATCTGACTCTTAAAGTTTTTTGTTTCTTGTTATGATGATTATGTGCGTGCATCTTGTGAACTTTTGAGTGACAGAGATGACTGTCATTGTCGTCATTGTCGATGTTGTTCTCGTTGTTTGGGTCTTCAGTTCTGCATTGTCGAATACAAACACAGTGACAACACGCACAAAATGAACAGAGGAGATGAAGAGAACGAATATATATATATATATATAAAAAACCGCACAGGTTCCCCCCCCCCCCCCCCCCCCCCCCCACCCCCCCCCCCCCCCCCCCACCCCCCCAATCCGTCCGTCTTGTTTACCCACGTGGAACGCCTTGGAACTGTCCTCAAATAAAGATGAAACGAACAAGGAGTGTTGATCCTGTAAAGCAACAACATACAGGATTTTATCTCACACCACAAAAACCATAAGACGTCAGCAGAAAGTATGGAAATTTTCAGCGTCGTGGAACAAAGTTAACTATGAGCAGAAGCAGAAGGCACTAAGAAGAGCACAGACCTCCACTAACCTCGCACAGAACCCAGATCCGCCCTTTGGTCCAAATTTCCTTTACGGATCTGCACCAGAATTTTACCGTTTTTTTTGTTTTTGTTTTTGTTTTTTGGGTTTTTTGTTGTTGTTTTTCCCCCTTCTTTTCTCTGTCTTTAGTTCAGTATTGGGATTGATGGCACAAACAATGAATGTACACTGACTCAAAACCGCATGGCTACTTCAATGATATACACATGCAGACTCTAGAAAAAAAAAATCAAGTTTGCACTTTACATTTGCATATGGAAACACTTGGTATTATATACATACATACATACATACGTACGAACATATTTTGTTCATTGGACTGGAACAGTACGCCCCCTGGAAACAGGACGTCAGCATTCAGAACAGTAGATATCCTCCCTTCCATTCACAGAGTGCAGCGCTATTTTCATTGGTTACATCAGATGGAAGACAGACTTCTCATTAAATTATTATTGGGAAGGAATATTATATCCCCCCTTCCATTCACAGATTGCAGCACGATTTTCATTGGTTACATCAGGTGGAAGACAGACTTCTCATAAGAGGTTATTGTGGAGGAACATGTACTTTACATTAAAACATGAGACTTGCAATGAAGTTTGTGATCCATAAATCTATCATATATAATTTATGGAAGGGGGTGGGTGTGGGGTGGCACGGATAATTCAGTTTTCATATTTAAGCTTTCCGTAGATGTTTCTTCTTTGTACATTCCTCACGGAAGTACTCCTGGGGGTCCTCTGCTGCTGGTCACCTTACAGACAGCCGGTGGATCTGCCACTGCTTTTCACACAGTGTCTGGCTGATAATGTATGACTGTTGTTTCATCGCCTGGGCTGGCAGGCAGTCACGCCACGTCCTCAGGGGAATAGACTCCTTTCCAGGAAGCTAAAGGTTGTCACTGCAAAGACTTTACGGTGGTTGGAGATTATCCCTGTGTAGGTTAAAAACGCTAAAGTCCCATTGTCTAAAAATCGTAAAAGGGCAAAGAACTCGGTCAGTTTCGCTGTTGCAAGAGCCCAGTTTTGTGAGTGATTGGGTCCATCTCTCTCCCCGAGCTGTCTAAATCTTCCCTGACGTTGAATGAGGTGCCCATTTATTGTCGGGAGGAGAGAGATGGTTTTCAACCTGGGAAAAAAAAAATCCACCCTCACAGGTTTGGTTCGTGTGAGGGTGGATCAGCTCCATAGCCGAAGGCTCTTGCTGTTTGACGAAGGACTCTCTTCACGTGGCAGCACTTTACTGCCAATGTTAATTGAGGAGGTGTTGTGCGGATATATCGGTGTAAGCAATACCCGGCTACACTAGGCAGAAAGTGAAACACGGGTGGGATGTACCGAAGCCAGTGGGCATACAGCAGTTTATTTTCTGTCCCTACCCCTAATATTGCCATATACGCGAAAAGTTGAATGTAGACATCAAGGGCATGGAATATAAAGGCCAAAGGGCCCACAGCAGTCTCTTTCACTACCCCTACTGCTAACATTGATACACATGCCAGTCCAGCGTTTATCAACCTGTGTGAAAAGCTACAGCTCAGAGCCTACTTTAGCAATGAAACGACGCTCTCTTGACCGCCTGGATATTTCTTTCTTCCACCACCTCCGTTATTTCCTGTCACTGAGGTTTTATTATCACTCCGTGTCCACCCCTCCCTTCACTTCATCCTCGCAGCTTCAGATGCAAGTAAAATAACAACAAAACAATAACAACGACAACAACAATAAATAAACAACAACAGCAACGACAACAACACAGGCACACAGACACACACATACATACTGACACAGACACACTGACATAGACACAGAGACGCACGCACGCACGCACGCACGCACGCGCGCGCGCGCGCGCGCGCACACACACACACACACACACACACACACACACACATACTAAAATTAGCCTGAACTAGTTTCAGTGTTTTTTTTTTTGTTTTTTGTTTTTTTTTTCCCAATCTGTTTAACGCGGTCAACTAATACACACTGACTCCGATGAAAAGGTAGATTTCTGCTGAATGTTCGACATGAAGTGAAATAAATTGACTGAGATGAAGCGGCCAACTAGTCCGGGAATTCATGGTTTCTTTGCTCGTTCAGAGAGAGAGAGAGAGAGAGAGAGAGAGAGAGAGAGAGAGAGAGAGAGAGAGAGAGAGAGAGAGAGTGAGAGAGAATGTGTGTGTGTGTGTGTGTGTGTGTGTGTGTGTGTGTGTGTGTGTGTGTGTGTGTCTGTTCTAAATAATTTTGACATCCCCGAAGAACTTCCTGCAGGGGGAATTTCCGGCGGAATTGTCCCATCTAAACCTTTTTTTTTGCCGCCGCACGAGAAACTGACTATCCCCAGATCACCCTTGAAGAGTATCAACAATCGATCAGAGAACAACACGTACCTTACCAACAACCGATGTCTTTCGGCCGGGCTTCCTTCATGATGTTTACCGCTCAGTTTTGAGGTCTGGAACAATCTGAATGTCAGGATATTATAAGACGTCGATTGACCTTCCCGATGACGTCATTTGACCTTCCCGATGACGTCACCTGCGTTGTCTGCTCAAGATTGGACCACCCCGAGAATAGTGATACGAACAGAGGTGTGAAAACGCAGAAGGAAAAGTGCGTAACATGGAACAGTGAGTCATATAGGCCTACATACCTAATTATTTAGCCCCATTGTTCTTGCCAGAGCGCGCAGACCATCAACAACTGCCCGCCACCGAACCGCGGTCCTGGGCAATCTTCTCTATTTCTCCTCCAGCTGTAACCCATCTGCCTGGTGTCCGCCTTCAGGTCCCGCCTCCAGGTGTTTTTCTCGATCTTCCTCGTTTCTCTTGCCTTGAGGATTCCAGAGGCCTACGTACTGCCTTCGATGAAAAGGATGGATGAAAAAGAAATGATGACATGTTCTCTCTTCGCCATCCAGGTGTTTTATCGATCTTCCTCGCTTTCTCGTGCCTTGAGGATTCCAGAGGCCTACGTACTGCCTTCGATGAAAAGGATGGATGAAAAAGAAATTTGATGACCTGTTATCTTCGGATCATCAGGCAGCTGAGCACGCAGGATGATCGGAAGACCAGTCGTCAACAGATCTCCAGCTGGCTGCCACAGAGCGTGGCGAAAAACCTGCCTCGGACACCCAACAATCACAGTAATGACGGAGCGCTCACAATTAAAAGACTGAACGATTTTGTACAGAGTAATATGAGCGCCAAGCCACCACGCCAATTAAGATTACAACCTTCCAGAAATCCACATGGTATACAGTTTGCATAACGCCCTCCTCCCCCCCCCCCCCCCCACACAAACACACACCACACATCAAAATCAACCTATTTCGAAAAGGCACGCCTCGGCTATCAATCTGCAGCGATGTAATCTACCTTAGAATCGAACCGTCCAACTCACAACAAACGCCGTCGCACACCGAGCCCTGAATGGGCCAAATGTACACCACCACCGAGGGAGACGTGTTACATTGTATTGTCTTCTCTCTTCTCTCTCTCTCTCCTCTCTCCTCTCTCTCTCTCCTCTCTCTATCTTCTCCTCTCGGCCGATGGTGAGGACTTGCTAATCCATCAAGTCTGCCTGATGTGCTCGAGTTTCATCCTTCTAATACCAGTCGCGAAATGGACCTGGGACAGGAGGGCGCGAGGAGTCACGAGTTCGGCATACAACACCGTAAATGGCTTAGAGGACAACGGAGCCCGTAGATAAGGCGAGAGTGTTGGGGCCGATGCTGCCACGGAGAAACCGCAGGAGCCAACAAAGCGTGTATTCCTATGTGATGTGCTCGTGTGATTGTTTGTGTAATCCTGTGGGTGTGTGGTGTGGTGGTGTGGTGTTGATGTGTGTGTTGTGTGTGCGTGCCTTTGTGTCCGTTCCTGAGTGTCGTGCACACGGTGTGTGTGGTGTGTGTGTGTTGCGTGCAGCGCCTTTGGCCCTCGTTGTGACGTGATTGCACACGTGTTGTGGTGTTGTGTGCGTGGCGTGGGGTGAAGGGTGTGTTGTGTGTATGTGCTTCGATTGTGTGTGTTGCGAGAACATATTAATGTGTGTTTTGTTTGTGTGGGTTGAGCATGTGGATTTGTAGTTCCAGTGCTGAGCGACGCTGACACTGTTAACAAGTAGAGTCGAGTGTAGAGAGTGAGAGAGCGAAGATGGAATGGCAGACAGATTATGGGAGAAGATGAGATTAGAGAGAGACGAATAGCCGATAGAGTTTGGAGAGAGAGTGAAGCGAAAGACAACATGGAAGACTCATTATTTGGGTAGAAATTTATAATCCTTTTGGTCCTTTATAATTAGAAGGAGCGCTAGAAATGGCATTGCAGGACATATTCAATTGAGTTTGGAACCACTGTACCACCAAGGGAAAAAACATTGCAGATCATAGACTATACAGCGCTGTCTTGTTACAACCGAATGCGGGTTTTATCACCTAATGTTATTATCAGTTTCCTTTACAAACACGAAAAACGAACATTTCATTAAGAGTGGCGGTGTTGTGCGGCTCCTCTCTCCCTCTCCCTTTATATTCTCCACATTGAATGCTTGCCTCTATCAAGTGACAAGCTAACGCGAGTTGATGTGCTTTATCAAAAGTTGATGTGAAAGAGCGATAAACGTGTAGGCACATCACACCATGTACGACGAATGACACATTTTCACATATAATGGGTCCAGTTCTGTAATATTTAGAAGGTCATTGTGATTGGATGTGGGTTGAGGTACCTATGCATTAGCATTGTCATTGTGATTGATGTGGGAATGAGAGCTTTCAATGTCTGGTCAGCGGACAGAGCGGAGGTCTTTGGGCGATGAAGCGCGACACACATTGATGAAAACTGACAAGGTTTTGACAGAGCAGTCCCTTGTACACAATCAGAGACAAGTTCTTCGAACGATCATTCCGTAGTTATTTTTGGTATCATGAGTCTGAACACTCTCTCTCTCTCTCTCTAAGCTCTCACTTCTCTCCACTCGTCTCTCTCCTCTCTCCTATCTTCAAACCTATATATAATATATCTCACTCTTCACTCTACTATATATGTAGATAGATATATGTGTGGTGTGTGGTCACTATGTGTGTAAGATAGATAGATGTGTGTGTGTGTGTGGTGTGTGGATTGTGTGCGTGTGTGTGTGTTTTGGTGTGTCGTGGTGGGTGTGTGTGTGTGTGTGTGGTGGTGTGTTGTGTGTGTGTGTGTGTGTGGGGACAGTGTGATGTGCCTGGTCGTGTGATTGGTGTGTAATTAGTGTACACCTTTTTTTCTACAAAAGAGTGCGATTGCATCGTTGATCATCGTAGATTTTCAGTACCCTGACTATTTCTCTCCACACCTACTTCTCTTCCAGTGTTAAACACGTGGACACCTGTGTGTTGTGTGTTGGGGGGTGGGAGGGGGACGGGGGGACGGGGTATGTGTGTGTGTGTTGTGTGTGTGTGTGTGTTGTGTGTGTTGAGTGTGTGTGGGTGTGTGTGTGTGCTGTGTGATGGTGTGTGTGTGGGTGTGTGTGTGTGTGTGTTGTGTGTACCCTTCTCACGCCCCCCAAACCTTTGGAGCCGTAAGAAAGTAAAACAGACATACGCATAGACCTGTTCCTCCCGGTGTTTTGTCCCGGTGTTATTGTGGTTGGTTGTTTTGTTGTTGTTGTGTTGTTGTGTTTCCTTTCTGTTGTTTATTTCCTTTTGGCCTATGCCGCCGCAAACAACTCTTAGGCAGATGACTAAATCATCTGTTGTATGTAGGATAAGCTTATATCGCAAAGTAGTAAACAACGAGCTTAACACAAGAGGAATAAAACAATTTCCCGACAATGATCAATACACTGTACAATCGTTGTAATTTATTAGTATACTCATGATTCCGTTGCTGGAAGGCGATCCGCTGTACTTACTCCGAAAGACAATTATTTAAAGATCAATTGTGTCTAGGTGATATTTCGCTGAAGGTGTGTATCTGTGTCTGAATCGTATTCAGTGTGGGGGTAAGTGACTGACGGATGTTTCTGAGAAGAAACCGAATAATCCGCAAGCCAAATGATGACAGAAAAAGACATCACAAGAGCTACAGATGCATTGAACTGACAGAAAACATCAACACACAAAAAAAGCATCCTGTACTATTGTCGTGTTAGGCAGTTCGGCGGACAAAGCCTGACTGGGCGGCGTTGTACATGACACGTGTTGTGTCTTTGATGACTCAGTTGGACAGTGTGACTGATTAACTCCCCTGGAGTTGCGGAGGAAGCGTTCTGTGATGGGTGGTTCTGACAGGATTTCTCTGGTCTTGCTGATGGATCGTTCATTTTCAGTAAGACCTTGGTTTTTCCCCTCTGTCATGCGGAAACGAATGCGTTCTACTGATGGATGGATTGGTAACACCCCTCTGGTATTGCCCTGGCATCGTTCTCTGATTGTGGACTGTGTAAGCTCCCCTCTGGTGTTGCTGTGTCATCGATTGCTGATGTGGAATTTGGTGTGTGTTTCTGGTGTCCGTCTGATGGAAAGTTCTCTGTGTGTGGACTTTTGGTGCTCCGTCTGGCATTGTGATGGAATGTCTGTGCGTGGACTTTGAAGCTCCCATTGGTGTTGCGGATGTGTCGTTCTTGGTATTATGGACTTTGTACGCTCCCTCTGGCATTGGCTGATGGAACGTCCCTTGGTGTGTGTCCTTTGTAAGCTGCCCCTCTGGTATGTGTGTGGGTCGTCCTCTGGTGGATGGACTTTGTAAGCTCCCATGTATTGCTGATGGACCGTCACGCCCAAAAAATGGACTTTTTGGCTCCACTCTGAATTGATGAGTAAACATCGTCCATACAACATCGACTTGTAAGCTCCCCTAGGGTATTGCTGATGGTTTCGTTCCTTTGTTATGGTGGTTGTTGTAAGTCCCCTCTTATTTGCTGATGGAATCGTCCTGTTGTGGATGGACTTTGTAAGCTCCCGCTTCAAAATTGCTGATGGCAGATCGACCTGAATGCATGGACTTGTAAAGTTTTTTAACGTGTATCCGATGATGGATCGTCCTTCTGGTGGATGACTTTGTAAGCGGGTCCCCCTGGTATGTGCGGAATGTTGTGTGATGGAAACTGTTGTTTGCTGAGGAATCGTCTCTGAAGCTAAGCTCCTTG
This sequence comes from Conus betulinus, assembly GCA_016801955.1. Taxonomy (NCBI): domain Eukaryota; kingdom Metazoa; phylum Mollusca; class Gastropoda; order Neogastropoda; family Conidae; genus Conus; species Conus betulinus. The sequence goes on along the minus strand of JADBJO010000276.1, from coordinate 9,794 downwards.
TATTGATGAAGGAATCGTTCGAAGTTGGGGTGGACTTTGTAAGGCTCCCTAACGTATTTGCTGATGGATACAAAATCTCATGGTGTAATTTGTAAGTATTCATGATCCGTTCGCTGGTATTCGCTGGCATGGAAATAGTCATTTTACTGGAAAGACAATTGTATACATCCCACTTTTATTGCTGATGGATCGTCCTTTCGATGCAGGGATTGTAGCCTGGTTCTACCTATGGCAGTGCTGATGTTAATCGTCTCTGAAGGGGTGTTTTTGTAAGAGACCCTCTGAAATTAATCTGATGGAATCGTTCCTCTGATGGGTGACATCACAAGCTCCCAGATGGCATGACTGACAGGAAAACAACAACAATGGGTGGAGCTTTGTAACCCTTGCCTCTGTTTTGCTGATGGGGGGTCAAATCTGCTGGGCGGCCAGTTTGTCCAGCTCCCGTGTATTGCTGGTGGTCTTGGATGACGTCAGCCTCTGGTATGCTGGACGTCCTTGTTGGGTGGAACTTTGTACGCTCCCCTCTGGCATTGCTGATGGATGGAAATCGTTCTTGATGGGTGGGACTTTGTAAGTCCCCTCTGGCATTGCTGATGGAATCGTTCCTCAGGACAGATCGCTAGGCACAGCATAGGGAGCCATCACTGATCAACAAAGGCCGTACGATAGCTGGCAGGACGGAAAGAGGCGGATGGAACAGAGGGGCATTGGGGTGCGGGCAGGGCGTGAAGGGGGGGCGGGGGGGATGGGGGGGGGGGGAATGGGATTTGGGGTGGGGGGGGCAGCCCCCCACTTGCAGCTGGGTCTTGTTATTTCGTTACTGAAAACCCATTTTGGTGTGCGGGAGGCCCTTTTACTTGCCTTCTACTTCTTATGTCTTGGCAAAAGGAGTTTCCTCTTCTCCGCCATCCCCCCTTCATGATGTCCATTTGCCTGGCCAATTTTCACGCACTCTCATGGTGACTGGATGATGATTGCCCGATGATCCGTGGAGACTTTCTGCTGTCGTCATTACTACCACCACCTGCAGACTACTACTATAGATTCCACGCTCCTACTACTACTACAGACTTTTGGCTCTGCCTACAACGACTCACTATACTGCTGAAGCTACGGTTGCTGTCTGCACTACTGTATTATTAGTGCTCCTACTGGTACTGTTGCTGCTACTGGTGCTGTATGCTGTCTGCTACTAGTCGAATACTGCTATACTGTGCTATTGCTGCTGCTACTGGTGCTGTTCTGGCTACTACTGGTTTTAATCGCTCTGCTACTGGTTTCTTATTCTGCTCCTTTGGTGTCGCTGCTCCTTGTTTTGTTCCTTTCTTCTCTCCTTTTTGCCTCCTAATCACCACTACCACTAGCAAAATAGCCAGAGGCCTGATCGCATTTAACATTCGATTATTTTTATCCACATAACAGTAGACACACAGACCCAGACCCGTAACACCGCACATGTTGCCGTACATGCATCTTTCAGAACGTCACCACACACACCCGTAGCACTCACACATTCATATATCACGTATTGGCCTCTATCACCACACCCACTTTACACACACACTACACCCCACACACACAACCACACCACACACACACACACACACGTCGGCACGTCAAGTGTGGGCGACCGCACAACACACATACACACACACAGACACCCGCGCACGTACACACTTACCACACACCACACACCACAAACAACTGCCACCACCGTACTCACGCACGGCACCAACACACACACACACAAGCAGCCGACCTCCGGGACCTATCCACACACAGATTGAGTTCATGGTGGTGAGAGGGCGAAAACAAAGAGACAAACAAATAAAACGAAGTCAAGCAAGTTCATCCCGGCATTGGCCGAGGGCACCCGGACCGTTATCTAGATCGCCGCACCACACCGCGACCTCAAAATCTAAAACGCATACCCCTCATGGTGCCGGTGTCTTGTTCATCGTTGGTTTTTTGATCACAGGCGAAAGTGTGCGACCATTTAGCTGCTTTATCCGTCAATCAGCACCTAATCCTGAGCGTTGCGATGATGGCGTTTGTTCGTCCACGCCCACATTTGGTATGTTGCACCGACGTGTACTTCTGTCCACTTCCATTACATATAGGGACACACCACATCCTTCTACCACACACTTGTTTGTTTTCTGACGTCGGCAGTTTTCAAGGCAGGTATTGACTTAAAAAAAAAGTGTGCAACATGGTTTAGAAGAAGTAGTGTTTTTTTTTTTTTTTTTTAAGATTAATACTTTTTTGTAAAGATTCACTTTTGTATCCCCACCTGTTTTGAATCCAATCCATTCTCAATGAAGGAGTGAGTATCTTTTGGTTGCGTTTTGTATAGAAATGTCTTAAAATTTCACAAATTATAATCTAGCTTAACGGTTCGGGATTGGGGTTTCTCTTTAACGTGGTGACAGCCCTGATCGGGCCCCCCTTTGCGGTCGGCTGGGTCTATTCGCAACATTAATTTTCCCTTACCTAAGTCAACCTCAGCGGTCCAATCAAAGCTGGGATGTCAAGTTCCTTCCCCTTGGAGAAATCTAATTCCTGCTGGTGGAATTCAAATAAAAAGGAAAGGACACATTACACGTGCAGCAGTTTTTTAGTTTATTGGCTGAGACAAACAAGTAACTTGCAATGTATGAGCTATCTGCTGCTTTATGTAGAAAAAAAGATGAGCTTGCGTCTTGGGTGGTATCCAGCTACTTTTGCAGAGCGTCGGGCAATTTTGGGAATGCCCCCTTGGTGAAATTTGTGAATTGTTTTATTGATCTTTTAGGAGGTGACATTTGGTAAAGGGGCTAAAAAAAAACCGGCCTCGAATTCTTGCTTTCCCCATGTCTCTCCGTTTGGGTGATGGAATGGGGTAGATGCGCGTTGTTGAGATGATGATGTTATCAAACAGCTCGCCTTGGTGTGGATGATGCGTGTTTAGTATGCGGGGGTGATGTGACGAACTACAACAGCAGCAGCAACAACCAGAAACTCGACTACGACCCATGTGCGACCACTACACCACCGCTACCCCCACTTCGAACTACATTACCTTCTAATCAGCTGATGGTGGTGCTGCTGATGCTACCTCGCTTCTGCTACATGTGTTGCTGACACTATACCGCTTCTACTCCTACTAATACTGCTGTGTCTGTTCCTACTACTTGTTGCGACTTCCTACTACTACGCGTACTACTATACTACGACCATTAGCCTATGACGTGACAGCAGGGAATACATGGTAAGTGATGCCCGCTGATAGTTGCAATAGTTAGAGATGATGATACTATATGCTATGGAATGGCTATCTGTAGACATAGTGGTAACAGCAGTGTTGTTAGCAGCAGCAACAGCAGTAACTGCACGAACAGCAGCATATAAGGTTGTGGTCGTAGACGTAGTAGTAGTAGTAGTAGTAGTAGTAGTAGTAGTAGTAGCAGTAGTAGTAATAATGTAAGAATAGTAGTAGGTGGTAGTAGTAACTGCAGCAGCAGCAGCAGCAACAGCAACAACAACAACAACAACAACAACAACCACAGAAGTAGCCGCACAACAGCACTCAAAAGTACACCAGCAACATCACTAGTACTGGTAGCGTTAGCGTTAGGAGTGGTAGCGACAAGCGGCAGTTGTCGTGGTGGGGTGCCAGAAGAGGCGAGTTATTCCACAACTTGATTCTGGCATGGCAGCAGTAGAAATCAAGGCTTGCAGCTGCAGCAGCAACAGCAGTTGACAACATAGTGATAGCTGCGGGAATGGGATTTAAAAAAAAAAAAACAATAGTTGTGGCAACACAACTGAAGACGTAGCAGTAGCAGAAAGTAAACGTAGCAGTAACAGCCATAGTACTGCTATTGTTGCTTTTCATGCCACGACAACGCCACTGTTGGTAGTGGTGGTGGTGGTGGTAGTAGTAGCAGCAGTAGCAGCAGCAGCAGCAGTAGTAGTAGTAGTTACTGTTGTTGTTGTTGTTGTTGTGGTGGTGGTGGTGGTGGTAATAGCAGTACCAATAGTAGTAGCAGTGGTGGCAGTTGCAGAAGTGGCAGTAGGAAAGAGGGGGTAACACCATATGCCATGGTATAAAGAGTCGGCGAGATGCAGGACACTCAGGTTATGATGCATGAACAGTGTGAAATAAAATGACATCTCCATTCTCCTATACTGCATAATCAACCAATCAGTAAACCTGTATAATGTAAATGTCCACTTCTTACTGTGGTGACTATGACGACATATTCACTTTCATTTTCGCGGATTCGTTACATTGTTTGTTTGTTTGTTTGTTTGTTTGTTTTTCATTTCTTGACCGGCTGCTGACACGCAAATAACTGGGTCAACACGGCCTTGAAACATAGCGGATTGTACAAAAGCAATCCCGGAACACCTGTTAAAGCCAAAAGAAGAAAAAAGAAAAGAAAGAAAGAAAGAACGAACGAAAGAAAGAAAAGAAAAAGAAAGAAAGAAAGAAAGAAGAAAGAAAGAAGAAGAAGAAGAAGAAGAAGAAGAAGAAAAGATGACAAACAATGGCAGTCATTGCAGAGAAGCTCGGGTTTCGCAAAACTTCATTTTCAAGAGCGATTTCAGGTATACGTTTTCGGGAAGCAATGAAAAAGGGCCTCAGACGCTGAATTAGACATCCTATAAGAAATCAACGGAGTTGGATATCTTAACGAATTGTGGGAAAAAAAAAAAAAAAACACATCAGTGCGAAGTCCTGGTGAAACAGCTGCCATTTCAAGATAACGAGGATATCAGAGGACTGTCCGTCTCTTCTTCGTCTTCTTCTTCTGCCTACGCAGGCTGATACTCCTGCAGACACTCCCTATATGGACAGACAAGTATTAATCCATCTACCAAACAAAGGGAGTGGAGTTTTGTGTGCATGACCTTTTTTCATCCTGCCATTAAGGCAGCCATACTACATCTTCGGGGAAGGTGCATGCTATGTGTAAACGTGTCATCCATACCAAACGCCAAAACTGGCCTTCTCTAACGAAAGTTGGTGATGGGGATTTTACGTGTGTGCAAGATGTTATGCGCGCGTTCACACACGGAACCTCGGTTTATAGTCTCATTCGAAGGACTGTATGGGAAATGGAGTCAGAACTAATGTTAACTCCGAGGGAAAAATCCCCCTGTACCGAAATGGCCCGGCGGCGATTCGAACCCGCAACCCTTGGATTACGAGTCCGGCGCTCTACCAACTGAGCTATTCCGGCCCTGTGTCTGTGTCAGATGTGATTCTTTTCTCCTTTTTTGCAGTATGCGCTTTCGGAACAAGATGACCTCCTCATCCCTCCTCCTCCTCCTCCTCCTCCTCCCTCCTATTGCTCCTCCTCCTTCTTCTTCTTTTTCTTCTCCTCTTCGTTCTTCTTCTTCTCCTTCTTCTTCTTCTTTCTTTCTTTCGTTCTTTCTTCTTTCTTTCTTTCTTTCTTTCTTTCTTTCTTTCTTTCTTTCTTTCTTTCTTCTTCTTCTTTCGTTCTTTCACTCTTTCTTTCTTCTTTTCTTCTTCGTCCATGTGGCTTCAGTGGCGATGTTCCCACGCCGCTCATGTCGGTTCCCCATCCACAGCCACAGACTGGCTCGTCCAGCCCCATCCTTGGCACCGGCAGTCTGCAGGGAGCAATATCAAGGGGTCATGAGGCAGTCCGCTGGAGGAGAATCGATACCACTCCCGAATCACTCCGGTGCTGCTAAGAGTGCCCGCTCTAATCCAACACACACAAGACAACACCTGCTAAGCCCGCTACCGACGACGATAATCGTTGAGTACCAGACTCGACGCGAGTAAGCTTTCTCCTCAGAGGGCGCTGTCAGGTTCGTCCAATGACAGTCTCCATAAACTTGCCGAAACCGATGACTCCAATAGAACCTCACTGAGAGCGGAGACGTGGAGAGGATATCGAGACTGACGTCACCATGAGAAACAGACATGCAGAGTCCCAGAAGACAATACTTTGTGTTACGCTGATCCATGACGACGATGAAGGTGCTGCTACGGATTCCCATGCTGGTGTGAGGCTGCATGACATGGCGGTACTCTTCGCTTATTTCCATACTATAACCCTGCATCAATCAGGAAAAGGAAATGCAGACACTGCAATGTTCGTCAGGTTAATTTGAGCGATATTCTCAGATACTATTCTGATGAAACTCGACTGTCTGGTCCCATTCTACGCAGCTGAGCCGGTCGCAAAACTCAGTTCTGGATTGGAGAAGGTCGGCCAGAAAAAAATCACACAAAAGAAATGTCGCTGATGAGAATCGAACCCACGACCTCCCAGCCAAGTGTTCGCGACGCTAACCACTTCGCTACGTCGACTGGTTGCTTCCAACCGTCAGGATCAAGCAGTTCTTTTTACACTCATCAGTGGAGGCCGCATCTTTTGTGTGCTGGTTGAATTCTTTGGAGAAGATTGTCGTGCGACACCTCAGACTGATACATTGTTTCAAAGGAAACCTTTTCGATCTTAAAAAAAAAAAAAAAGCTATATTGACGGTAGACTGGACAATGGGCATTGGTAGTGTTGATATTCTTTGGTCCAGTTTCTTTCTGTTCGTTCGTTTGCTTCTTCCGTGTTGTTTGGCTTCTAGCGCCAGCACAATGAGCGTTTTGGCTTGCAAAGGAACCCCACCAGACACATGCAAAGTGTTGTTTGTAGAACGTGTCGGTGGATAAAGATTTCCCAATGCTTTCGTCTTTACGACATGGGAACTGGGTCTAGCAGACAGCTCTAGCCTGCAACACACCAGCCCCAGTCGATTTCCAAGCCTCACCCTCAGGCGTGCTCAAAGTTAGCACTCGTCCATGGTGCACAGCCAAGGCGTGTTCTTCACGAATGATAAACAATCTCATTGAGGCGACCAGCATTATGTCCAGTGTACACAAAAGCACTGGCGTGTTTGTGGTGGTGACTCTAAAAGAGGACATGTATGTTGGGAGAAAGTCAGATCTGCTTTCCTCCAGCAATCTGTTGGACAGAAAAAGAGAGTGAGACGAAGGGAGAGCCGAGTCGGTCATGTTGCCATGGACTTGTGTCCTAGCTGATAGAAAACTTGGGGGTTTTCTGGTTTGTGTCCGTCTGACTGTCTGTTTTTCTGTCTGTATGTCTGTCTGGCTGTCCGTCCGTCTGTCTGTCTGTCTGTCTGTCTGTCTGTCCGTCTGTCTCTCTATCTGTCTGCCTGATGTCTGCCTCTCTACCTCTTTGTCTGTCTGTTTGTTCGTGCGTCTGTCTGCCTGTCAGTTTATCTATTTGCATGGGCGTCTGCCTGGCTGTCTTAGCTATCACTCCCCCTTTTCCTCCCTCCCATCCTTCCTCCTGTCCTCCATCCATCTACCCTCTCTCTCTCTCTCTCTCTCTCTCTCTCTCTCTCTCTCTCTCTCTCTCTCTCTCCCCCTCACTTTCTTTAAGTGTCTCTCTTTCTCTGTCTTGTGTCTCTGTCTGTCGATGTCTGCCGATCTACCTCTGTCTGTCTACCTGGCTGGCTGGCTGTCTGTCTGTCTGGCTGTCTGTCTGTCTGTCTGTCTGTCTGTCTGTCTGTTTGCCTGCCTGCCTCTGTTCTGTCTCTCCCTCCACCAACTCATCGCTCTCTCTCTCTTTCTGTCAGTCTGTCTGACTGCCTGTCTATCTATCTGCCCATCTGTCTGTGTTTGTCTCCTAGTCTCTTCGTCTTGTGATAAATGAAGTCGAAGGAAAACAACGAGAAACAAAACCATCGTCATAAACACCTTCGTTTTAATGCCACCCCTCGACCCTCTCCCCCTCCTCCTCTCCGCTCATCATCGCCCCCCCCCCCCCCCCCCCCCCCCCCCACCTCCTCCTCCCCTCTCATATACTTTCTTCACCCCTGCCCCTCTCTACACTCTGCACCTCCCGTCAGACATTGAAAGAAGATCTCAGTAAATATGTATGTATAATGTACGTGTCCATCAGTCAGGTGGAGAAAGCCGCCGGTAAAACAGACACATATATAAGTTTTAGTCTTGTTAGCATCGGCTCCATCTCGTAGGGGGGGAAGTAAAGCTGCTCCCTCCATCTTTCCTCAGTCTGTCAGGCTTCCTCACAACAATGATGCTACTGCTGCACTATATCATAGCCTGCCCCATCGGTCATCTTTACAACACTTGCAGTCCAGACACATCCATCAGAGTCTGTGTGAGGTAGAGATGAAATTACTTGGGACTGGTAGCTGGACACTTGAAAGTTCTGTGTTAAGCTTTCTCATGATGAAACCGACAGGATCATCGTTAATATAGCATGTGTTTTTTCACATCAATGCACGCGCGCGCACGCACACACACACACACACACACACACACACACACACACACACACACACACACACACCACACACACACACACACCACACACACACACACACACACAATATGCACGCACGCATACGCAGACACACACACACACACACATATATGAACACACACACACACACACACACACACACACACCACACACACACACACACACACACACACAACACACACACACACACACACACACATACACAAGCGCGCGCGCGCACGCACTCACACATCTAAATTCATAAATGCATATGTCCATGTACACACACACACACACACACACACACACACACACACACACACACACACACACACACACACACACACACACACACACACACACACACACACACACACACATACACACACACATACGCGCGCATGCGCATAGAACATGGCCATACACACACACATGCGTGTACACACATGCGTGAACATGGACACTACACCATATAGACATTTCAATGAGAATACACTTAAAACAGAAAACACACATCCAACTTCACAGAAGGAAAAAAAAGAAAGACGCCTATACGTCTGAAAACTGGAAGATCTCTCACATGTAGAAATGTGATGTAAACAATTACTGAGGCGCCAGACGAAAGAATGAACAAAACTACAAAACAAAAAGAATTCGCGTTTTGACGCGGCTTTTTTGTGGTAAGTAGCTAGACGCTTGGTACAGCTTGACACAGCGGGCATGTTGCGCCCTGCGTGATAAGATAAGGGACTGTCTGTTTGTCTTTTCGTTTTCATCGGCCAGAATATCGTTTGTCTTGCAAGACGTGTATTGTTTATTTCGTAATGTGCTTATTCTTTTTGTCTGCCGGCACAGTAATAGTTGTGTTGTTGTTGTTGTTGTGTTGTTTGTGGTGTGGTGGTGGTGGTGGTGGTGGTGGTGGTCGTCGTCGTTTGTTGTTGTTGTTTTTTTGTTGTTGTTGAATTTGTGTCAATTTCCGCCCACTCATCTGAAAATAAATCCGGCATTTGTTTTGGATGACAGTTAACAAACTTCAGCTCCACAATGAAAAAAAAAAACTGAAGTGATCTTCTTCGCACCCGAAAGACCTTTCATTTGACTGTGTCCCAAACTCTATCAAATTGGAAAACTGACTTATCATCTGCACATAATTTAGGGGCTACCTTGACTCAGCACGTTCCTTCCAGCAACATGTTTCCACAGTCTGCCGTGTCTGTTACTCTGAGCTTCACCGCATTGGTTCTGTGCGACATCTTCTCTTTGTTGATGCCACAAAAAACCCTTGTTTCTGCCTTCATTCTATCTGGGCTTGATTACTGTCATTCTCTTCTAGGTGACTGTCCCCAGAATCTCCTTAGTCGTCTCCAGAAAGTACAAAACAGTGCTGCTCGTTTGATTCTCAGACACAACGCAGATCTTTTCATGTTACTGCCTTACTTCTTTTTCTTCACTAGTTGCCGGCTGAAAAAAACGAATAGACTA
>JADBJO010000275.1:840000-842689 GCA_016801955.1 Conus betulinus | reverse complement strand
AACAACAACGCACAACAACAACACATCGGCAACAATAAGCTAACTGAAGCGTTCACTTTGGTGGCGAAGACTGTCTACCATTGATTGTAGACTATAAACAGATGTGTATGTAAAGAAAGAAGCGAAGAGTGAAAATTGGGGACCCGGGGTGCGAGTAGGGGTAGTGTATGCGGAGGACGCGAGAGGGGGGAGGTGATGGAATGATTACAATGGGACGATTACGACGCGTTTGTGTTTTGTTTACCTGAGAACCATGAAAGAAAACCTGATGTTCTTTCACACACCATTGTTCTACGGACGAAAAAGCAACCACAACAAAGCAACAACAACAACAACAACACTAACCAAAAGCACGCGCGCGCTGATGATGCAATACCAAACCAAGGTGCGAAGCAACCCAGCACAACTTATGACGCAATACTAAACAAAGGGCGAAACAACCCAACACAACCTTCTGATGCAATACCAAACAAAGGTGTGAGGCAAAACATAACACAATACACAATGAATGTAACACTCAAAGTACATACGAATAAAGAAACACTCAGCAGCGCGACGCATGACCCCCCCCCCCCCCCCCCCCCTCCCCCCCACCCCCCTCTGCAAAACATACCCACACAATCTAACACACCTTATGTGCGCGCGCGCACACCGCACACAAACACCCCCCTATACACACACACGAACACACACGCATGCATACACACACATACACACATACACACTAACACACCTTAGCACTCAAACACACACACACACACACACACACACACACACACCACACACACACACACACACACACTTAAGAGCGCGGGGCGCACGTACGCACGCACGCACGCACGCACGCACGCACACACACACACACCACACACACACACACACACACAACACACACACACTTGTCTGATATCACGAAACCAGTGGACAGACGTTTAATGAAGGACACACACACACACACACACACACACACACACACACACACACACACACACACTCCTTCTGAAGGACAGCGCGAACGGAAGGGGAGGGGGTTGAGCAAAGAGAGGGGACTATAGTTTGCCAGGCATTTGTATTTTCGTTGCAAAAACCATGACCTCTTTCCTCAGGAAAACAAAGACTTTTGTAGTCGTCATATTTCCTGTGGGAATTTGAAATTCTGTATTTTCTAAAATACAATCGTAATACGGCCGTGATAATTTGTCAACTCTAAAAACATTCTAGACAAATGAACACAACACAGTCGAATCTCATCTGCTTCACAATTGTGAATGATTTTGTTCTGTTATCTTAACCAGCACAGCAGGTGTCCGTACCTCACGGGCCTGGTTGCCGGGACGTGCAGTTTACAGGCCGTGTTCACTAGACTCCAACCAGACAGGACCTCCAGGGTTTTGTTTTCTTCATCATCGCCTCATCCTCGTTCAATCTATCAAATGCCCTCTTCTTCTTCTTCTGTGTACGCAGGATCAGCCTGCGGACACCCCCTGTATAGGGAGTGGAGTTTTGTGTGTATGACCGTTTTTTATCCCGCCATTAAGGCACTCATACTCCAACTTCGGGGAAGGTGCATGCTATGTGTAACGTGTCATCCATACCAACGGCTAAACTGGCCTTCTCTTCCCAAAGTTGGTGATGGGATTTTACGTGTGTGTGCGATGTTGTGCGTGCGTTCACACACGGAACCTTGGTTTATAGTCTCGAGTCAGAAATGGAGTAATGTTAACTCCGAGGAGAAAAACCCCCTGTATCGAAATGGCCCGGCGGAGATTCGAACCCGCAACCCCAAGATTACGAGTCCGGCGCTCTACCACTGAGCTATTCCGGCCCCCTATCAAATGCCGAAAATCAGTCGTCAAATCTCTCACCCTGCATGTCCTGCTTTGACAGACAGCTCAGTTTTGATTTCCCGTCCCCAAAATTGACTAAGCCCGTTGGAAGACGGTGCTTGCTATCTTCACACCAATGTAGCATCTCTGCGAATAAGAAGGTAATATCGTCATGAGGAGGAGGAGGCGGAAGGGGAAGGAGGGTGTTTTTGTGTGTGTTCTGACTCGAAAGAGAGTCTAATAAAAATTTACCTTAGGGAAATTTTTCGGCCAGCTACTGCAGGTCTTCATCAGCCCCGACTGACTGGTAGTTGTGGTGGGTGTTGGTGTCCTCTGAGTTGTCCTCACTGGTGGAGTGATAGGTGTTCAGCACACTCTTGTAAATGGGGGGCAGGTCATAGCCACAGTCTGTGTTCAAACTTGGCTTTCTCTCCCTGATTATTGCTTCTTTCACTTTCACTTTATTAGACTCTTGAGTCAGAACACACAGAACATGAGTAACCCGGAGTCGGAAAGTGTCTTTGCTCAAAAGGGAAGGAGGGTGGAGGGGGGGGGGGGGAGTGAGATGAGGGGTCACTAAGAGTGAAGTCGGGCAGGTGGCATCTCCAGTATGACAACCAAAACGGGCACGACCGAACACCGCCACAGTGCCTCAGCATCAGTACAGGGTCTCGTCTGGAAAGGGGCGGAGACGAATAGAAACAGGGGTAGGGTGTGAACAGGGCGGAAAGGAAGGGGATGGAGGCCCCGGAATAGTGGTAGAGCGATGGACTCGTAATCTTGGTGATCCTGGAGTTGCGGGCTCGAATCTCCGCCGGGCCGTTTCGGTACAGGGGGATTTTTCTCTCGGAGTTAATGTTGGT
>JADBJO010000275.1:827500-835000 GCA_016801955.1 Conus betulinus | reverse complement strand
TCTCTCTCTCTCATCTCTCTCTCTCTTCTCTCTCTTGCTCGCTCTCTCTTTTTTTCTGTTGTGTTTCTGTTTTGTTTGGGTTGGGTTTTTTTTGGCTGTCTGTTTGTATTGAAATCATTTTTTTGAAAAATCTTGCCTTACAAATATAACACATGGTATGGAAAACTGTTCATGGCACCTGCTTAGAATGTAAATATTTGGCTGTTGAAATATAACTTGTGTGAATCGTATACTGATGTGAAGTGAAATGGTATAAATCTGTGTAAAATTGTTCTGTTTTTGCAAGGAGAAAAATAAATTCGAAAAAAAAAAAGATCAAAGAAAGAAAGAAATGAAATGAACAGAACCATTTTGACGAGACAGACCGACTCAGGTGGGGAGTGTTCCCTTCAAATTGTATGTTCTGGAACTTATGAGCCAGTTGAAGATCCAGTCCTCTGCTTCAACCACCCACCCATTGCACATGAGAGCTACAACAGAAGAAACGTGTATCCAAAGGGACAGACAGATAATAAGCTTTTCCTGCCTTCAGCTGAGTGTACTGCCGGAGAATGAGACACACAGGCTACAACGCCAAACTTATTAAAAAAAATATATAAATAGCAAAGCAGTTGAAAAGAAGAAGAAGAAGAAAAAAAAAGAGGAGGAGGAGAGAAGGAGGAGAGGAAGAGGAAGAAGAAAGAAAAAAAGGGGGAAGAAGAAGAAAAAAGGGGAAGAAGAAGAAGAAGAACCAGAAGAAGAAGAACCAGAAGAACAAGAAGAAAAACAATACCAAGAAGAAAGAGAAGAGCAAGACCAAGAAGAAATGAGAACACACAAACTAGAAGAAAAACAAGACCAAGAAGAAAAAGAGCAAGACCAAGAAGAACGAGAACACAAACAAGAAGAAAAACAAGACAAGAAGAAGAACAAGAGAAAGACCAAGAAGAACGAGAACACGAACACGAAGAAGAAAAAACAAAACCAAAAAGAACGAGTACAAGAACAAGAAGGAAAACAAGACCAAGAAGAGCGAAAATAAGAACAAGAAGAATAAGAAAAGAAAAAACAAGACCAAGAAGAACTAGAACAAGACCAAGAAGAACGAGAACAAGAACAAGAAGAACAAGACCAAGAAGATCAAAAAGAGCAAGAAGAAGGAGAAGAAGAGAAGAAATGAACAACAAAAAGCAAAACAACAACAACAATAACAACAACAAAACATGAAAGAACGGGAAGAAAAAGAAAGAGCTGACCAAGCTGACCGTAGAGCAGTGACGTAGAACATAAAGGTGGGCTGCTTCAAACATCACGCACATCCCCCCCACCCCCACCCCCACCCTCACCATCACCCCACCTCTTTCCTTCCCCATTCATTGTCTGGAGAGGAAAACAGGTGGGGAGGGTACAAAGGGAAGGTAAGAGATGGAGAAGGGAGAAAAGGATGAAGAAAGAGGGGGGGGGGGGGGGGGGGGGGGCGAAAGAGGGGATTAGTCCAGTTATCTCCATTTCTTTCCCACATCAAGCACATCTCTCTACCACCCAGCCCACCCACCTCCCACCCTTCCCCCTCCTTGTATAGAGAGGAAAAGAGGCGAAGACGGTACTAAGGGTAGGTACTAAGAACTGAAGAGGGGTATGTAGGTGGGGGGCAAGGGGGGGTGGGGGTGGAGGGGAGATTAATCCATTGATCTCCATTTCTAAGGCCTGGAGCCTCATTTGTGAAGTCTTACGTTCCAATCGTGTAGACAGCGGCAGTGTGGCCAGTGAGCACCTGTGGGAAAGGGCATGATGGTTAAGAGAGTGGGAACCTGTGGCCCAGTGCTTCATGTCCATGCATAGGAATGGAACAGGGGAAAAAGATATTCTACATACATATGCTCGTGCACACACACACACACCACACACACACACACACACACACACACACACTCACACATGCACATAACACAACACACACACACACACACACACACACACACACACACACACACACATAACACAACACACACACACATACACACACGTGCATGCGCGCACGCGCGCGCGAGCGCGCGCGCACACACACACACACACACACACACACACACACACGCTTCTTAACCCACTGCCTTAAATCTGTCTTCACTTATAATGGAGAGGCCGTCACATCATCAAAGCAATTAAAGCCGATTACTCCAAGACAGGCGAAACAAAGCGTTAAGCACACCGCGCACCAACATCAAAGGAACAATGTCGGTTCATTATCACACGTGTGTGTACTCTGTAACAGTCTTCACGCCTTTCCTGGCCCCGGTTTCCTGACACAGTGATGAACTGCTGCAGAGAGAGAGAGAGAGAGAGAGAGAGAGAGAGAGAGAGCGAGAGAGAGAGAGAGAGAGAGAGAAAGAAGGAGAGTAAGAGAGAGAAGAGACATAGAGCGAGAAGAGACAGAGAGAGGGGGGGGGGGGGAGTGGGAAGGAGAGAGAGTAAGAGAGAGAGAAGAGACATAGAGCGAGAAGAGACAGAGAGAGGGGGGGGGGGGAGTGGGAAGGAGAGAGAGTAAGAGAGAGAAGAGACATAGAGCGAGAACAGACAGACAGACAGACTGACAGACAGACAGAGAGAGAGAGAGAGAGAGAGAGGGAGGGGGGGGGGGGGAAAGAAAGTCCATACATATTTGCATGTTTTGGACACACATGATTAAATCAAGGATTATTAAAATCCATTGCATTGAATGTAGGGCATGGACAGCGCTGGGGAGTTTGGAGGTAGAGGAGGAGGAAGGAAAGTTGGGTGGGATGTATGAAGAAGGGGGAGGACGTCCGGGGTAGGGGGTAAAAGGGGTGATGGCAGACTGTGAACTTGATTAGATATCAGCCACAAAATACCCAAATGAAGCGATGGATTCTCGCGCCAGGTGCATCGCTATACTGAAATCAGTTAATGAATAAACAAATGAACAAAGAAAGAAGAAGAAGAAAAAAAGGAAAGATGGGAAGACAGAAAGAAAGAAGAGAATTGTAAGACATGAGAAGAAATATATGGTCATAGCCTGGTATCAATCCATCCCGTGGGTCTCTGGTAACGGTGCTGACGGTTGTGTCAGAAAAGCGTTGATCTTTAGTGGAACAGCCAATCCACATGTTTCTGTACCTTGTCATCGTCACCACGAGGCCCATCCATGAACAATGTATAAACGTGGCGTTTGTCTGAATGATTAGCAAAGCTAAACATCAAGAAAAGAGAGAAAAAGAAAAAAAACGAAAGGAAAAAAAAATCATGGACAGTGTGACCAGGATTTTGATTAAAATAGAGTACAAAGACACACACAAAGCAAGGGGCACAGCAGTCGACCAGTATGCTGTCAACAGACCCCTGTAACACACATAAGGATGGAGAAACAGATGGCTACTCACCAGATTTCTATCAGTTTAAAAAGGAAAGAAAAATAGATGTTGATGATCCCTTCAAACATCAACAAATGGAAGCTAAAAAACACGAAATATGTTGCCATTTTATCCTATAGGAACGTTTGAATTATTGTTTTGAGATTGGACACTTGCAATTCTGTTTAATAATCTGAAACTCCTTATCAATGGGGCAGCATGTTCGCTACGTATAAACTTTTTGTGCAAGACTTTGGTATAATGAATAAAAACAAACTGCAAGACTGAAACCTCATTCGGATAAAACCAGATATATGTTACCAAGTTATTTGATATTTTGGTTTGAAGACATACTATGCAGTTTCCATTGCTTCAAGATGTCACTGCATGGAGACCAGTCCATATACACTATACCACATGAAGCCACATAACCATGGAGATCAGTCCATATACACTATACCACATGAAGCCACGTAACCATAATGAAGCCACAGTGTGCAGGGGGTGATAGTTTATGCAAAATGACTTTTTTTTTTGTAAAGAAAAAATATAGCGCTGTTTTGAAAAGTAAAACCAAGACGATGAGAGTTCTGTACAGATGATACATTTTGAAACTTTTGAGCCAGTTGTGGATCTGATCCCATGACGTCATTTCCATCCCCTGATCCCACTCCTCCCTGTGCTCCCCCGCCCCCCCCCACCACCCGTAACATATGTGACAGACACAGAAGAAACATGCTGTCTTCACAACTGCCCAGAGGGGACAGGGAAGACAATCAGCTTCGCCTGCCAGCAGCCCAGTGTATTGCTGGAGGGTGAGAAACACGATCACAAGGTAAAGATTATGTAAAAAAAAAAAAAAAAAAATAAAAAGCAGTTTGAAAGAAAAAGAAAAGAAAAAAAGAGAGAGAGAGAGAGAGAAAATAGCAACAAAGCGACACAAACAAACAGCATAACGACAAAGAGGAAAAAGAACAGAAAAAAAAAGAAAGAGCCGACCAAGCGAATAGTAGAGCAATGAAACCGAACTTCAAAGGCGGGCTGCTTCAGACATCAAGAACGTCTCTACCACCCAGCCCTTCCCGCTCCATGTGTGGAGAGAAAGGAGGCGAAGAAGTTACTGAGAAAAGCTAAGAACTGAAGGGGGGGGGGGGGGGGGGGGGGGTGAAAATGGAGCGGAGATTAATCTGGCGATCTCCATTCTGGAGGCCTGGAGCCTCTTTTGTGGAGTTTGAAGTTCCAGTCATTTAGACAGCGGCGGTGTGGCCGGTCAACACAGCTGTGGGGGGGAGGGGAGAATGGGCGCCTGTGGTCTGGTGGTTCGTGTCCGAGCATGGAATGGAGCGTTGGGACTGCAAAGCTAGAAAAGATTTGCTCTTCGAAATAAAACATTTACTGCATTGTTTTCATAACTCTTGGCATGAAAATTGATTTTTGTTGGGTCCCATCTCACTGTGGTGTAAAGTGAAACGAAATAGCAGACAGTCTTGCAAAAGAAGGCAAAAAAGAAACGATGTAAAATTTTTTTTTTAATCCCTTAGATTTGTCCTCTTGTGGATTAATCCAAATTATGAAAAAATATGTACATAAGCAGAATTTTAGTCAAAACATGGCTACTTTACCCTTGTGCCCAAGGCACATTGTCAGATTAATTCATAAATTAAGGCTGAATACTTTGAACACTAAATATTCTCATGTTATTACTTGTGTCTGCAGAGAAAACATTTCTGTACATCATCTTTTATTTGAATGCTCAGTGTTGACCTCGCTCTATCAGAAGAAAGGTATTCAGATGAATAACTTTGATAATATCAATACTGTCTTATATGGTTTCATGTGTTGCTGAAATTGCCATGGATATTTCGCAGTCATAGGTTGCAATTTTTTTTGTAAAGATCACAACTTTGTGTACCACTAGGGTATTTCACTTATGTAAATATGCGCATATCAAATGTTGCTTTGCAAGTACTAGATAAGTTGAGTATGAAGGTGTTTTTTTTTTTTTTTTTTTTTTTTTTTTTTTTTACAAGTGCCTACTATCATCAGGCGATGAGAAGACATTAAATAAACCACTGAACTGAACTGTGCATGGAATGGAAGGGAAAAAAGATATTTTCAAATACAATATGCACGCACACACATGCACACGCACGTGCGTGCATCTGCATGGCACATAACCATGCATGCACGTTCGCACACGCGCGCGCGCGCGCGCGCGCACACACACACACACACACACACAC
Source organism: Conus betulinus (assembly GCA_016801955.1). Taxonomy (NCBI): domain Eukaryota; kingdom Metazoa; phylum Mollusca; class Gastropoda; order Neogastropoda; family Conidae; genus Conus; species Conus betulinus. The sequence goes on along the minus strand of JADBJO010000275.1, from coordinate 829,410 downwards.
ACACACACACCACACACACGCGCGCGCGCGCGCACTCGCACGTACGTACATTTTGCATATCTATGCTTTTAAAAATCGAAGTATACAAAACTGGATACTAAATGGAGAACGATGATGATGATGACGACGAATTACGCCGACGATAACAACGAGGACAATGACAACTGAAGGTGATCAGTACGAGAAGTTATTGATTACCACACTGACAATGACGACGACGGGTGACGACGGCGATGATGACTAGATGGAGGAAAAGGAAGAGAATAACAGCAATGGTCATGGTGACATCGACAGTGATGATAATGACGACGATGACGACGATGACGACGACGACGACGACGACGACGACGACGATGATGACGATGATGATGATGATGATGATGATGATGATGACGACGACGACGCCATTTAATAGCATCACATGGAACACTTCCTAGTCATTTTGCAGTACTATGGCATCAGTAATTTGAAAACGGGTCAATAGAGAGAGGTTAAGATAAAGTGCGTTTATAGGACAGTGGTACGATACACAATAGAGAGCGGCCTGTAATGATGACACGCTCGGTATTCGCTGTCCAACACCCTCCCACAGTCAACGCAAACTCGGCCAGACCATTCCAACCAGTCAATTCATCCAGTTGTTAGTCAAGACACTAATGTAGCCAGATGGGCTGGCCACATCGTCAGAATGCCAGATAGTCGACAGCCGAATCAACTGCTGTACGTACAACTGAGTCAGAGCAAGCGCAAAGTTGGGTGGGCAGAAGAAACGTTTCAAGGATTGTCTCAAAGTATCCCTCAAAGGCCTGACCATCAACCTCAACACCCGGGAGTTGCTTGCCCTGGACCGCCCAGCCTGGCGAAGCAGCATCACAAAGGGAAAGAAAGCGAACCGCGCGCAAGGCCAGAACTACCCTCCACCTCCTCTGTAGCACTCACCCACATGTATCCCACATGTCGGCGTTCCTTCCGGGCCCAGATTGGCCTCACCAGCCACCTGCGGACCCACACTCAGTGATCTTCCATCTGAGATTGAAGTCATGGTCATCTTCGAAAACGAAGGACGAACAACAAATGTAGCACTAAATGACACTGACTGCTTGCTGACTGGGCGAACTGGGTGTAGCGTTCGAAGGATTGTGGTAGTTCTTCTGTCCATTGTTTCATGCGACACCCCCTTCACATTAAGGTATACTTTGCCCCATCACAGAATAAATGTCCGCCATGTGCTTTTTCATTTTCGGCAAAGCCAAGCCATTTTCTGGAAGGTTTGTTTATAATCTGTCACTGTGTATCTGCATACTACTTCTGGTGATTAATACATTGGTCAAATACGAAGATCTACTTTTCATGTATTCAGTATTAAAACTTTTCTCTCTTTCTTTCGGGTTTTTTTTTTTTTTTTTTATATACTGTCTTCGTTCCTTCTCTCTTTTATTAACAAAAAAAAATCGAAATGTTTGCCCAGCAGAACATTTTTTATATCAGTTCACTATTCATTGAAATGAACTGGGTATTTGTATATCCAGTTGTACTCTGCTTTTTCTTTAATAGCTTCTTTCTTTCTCTCTTTCTTTTCTCCTTTCTCTCAGTCGTTTTCCCCCCAAATAGATCTAACGCCTTGCGGGCTTTTTTTCTCTCTCTCTTTTTTCCCCCACCCCCCTATCGTCCCGCATGTTCATTTCGCTTTTGTGAGGGCCCTGAATGAGAATTCCAACCAATGGGAAGTGTTTGATCAAACCGAGGGCAACCCGTTCGGCTTAAAGACCGCATGGCGAGTAGCTTCCCCTTGTTTTACCCACCTCCTCCCCACCACCACTCCCTCTCCCCCCTACCCTCCACAGAGCGTTCTGAAGGACCCCTCAGGCCGGCAGCAGGTTTCAGCCCTAGACATTCCGGGCCTCCATTGT
>JADBJO010000275.1:800000-817500 GCA_016801955.1 Conus betulinus | reverse complement strand
TCAACGTGGCCATCAACATGACCATCAACATGACCATCAGCATGGTCATCAACATGGCCATTAACGTGGCCATCAACATGGCGATCAACGTGGCCATCAACATGACCATCAACATGGCCATCAACGTGGCCATTAACGTGGCCATCAGCGTGGCTGTCTTGCGTGAAGAAATGAGGTGTCATGGGGGACAATTGCCATAATTGGGGTGGGGGTGGGAGGGAGGGGGGTAGGAAGAGGGAGATGGGTTTGATCCGCTTATCTCCCCTCCGACCCAGTAACATCTGCACGTCACTTCTGTTTAGATAGCTGTTAGCGGCAGAAAGTCTTCATCAGAGGCCTGCTTTGACCTTCTGAAATAAAGAATCACATCACCAACCTGGGCACTCCGGTTATCCTAAATGTCGATCTTCTTCATTTAAAGAAAGAAAAAAAGCCCATTGAAGTAGAACTGAGTTATTTCCCCTGATCACCAGGATCTCTCTAGTTTGGATCTCACAAACGTTTCTCTCTTCATACGGGTGTATCTACTCTCTGTCTGTCTGTCTGTCTGTCTCTGTCTCTGTCTGTCTGTCTGTCTGTCTGTCTGTCTGTCTCTCTCTCTCTCTCTCTCTCTCTCTCTCTCTCTCTCTCTCTCTCTCTCTCTCTCCACTCGAACGTTTCAAAGGCGCGTTGGCGACACAGTTGACTATTTCTGAACGCTTGTGAAAAGGGGAGGGAGCGAGAGCAGAGAGTTGGGGAGGGGAAGGAGGAGGTCGGGGAAGGAGGAGGAGGAGGAGAGGGGGGAAAATGGGTCTGCTTGCTCCGACAACAGTAATCAAACGTGAGTGTTTTTCCTTTCTTCCATTTTTGTACACACCCCTTTCCCCCCTCTGACCGAAAAGAAGTTGGCTGAGAAAGGGAATGTACATGTGTGTGTTTGTGGGGGTGGGGGGTAGGGTGGGAGATGGGAGGAGGACGGGAAGGAGGGAGGGGCAGGGTAGTGAGGGAGGAAAGGGGGGGGGGGGGGCAGGGAAGGGGAAGAGGGTGGAGAAAAGAGAAATTCACGGACACAAAAAGAACAGGCGAACGGTGTTTGTCATTAGTTGTGCTCAATGTCAAAAGAGTCCAATTGGTTCCCATTCCCACCCACCCCCCACCCCCTGCCCCCCCCACCCCCACCCCCCACCCCACCCTGTCATTGGGCGCGTTTTCCACATGCAGCTTGACAAGAGGTTTTGCTCGGCTCCTACTCTATCATTTGCCCCCGCGCTGCCTGTGTCTACAGTGGAGGGTGGGGGGGTTAGTCACAGCGGGAAGGGCCCAACAGGAGGTAGGACACCCAGCAGATTGCTTCTTCTGTCAGAGCCTGGAGGTCACACACACACAAAAAGTGGCTGTAGGTCTGGACAATACAGCGCCAGATCAACTGAACCGATACAGCCGTCAACCTGAGGGTGCAAACAGGGTCACCACTAGGTAATTAGAGAGCGTTGGGGATAAGAGTATAGGGGGGGGGGGGGGGGGGGGGGGGGGGGGGGGGAATATGTACATTCATGAGTGTAGCAATTTAACCTTTCGGTGTGCAAATAGGGGGCCGCCGACAGGAAGTTAAAGAGTACAAGAGATACGTCTCCATGCATGGTGGTATCAAGTTAACCCTTTCGGTCTGTCTGCAGACTGGGCTGCCATACTTGACAGTATGAGGGATGTAAGTCCTTGCATGGCTGTTTCAAGTTAATCCTTTCGGGACTGCAAACAGGGCTACCATCAGAAACTTAGGGCATGAGGAATATCCATCCATGCATGTTCTTTTTTTTTTATTTTAGGTTAAGCTATTCGGATTGCAAGCAGGGCCACCATCAGAAAACAGAGTACGAAGCGCGCGCGCGCGCGCACACACACACACACACCACACACGAGGACATACACACACACACACACAGAGCGTGCTCGCGCGCTCGCGCCCACACACACACACGTGTGTGTGTGTGTGTGAGTGTGTGTGTGTGTGTGTGTACATGGTTGTATCAAGTTAACCCTTTTGGTTTGCAAACGGGTCACCTTCGCGACAAACGTCCGCGTTTCGAAATGTATCCCTTGCTTGCGGACATTTTTTTTTTTTTTTGTATTTTACATCTCTCAATACAAACGTAAAAGTCTATTGTTAAATTTCAACACAAAGGGGTCAGAGATGAGCTTTGTTTTCAGCATGGGTCTGAATGCTGTCTAGTCAATACTTAAACGCCTTTGTCTGATTAAAAGAAAAAATCAACAGCAATACCAACAACAAAAACGATGAAATTTTCACTGCTCGACGCGAACATGTCGGACAAATCTCGTTCTGAGCTCTTTACATACAAAAATATCTTTATTGTCATTACAAAAAAAAAAAGAAAAGCCAAACTTAAAATCATGTATAAACCGTAATAGCATCCATGATCGGTAGCAGGAACAACAGGAGTTTTTTGTTTGTTTGTTTGTTTTTTGTTTTTGTTGTTGTTGTTGTTGTTTTAGATTGTTGCCACTTACTCCCAACGCTTGTCAAGTCTGGTAAATCACCGATAGAAATTCAGGCTGAAATACGTGATTGTGTCCCTTTGATAGTTTTAAGTCTACAGTCAAGATCACTTCTAGGCACTTCGAGTGTGAGAGTGATATTGTCCCTTTGGCTGAAATACATAATTGTATTCCTTTGACAGTTTTAAGTCTGCAGGCAAGATCACCTCTAGGAACTTACAGTGTGAAAGAGAAATTGTCCCTTACATAGGTTTTAGTGTGTAGACAAGATCACCTCTAGTAACTAGCAGTGTTATTATAATTATTATCATTATGAATACTTATATAGCACCTATCCTCAGCTAGTGACCAAGCTCTAAGCGCTTTACAATCCACCCTCGTTTACACAACGGGCTGCCTACCTGGGTAGTGCCGACTGAAGAGCTGCCAGCTGGCGCTTCATACAGCCGTTCCCGTGTCATCTTGTCAGTGTAGTTCACTAAACTTCCTTTCTTCCTTCATTCTTTCCATTTCGCACGCAGGGTGCATGTTATGTGTAACATGTCATCCATATCAACGGCCACACTGGCCTTCTGTTCCGAAAGTTGGTGATGGGATTTGACATGTGTGCAAGATGCATCTCTGGCTTTCAGTTTTTGCTTTTCGGTCTGCAAAGAAGGTCGCTGCAAGAACTGAAGGGATATTGATTCATGTGAGGAATTATATATCCATGCTCGTATCAGTTTAACTGGTTTGTGCAGCTCTGATACAACCCTTGGCGGTCGGCGGGGCTATAAGTAAGAATTATAAGTTGTGTGAAAGCACGTTTTTTTTCGTCTCCGTGACTGGATAGACATTCTTCTGATTGTGGATGGACTGTCGCTCGTCATTATGTAAATATATTTGCAGATACAAATATGTCGTTTTAAAAATACTGATAAGGAAAAGAAACATAATAACTATACATACATACGTACATACATGTACATACAATTACACACATACGCGCGTGCGCACCGCGCGCGCGCGCGAGCAACACACACACACACACACACACACACACACACACACACACCGTATGCACGCACGTACATATGCAAACACACACACACACACACACACACACACACACACACACACACACACACACACACAAAGCGGCCTGACAACCCCCCCCCCCCCCCCCCCCACCACACACACACACACACACACACACACACACACACACACACACACACACACACACACACACACACACACACACACACACACACCGGCAGACATGGATTCCAGCTCTTCTCCCAGCACTGTTGATCTTGCAATGAGTCTCAGACAGTGAATGATGTACAAACCAGATCATGTCGTGCAGGTCCCCCCGACATTCTTTTCAACCTTCATGCTGTAGCTGATGCATCTCGCCCCTCAGGTTCATTCTCCAGGCCAAGGGTGAACGAAGCATCCTGACAACCCTCGGCTTGCTGGGTGGCAGGAAGCCCACAGCCTGTCGCTCCGCTGTCCACAGCCCAGCCTTGCTCCGTCTTGGGAACGTTTGGCCTCACAGTCAGTGGTGCTTGAGCAAAGTTTGCTCATCCGGTCCCTTGGGGAGAGAGAGAGAGCGAGCGAGCGAGCGAGCGAGAGAGAGAGAGAGAGAGAGAGAGAGAGAGAGAGAGATTAGAGAGAGCGATTAACCTGCGCGCTGCTGCTTCTGGGAGAGAGAGTGAGAGAGAGAGAGAGGGGGGGGAGAGAGAGTGGAGGGAGGGAGGGGGGGGGAGAGAGATAAAAAGAGAGAGAAAGAGAGAGGGGGGACCTCGTTTGACCCTGCGCGCTGGTGCTTCTGGGAGAGAGAGAGAAAAGAGAGAGAGAGGGGGAGGAGAGAGAGGGAGGGAGGGAGAGGTAGAGAGATAGAGAAAGAGGGGAGAGAGAGAGAGGGCGGGAGACAGAGAGAGAGAGGGACCTCGTTTGACCTGCGCGTTGGGAGAGCTTCTGGGAGAGAGAGAGAAAGAAGAGAGAGAGAGAGGGAGAGAGAGAGGAGGGGGGCGGGAGGGAGAGAGAGAGAGAGAGAGAGAGAGAGAGAGAGAGAGAGAGAGAGAGAGAGACAAAATTCTTCTTTATTTACGAGGATAATAGGTAAGCACTGAGGCGCTGTTTTATATCCAGTCCTTGCACTGAGTAGGGACTACAACACATGCAGTGAAATGAAAATAATGTAAGAAGCAAACAAGCAGACAAAGCGGTCATGCAATTATAATGGAGCATCAAATGAAAATAGATGAGAAATGAAAAAAAACAACAACAAATAAAGGGAAAGAGAGAGAAAGAGAGAGAGAGAGGGGGGAAAAGTGGAGAGAGGAGGGGGAGAAAAAAATGAGGAGAGAGAGAGAGAGAGAGAGAGAGAGAGAGAGAGAGAGGTGGCAGACAGCATTGATATCATAGCACGTGCAGCTCACCTCGGCCGATGCAGTGACATCACGGAGTGTCATTATAGAAGTAATATAGTGGCTCAGAGGATAACCCTCACACTATGGAAGCGACAATATCCTAGGTCGGCGGTTCGAGTCTTGACTCATCGCCATCGTGGGGCATCTTTTTCTTTCATTTTGTTGTTGTTGTTTGTTTTCTCTCTCTCTCTCTCTCCCCCCTCTCTCTCTCTCTCTCTCTCTCTCTCTCTCTCTCTCTCTCTCTCCCCCCCCTCCTCTCTCTCCCCCCTCTCTCTGTCTGTCTCAGTCTCTCTGCCATCACGAGGCATTTTCTTTTCTTTTCACCTCCAACCCTTCCTCAATTTGCCTGTCTGTATGTCTGTCTCTGTCTGTATGTCTGTCTCTATCTGTCTGTCTGTCTGTCTGTCTGTCTGTCTCTCTCTCTCTCTCTCTCTCTCTCTCTCTCTCTCTCTGTGTGTGGTGTGTGTGTGTGTGTGTGCGCGCGCGCGCGCGCAATCTGGATATCATTTTACCATCACCCACACATTGACCATGACTGGTGATAGAAATACTAGGTTTTTAAGGTTAGGACGGTGAACTGAGACATTTGTAATCACACGCATTCAGCTGCCATTGCAGACCCACAACACCCAAGAGAACCGTCCTTTCCAGGATTTGGGATGACAACCACTCTGATGAGTGAGAGGCCTTTAGACTGGAGAGGTGGGAAATGAAAATACCGACACGACACGACACGTAACGGCACGATTCGACCGACACGTTATGACACGCCAGCACGACACGACACAAACCCGACAAAAGCACAGCACAGCACGATCCGACCCGACCCGACACAACCCGACACATAGCACAGCACAGCACGACCCTACACGACACGACACAACACGACATAGCACAGCACAGCACGACCCGACACGACACGACACAACACGACATAGCTCAGCACACCACGACCCGACAAAACACGATATGTCACGACACGACACAACTCGACATAGCACAACACAGCACAGCACGACCCGACACGACACGACATGTCACGATACAACCCGACATAGCACAGCACAGCACAACACAGCACCGCGCTGCACGGCACAACACAAGAAACTGCAGCGCAGCATAACACAGCCCCACCGCACCGCAGCAGTAAATACAGAAGACAATACAGCAGAGATGTACACTGAAAACAGTGCAACAGAGCACGGCGCAACGCAGCACAGCACACAGCACCCACAACACAACGCATCACACTGCAACACAATGCATCACATCCCAGCACAGTACACTAGAACTGCTAGAAGGCGACGGGGTCTGCCACACTCGACAGCAAATCCACCAGAATGGGCACGGTCATGTTCCAGACCAGCAGCAGATCCCGAATTCTCCACAAAGGGACTGACTTGCTCTGTCAGCTCGTGCACTGATGGTGTGTAGGACCCTGCATGGCAGCGTGGACCACCCTGTCCACAGCAAAGGTCCGTTCTTGGTGCCTGGACGTTTGGGTCCCATTTCCAGACTTATTCTTACTACACATAGTCCAGACAACAGCAACATAAGTCCAGACAACAGCAACAAACAAATAAATGAATAAATACATGAATAAACAAGCAAAAAAAAAGAACCAGTAAACGAATGAATGACATGAAATAAATGAATCAGTAAATAAGTAAAGGAATAAGTAAGTAAATAAATAAATAAGGAGGTAAACACTTCCTCTTTGGGCAGTTGAGATTATTATGGGAGAAAAATGTTTCCGTCTGTTATGATTGGAACTTCCAGTGGCTTCAGATTCTGAAATGTCTGTCTGAGGGATTCCACACCCGAGAGCTAAAAAAAATCCCATCTGAAGAAAAGAAAACAGTCCTTTTAACATGTTCCTCTCTCTCTCTCTCTCTCTCTCTCTCTCTCCTCTCTCTCTCTCTCTCTCTCTCTCTCTCTCTCTCTCTCTCTCTCTCCATGTCTTTTCTCTGATTCTCTGATACAATCTCTGTATGTCTGCAATATGTTATAGTCACACACACTCACATTCGGGTGCATGAAATCGGCTCCCTGGCAAACTGGAGACGATAGTTCGCGCCATAAAGTGTGATAGCGGCCAGCAGTAAAGAGGCAGGGTAGGAAAAGGGGAGCTATGTAGGTGTCGCTGTAGGGAACATGGCGGTAGTACGGCACCCCAACGGAGTCCACAGCGACGCGTGAAATAAAAGACCAGACAGGAACAGGATCAGGGAAAATAAAGACCCGATTTCCCATCCCAGTGAACAGGTTTAAAAAGACTTTTATTATTTCTCTTTGTTCTTTTGTTCAGTCTTTGGTCTTTTGATTTCCTACTTTTATTTCTGATCCTCGCACTTTTGGCGTTTCTCTCTCTCTCTCTCTCTCTCTCTCTCTCTCTCTCTCTCTCTCTCTCTCTCTCTCTCTCTCCTCCGCTCTCTCTGCTCTTCTTCTTTTCTCCCTCTCCTGTATTTGTTTTTCATTGTTTCCTGGTTTAATATGGGTCGGTTTGTGTACTCTGTTTTTGTTCATGTATTGTCGTCCATGAACATGTGAATCTGTTTAAAATGAACTGAAATGCATCACATGTTCTTTTGATTATACTAGTTCTCTCTCATGCGCGTATTCACAGAAGCACTCACACACACACACATACACACACACCACACACACACACACACACACACACACACACACACACACACACACACACACAGAGACACACAGACAGAGAGACAGAGACAGAGAGACAGAACAGAGAGGAGACAGAGAGAGAGACAGAGAGAGACAGAGAAGACAGACAGAGAGAGGGGAGAGAGAGAGACAGAGAGAGAGAAAAAAAGAGAGGGGAGAGAGAGAGAGAGAGAGAGAGAGAGAGAGAGAGAGAGAGAGAGAGAGAGAGAACACATAACGTTTACAGCTAATCAAATGTCCCTCGCTTTATTTCCATTGTGTAATTTAACCTTTTTTCGTCGACAGACTGTAAATTAAAAGGACTTGGAAATACACGAAAGTACACGAGTGGAGAGAGAGACAGAGACAGAGACAGACAGACAGAGAGAGGCTAGTATGTTTTCCTCTCCACTGGACTTCGTCTTTCTATGGCACAAAGCGAGGCCAGGCCTCAGTGATGACATGACCCCCCCCCCCCCCCCCCCCCCCACCCCGCCATCAGATACCCCTGTCCACAGACGTTTCTGTCTCATTGACGGGGAAAATGGACATCACAATAGCACTGTGACAGTCGGACAGTCTTTCCCATCGGCCTCCCCCCTAAAATAGTACCGGTTTCTGGGTTTCGCCGTTTTGAGCAGAAGGTGAGAAAGGCCTGGACATTCCAACGAGTGAAACATCACCGGAGGTAAAGGAACGGAGTCAGATTTCTGGCGCCATGGGTGGGGGAACCAAAGGAATGCCGCGCACGGAATGGCAATGCCGTTGGTCATAGATAGAATTGACATTGATCTTCGTGTGGTTTTAAAAAAAAAAGAAAAAAGAAAGAAAGAAAAAGTAAGAAACTCTTCTCTTTGCCCTCCGCCCTTCTTCCTTGCCTTCCCCCCACCTCTCCCAAAATGAAAAACGTCATTTTGAATGAAGTCATGTCGCATTCTTAACCTTCTTCTTCTCCTTCTTCTTTTTTTTTTTTTTTCTTTTTTTTTTTTTTTTAGGGAAATGTACGCCATGCCAACCACTTTTTTGAATCTCTTACCGGTCTTCAAAGCTGAAGTTAAAGAAGCTTCTTCTTCGTCGTCGTCGTCGTCTTCTTTCTTCTTCTTCTCTTTCTTCTTTCTTCTTCTTCTTCTTCTTCTTCTTCTTCTTCTTCTTCTTCTTCTTCTTCTTCTTTCTTCTTCTTCTTCAACGTTCCAGTATTTGGTAGCGTGTGAACTTGTTTTACCCTGTTGGGATACTCACACTATACTCGAGAGTATAGTCAGTTCACTCCGACTTCGTTGTGTGTAGAATTGTATGGGAAGAGGTTGTGTAAAAAGATAGATAAAAAAATATGTAGACAGAAAGGACAGTAGACGACAGTACAGCAAAGGAGGAGACAGAGTGACTGAGATCGAAAGGAAAAGGGAGACATTAGTAGCACAGAATGTCCAGAAGGAGGGGGGGGGGGGGACTATTTGTACAAAGACACCCCGGTATCCCCACGGGGGATGGTTAAAGAAGCAAATCTTCAATATTAATCAGACAGTTCCATTTCCCCCAAAAACTGTGACGGCAATAACCCTCTCCACCCTTCTCTTACCCGTTTTCTCCCTGCACATGTAGTGCTGTCCAGTGAACACTCATCGAACCAGTGACAAATTGAACCAGTGAAAAACTCATCGAACCAGTGACTACTCATCGAACCAGTGACAAATTGAACCAGTGAAAACTCATCGAACCAGTGACAAATTGAACCAGTGACTACTCATTGAACCAGTGACAAACTGAACCAGTGAAAACTCATCGAACCAGTGACAAATTGAACCAGTGACAACTCATCGAACCAGTGACAACTCATCGAAAACTCTTCCCTGTAACGGACCCAGTAGTTCTTTCTCTCCTCTCTCTCTCTCTCTCTCTCTCTCTCTCTCTCTCTCTCTCTATCTCTCTCTCTCTCTCTACCAATAGCTCTCCCTCATTCTGTCTGTTGGTTTCTCTTCTCTCTCTTACTGTCGGCCATTCTTGATTTTGACTCTCACTGACTCTCTTCTCTCTCATCTAATCCTCTCCAGTCTCGACCCTCTCCTCAGCTCCTCTCTCTCTCTCTCTCTCCTCTCTCTTTCTCTTTTCCCCGAATACTCCTCTCCAGTCGGTATTCTCCGTTCTCCACCCGTCCCCCTCTCCCTACATTCTGTCTGTTGGTTTCCCCTGCCCTTTCCTCTGTCTTACTGTCGCCATTTCTGATTTGACTCTCATTGAGCGAAACGGGGGTCAGTGGACGTAGTTACATTAAGGTTTAACCATGTCGACACCTCACCTCAGCTTGTAACCGTGATGCACACTCCCTTACACGTGTGCAAGAGAAGATAGAAAGTCCCCGATCAGCATCCTTCAACTCATGTTTGAGAGTCAAATACATGAGAACCGTCACGGGTCAGACAGCAGCAGCCAGCCTCGGAGAACAAGCAGTGGAAAGAGGTTACCAACTTCACCCAGTCTCGAGGCATCGTCAGCAAGACAGGGAATACAGATGAAGGCATGAAAGGCCTGATCACTACAGCAAGACAAGTGTTTGTTGACTTCAAACCCACCTGGAGGAACGCCAACATCTACCTCGCCATCAACCGAGATTGTTGACTACCAATTTTAAGCCTGCACTGTTGTGTGGTGCAGAGACATGGAGACCCACCAGAAGGTTCGAACTCAAACCGCAGGTCTCCATGAACACCTGTGTGCGACAGATCCTCGGAAACAAAACGGACACAACAAATCATAACTGGAAAACTTCGAGGCCAAACAGCCATAGGCCAGTAAGGGCAACCGTCAGAACCTGAAAATGGAAGTGGATTGGTCACAGCCTGCTCAGAGATCCAAACAACATTATGCGGCACACTCAGAACTGGAATCCCCAAGGAAAATTTAAAAAACAAACAAAAAAGAAGAGCCAGTGACAATGTGAAAAGTGATATCAAAACAATGAAATCTTAAACGAGGTAGGGAACAGTAAACAATAAATAACAAACAAGTAGGGTAATTCTTGCTCCCATGATGAAATGATCACAGGCCCTTAACTCCAAACGAATGCTGCTTACAACACCAAATCGCCAACCAGAAATCACAACACACAGCACACAGAACAAACAGGAGACGGAATGACAACACAAAGCACACAGAACAGACAAGGACGGAATGACAACACAAAGCACACAGAACAAGGCAGGAGACTAAACGACAACACAAAGCACACAGAACAAGGCAGGAGACGGAATGACAACACAAAGCACACAGAACAAGGCAGGAGACGGAATGACAACACAAAGAACACAGAACAAACAAGGAGACAGGATGTGCCCTTGTGGGAAGGAGGGGTGGGGGGCGAGAGGCAGAGGAGGGGGGAGGGAGAGACAGGAGGGTAAAGGGGAGGGAGGACATATTTTTAAACATTACTCTGATATTGCGCTCGTCTGTACTTTGTTGACATGGCTGTGTATGTGTGCTCGTGACGTGTAGTTAAATAAGACAGATCATGCAAGCGAGACATAGAGAGAGATTACTGAAAACATTCGGGAAATGGACATCTGAAATACAAAAAAAAAAAAAAAAAAAAAAAAAAAAAATCATGAAATACGTGTACGCTATCCCAGTCTCCCCCCTCCTCCACCCACCTCACCCACACCTCTCTCTCCTCCCATCCTTTTTTTATTTTTACTCTCCTCACCAACTCCTCCCTCTCCTCTCTCCCTTACTCACCTTCTCTCCTCCCCCCCACCCCCACCCCCACCTGCGCCAAAAAAAAAGGTGTGTCCGCAGAAAAAGAAAATGGATAGAAAGTTGGGCTGGTGACTTCACTTTGAAATCCATCAAGAGGAGCACGTTAGGGCTAAAGGGGTGGGGGTGGGGGTGGGGGCTGAGGGGTTGGGGGATAGGAGGTGAGGGGGTGGGGGAGATGACAGGTAGTTAAGACAGGTAACCGATCAGGTTGAAGATGGGGGGCAAGTGATGAGCGGAGCGCGCCGTGTGACCCCCCCCCCCTTCCCCCCCCCACCCCCCCCTTCCCCCCCATCCCCGAACCCTAACAAGCCCGTCACTTTGATCTGGCCTCTCTGACGCTAGACTGGGGGTGGGTGAGGAAGACAGGAGAGGAAGGGAGAGGTCATAGGTGGGAGGAAGGCCGAGCAAGAAGGGGAGTGTGGTGGGGGATGGGGGGTGGGGGGTCTGGGTGGGGGGGGGGGGGGGGCATTGTTGTTCCAAATCTGAGTTCTCGAGGAGAGGAGAGTCCGTGATCACTCAACACGAGGATAAGGTGGAGGGTGCGAAGGAGATTGCACCTGTACGGGCTGGGGGGGGGGGGGGGGGGGGGGGGGGTAGGCAACGAGGGGGCTCTAGGACATGTTTTACCCCGTCCCTCCCGATCAGCTTCATCGACATGGGCAGGGGACGGTTTCAGGTCAAGGTCCCTCTCTCCCATGCCGTCTTTTTTTTTTTTTTTAACTCTCCTCACCCAACCTCCTCCTCGGGGGGGGGGGGGGGGGGGGGGGGGGGGGGGGGGGGGGGGGGTCTCCTCCGCCACCCCCACCCGGGGGGGGGGGGGGGGGGGGGGGGGGGGGGGGGGGGGGGGGGGGGGGGGGGTGGGGGGGGGGGGGGGGGGGGGGGGGGGGGGGGGGGGGGGGACCCGCCGAGGGGGAAAAGGGTCCGCAGAAAAGAAATGGAGAGAGTTGGTGGGGGGGGGGGGGGGGGGGGGGGGGGGTGGGATTCACTTTGAGGGCCATCAAGGGGGAGGCCGAAAAAAAAGGTGTCCGCAGAAAAAAAAGAAAATGGATAGAAAGTTGGGCTGGTGACTTCACCCATTTGAACATCCCTCAAGAGGAGCAACGTTGGGCTAAAGGGGGGGGGGTGGGGGTGGGGGCTGAGGGGTTTTGGGGGATAGGAGGTGAGGGGTGGGGGAGATGACAGGTAGTTAAGACCAGGTAACCGGATCAGGTTGAAGATGGGGGGGGGCAAGTGGATGAGCGGGCGCGCCGCGTGTGACCCCCCCTACCCCCCCCCCCTCTTCTCTCTTCCCCCCCCCCCCCCCGCCCCCCTCCCCCATCCCCGAAACCCTGAACAAGCCCGTCACTTTGTGATCTGGCCTCTCTGACGCTAAACTGGGGGGTGGTGAGGGGGGGGGGGAGACAGGAAGGAAGGGATAGTGTCATATGGTGGGAGGAAGGGCCGAGCAAGAAGGGGAGTGTGGTGGGGTGGGGGGGTGGGGGTCTCCGGGGGGGGGGGGGGGGGGGGGGGGGGGGGGCATCTGATTGGGGTCGCGGGGATCTGAGGGGGGGGGGGGTCGAGAGAGAGATCCGTATCCACTCCCACGAGGATATGTGGAGGGTCCCGAAGGGGATGCAGGGGAGGGGGGTGAGGGTAGGCAAAGAGGGGGGCTCGATGACCTGTTTACCCCGTTCCTCCGGGGGCCTTCCGGGATCACTGGGGGGGGGGGGGGGGGGGAGGAGGATAGGGGGAGGAGGGGGGGGGGGGGGGGGGGGAGGGGGGTGGGGGGTGGGGCAAAGAGGGGGGTGGTGGGGGGGGGCGTGGGGGGCGGGGTCGGGGGAGGGGGGGGGGGGGGGGGGGGGGGTGGGGGGGGGGGGGGGGGGTGGGGGGGGGGGGGGGGGGGGGGGGTGGGGCGGGGGGGGCGGGGGGGGGGGGGGGGGCAGGGGGGGGACGGAGGGGGACATGTGGGGGGGGGGGGGGGGGGGGGGGGATGGGGGGAGGCGGGTGGGGGTGGGGGAGGGGGTGGGGGGGGGGGGGGGGGGGGGGGGGGGGTGGGGGGGGGGGGGGGGGGGGGGGGGGGGGGGGGGGGGGGGGGGGGGGGGGGGGGGTGGGGGGGGGGGGGGGGGGGGGGGGGGGGGGGGGGGGTGGGGGGGGGGGTGGGGGGGGGGTCGAGGGGGGGGGGGGGGTGCCGTGGGGGTGGGGGGGGGGGGGGGGTGGGGGGGGGGGGGGGTGGGGGGGGGGGGGGGGGGGGGGGGGGGGTGAGAGTGGGCATGAGGAACGTTTGGGACGAGGGCAGAAGGGGGAGAGCGTTTGGGCACTAAAAGTGTCGGATTGGAACAAGGGCTGGTTGTTTGTACATTTGTTACACTGTATCGGTTTTCTTGTTTCTTTCTTCTTCTCTCCTCTCTCTCTTGATTCCGCGTTTTTTAAGTCGTATGAACTGTATTCTTCCAGACGCTGGTTCAACACATGTGTAACTTCAGAATACATTCATAAGTCACACACACAGTGGTACGAGAATTATGCGTTAGTGATTAAAACAATGAGAGAGTGAGCAGTTTCACTTTTTCAGCATGTGTGACTTTAGAACACATTAACAAATGACGCACACGATTGCGAGAATTGTATGCCAGTGAGCAAAGCAATAAGCGAGTGAACGAAGTTGTGAGATACTGTGCTTCTTTTGTTTTCTTTTCGGTTTCGGTGTCACAACTATGATAAAAAAAAAAAGTTTATTCGCAATTATTCTCTTCTTCGTCTTCTGCGTACGCAGGCTGATACTCCTGCGCACACTCCCTATGTGGACAGGCAAGTATAAATCCATCTAGCCTACAAAGGGAATGGAATTTTGTGTGCATGACCGATTTTTATCCCCCCACCGTTTAGGCAGCCATACTCCATCTTCGGGGAAGGTGCATGCTACGTGTAACGTGTCATCCATACCAACGGCCAAACTGGCCTTCTCTTCCCAAAGTTGGTGATGGGATTTGACGTGTGTGCGAGATGTTATGCGTGCGTTCACACACGGAACCTCGGTTTACAGTCTCATTCGAAGGACTGTATGGGGAATGGAGTCAGAACTAATGTTAACTCCGAGGAAAAATCGCCATGTACCGAAACATTAGTGAAATGCTGCAATAATCAGGGAGGGACAGAACGAGACGGGTAGCCATTTTGTGGGTGGCGGTGTGAGGCACTGGCGAATCCAGTTTTGCGAAGTTCCAAATACACACGTTGATAGTTTTTCTTATGGGTCATGGTGTGAGGTACTGGCGAATCCAGTTTGGCGAAGTTCGAAAAACACGCGATAATAGATTTTCTTAACGTGATCATTTATGGACAACTGATTAAAAAAGTCCACTAGGTTTTTCAGTGGAGTTTGATACTGACAAGCTAACATGGGTGCAGATGAACCTGCGCTGCTTTTATTGTGTATAAGAATCTCCGATGTGGGTTTTTTTTTTTTTTTTTTTTTTGTTTTTGGGGGGGGGGGGGGGGTTTTTTTTTTTTTTTTTCTTTTTTTTTTAACTTGTCTATTCAAGCTACAACATTTGGTATGTCGTCAGTCCGAAGTGTGACATTGAGGGAGGGAAGATACTCACGCCCATACAACCGATTTTACTTGCTTAAGTAGCATGAAAAAAAAAGAATATTTAGAGAATATTTCAGAAAGCTACGATGGTTGTGGTCGGCATTGGCGAACGAAATAGAAAAAGAAAAAAAAAAGAAAGAAAGAAAAAAAAGAGTCAAACACGCAAGCCCGAAAATGTGAGGAGTCGGATTTGAAGAGTGGGAATAATGGCGTCTACTTAGCTGGTTAACTGGTTTGCTAGCTAATGTTAGTTGGGTTAGTCCGTCAGGCGGATTGAAGTACTTCTATTGTCAACTTCTCAGGGTGTGTTCAAGGTTCAGCAGCTGCTGCCTAAAATGCAGACCATCCTTTAGGAGACACAGCGCCCTCTGTTGGGGTTCATGCAGACCATACACACTGCAGCAATAAAGGGCGCCAGGACAGGCGACTCCCGTTACGAAAAAAGCCCAAACAGTTGCCAATACTCTGCTAACATACACACCACACTATGGTTGGATCCATATTGATCTCTGACCCAAAGGTCCGGCACTCTTTTCTGTGCCATGCTTAAAAGAGAATCGATTTAAAAAAAAAAAAAAAAAAAAAAAAGAATTATTAGTAAGTCCGCCAAACAACAGGGACAAACAAATTATTATAAGTCAAAACATGACGCGTTTCGACTCGTTAGGTCTTCTTTGGGCATGATAAACAATATTCAGGACAATGGATACGAAGAACGAGCAATCACTTTATCTTCTCAAATTCGGCGCAAGATGGGTGTTCGAATTTTCTGAAAAGAAGGCCAGTTTGACCGTTGGTATGGACGAAAGTCTGAGTGCGTGAATGATACGGGAAACAAAATGACAAAAGCCAGCAGGCAGCTGTTCTGTCAGTTCTATCCAGGTAGGCAGCCCGTTGTGTGGATTATTAGAGCCTGGTTTCTAACCAAGGGTAGGTGCTGTAAAGTATGATGATAATGATAACCAACCACCCAGCGACCAGGGACCACTTAGGTTGTAGATATCTTGGTTTGTTGAAACATTTGGAAACAATTTCCTGACAACATGGGACAGTTCACCTTTATCAATATGGAAATTACGGATTGTCATTTCAGTCTGTGGTCGATTTATTGATGTGCCTCTTGTGTAAACAAAGAATTTACGTTTTTTTTTGTTGTTCCTGCGATCTAATTTCATACTGTAAGATTAAATTTTTTGATGTATAGAATTGTAAGAGGAGTGTCTTGAAGCTTCTGAGAGAGAGAGAGAGAGAGAGAGAGAGAGAGAGAGAGAGAGAGAGAGAGAGAGAGAGATTGTATGTATGTGTGCGGGCGCACACGCGTGCGTGTGTGTGCGTGTTTGTTAAGATTCCCACGCTGAAGTCTAGTTGTTCACAATCTGTGTTGATTAAAAAAAAAAAAAAAAAAAAGAAAAAAAAAGAAGAGATGTTCATTCCCGCTTGAGGGAACTGATCATGTTGCAGTAAATCAGGCCAGTTAAGCTCCAGTTGCTTCCCCTGGGCTTCCCTTCTGGGGGAGGTCCTTTCAGTTTCCTGTTGTTTATTGCCCGGCCGACCACGGTATCATCTCGGAGCCCCGGAGTAGAGTCATCCGCCAGGCTCCCGGAGGATTAGTCCTGGCGGTCCCTGTCCACGGGTCGTTTGCCGGAAGGGTTGTTTGGGTGACGTCCACGCCGTCTGTCGTCCTCATATAACTCGTGGTGTCATCCTGGCCCCCTGTCACCTAGCACGTGACGTCTGGACCCCTAGGGGAAGGGGGTCAGTGTGATCTGAGAAGGGTGGAAGGGTCGGAAGGCCTCTCTGGGGAGAGAGAGAGAGAGAGAGAGAGAGAGAGAGAGAGAGAGAGAGAGAGAGAGAGAGAGAGCGGGTATCTATTCATACATCCATTCACAAGGTCATTGAAAAGAAATGATGATCCATGTCAGACAGAAATAATATTTCAAGACAGACAAAGACAGACCCGCAGACTGAAAACCAAGACGAGGTACCACCCTGGAAGACAATTTGTCTGCATCTCGTTTCAGAATCTGAAGCAGTAAACTAAGATGGCGTTGTGGGTGTGAAAGATTGCAGGTGTTTTTTTTTTTTTTGTTTTTGTTTTAGGCGTATGGATGGCAGGAGCTGAAGTGTGGATAGTCATAAGAGTCGGTGTGTTTACAAACCATGTCAGTTTCTAAATAGCCAGTGTTTAACTAAATGGTGATGCCAGGAACAAATGTTCCAGCAGTAGATGACAGAACCGTAACACTGACAAATAACAAATGGACAGAGTTGATAATTACATTGACTGGCGGTATCTAAATAGTCCGTTGAACCTATTTAAAAAGGGAAATTACTGTCAAGAGGCTTACGCCAGAACTCGCTGCAGACAGGCATGTGTGCATTTTTCCGTCAATATGTGATTTCTAGCATGCCTATGAGCAGAGTTGTGATGGCATGTGCTGTTGGTATGCTCATTGCTGTACCAAATACCTGTTTTTTGTGTCTGTCCTTCAAAATGGCAAAAAAAAAAAAAAAAAAAAAAAATCACAAGGACATAGTGGACAACGTCAGTGATGTGCTGGCTCGGGGAAACTTTGAATTGATGATTCTGGGGCAGAAA
>JADBJO010000275.1:790000-795000 GCA_016801955.1 Conus betulinus | reverse complement strand
CACGGAATGTGGGTCTGTGGGGGGAACTGAGAGGGGAATCCCTTGTAATGGAATTGTGGGTCTTCTCCCTTTGTTGCTGAGGAGATTCACTTGGGGGGCTTTTTCGGGGGACACCGATCGCAGATGTTGTGAGAAGCCTTTCAAGGGTAATTGATGTTAGACGCTGAGGCAGGGGAACTGCAGCTAAAGCCTTCTTCACTGCCAGAGCTGTGCATGTCGCGGTATAGTTGCGTTTCTGTCAAGCAGGTAAAAACACTTCTTTATACTACATTATATCACACATTATATTTTGTCATGTTACATTACACTACAATTCATTACATTAAAATATATCATATCATATTATATCATATATCATATTCAGTAAATTTCTGTCACATTTCATTCACAGATAACTGGATGTATTTTTTTTTATTCGTTTATCGCAGTTTAGGCAAGATCTATTACTTCTATAGAACGAACGAACGAAATTTCATTTTACCACCGTAATGAGATGAGCAGTATAAATGCTTTTTCCACCCAGCCCTGGAGAGAGAGAGAGAGAGAGAGAGAGAGAGAGAGAGAGAGAGAGAGAGAGAGAGAGCGAGAGAGAGAGAGGAAGAGAGAGGGAGACAGGAGAGGGAGGAGAGAGAAGCGTTGAGGGGAGGGGGAACAGGGAGGGGGGTTCTGAGGGGGCGGGTAGAATGACAAAAAACTTTGGTCCTCTGTCCCTGGGGGTGGGGAGGCAGTTTTAGAACTGGCTGATCTTGACTGTAAGTGGATATTTTGCAATCAATCGGTCAAAAGGGAGAACATCTAGGGTTAACTATATTATTCCTGATCCGGCCGTCGGCAGAACCAGAGTTTTTCACTGTCACTGTGTGTCTGCCCACCCCGTGTGGAGTGTATGTACTGTGAGCTCAAAAAGAGAGAAGACGGCAACCACCCAGTCGAGCTTCATCCACTTCATGGCTGTGTTTCCGATGAGAGTGCATCTCCAGTTCCCTGATTAACGCATGTCTGTATGTTCTCCAGCCTGGTTGACGTCGGGACGCATGTCTGTATTTTCTCAAGCCTGGTTGACGTCGGGACGCATGTCTGTATTTTCTCAAGCCTGTTGTTGTATTTTCTCAAGCCTGGTTGACGTCGGGACGCATGTCTGTATTTTCTCAAGCCTGGTTGACGTAGGGACACGTCTGTATTTTCTCAAGCCTGGTTGACGTCGGAACGCATGTCTGTATTTTCTCAAGCCTGGTTGACGTCGGGACGCATGTCTGTATTTTCTCAAGCCTGGTTGACGTCGGAACGCATGTCTGTATTTTCAAAAGCCTGGTTGACGTAGGGACGCATGTCTGTATTTTCTCAAGCCTGGTTGACGTCGGGATAAACAAATGGCTTTAGTACACATAGAAGACACGCTGTCATCTAGTCTCAGACCAGAATTGAATTCTGTAGCATTTTCGACATCATCTTTATCCTCATTGATCAGAAGAGAAGAAGAAGAGATGATGATGATGAGGAGGAGGAGGAGGAAAGAAGGAAGAAGAAGAAGAAGAAGAAGAAAGAAGAAGAAGAAGAAGAAGAAGATGATGATGATGATGATGATGATGATGATGATGATGATGATGATGATGATGATGATGATGATGATCATGAAGAAGAAGAAGATGATGATGATGATGATGATGATGATGATGATGATGATGATGATGAAGTCTCTCCAATTCTAAGGTCTTCCATGCCTTTGTGATGCTTTCTCCACTTCCGCACCCGTTGTGTCAAAGAGCTCGGTGTCCGCAGGTGCTCTCGTCAAATGAACGTAGTGGCGCCCTCTGCAAGGAGACGCTTACTCCTGCTGGCTCTGCGGCTAAGCTAGAGTTGTCCGTAGGGAAGGACTTAGGAGTCGGTGTCCCGAGTGTGCTGGATCAGAACAAGTACCATTGAACACCACCGAAAGTGTCTCCGCCCACTTGGGATGGGTCGCCTTATGACAGGACCTGAATCGACCGCTCCCTTCCAGACAGCAGTGCTTGGGCTACGATCGGACGAACACGGGTGTGTGTTGTGCATGGAGAATTCCGAATGAGCGACGCGGGAGTGAGGCCGCACAGTGAGGGCAGGAAAGATGAAACAAACAAAACAAACAAACAAAAAGAAACAGAAGAAGAAAAAATGTTATGTTGTTTATAACCAGACGACCACGTAGGCCACAGCAAGTGTGTGTCTGTCACAAGCTTGCTTGCTACCTGCAGATTGGAGCTATCAGCTCTCCCCCCCCCCCCCCCCCCCCCCCCCCCCCCCCCCCCCCCCCACCCCCCCCCCCCCCCCCCCCCCCCCACCCCCCCCCACCCCCCCCCCCCCACCCCCCTCTCCCCTTCTGCCAATCCCTGCTTGCATTCATCCTTCCATTTTTTTTTTGCTGGCACCAACTCACAGATTTCTTTCCCCCCCCCCCCCCCCCCCCCCCCCCACCCCCCCCCCCCCCCCCCCCCCCCCCCCCCCCCCCCCCTTAACTTTTCTCTTCCTTATGTATCTTTTTGATCTGTATTCCCTTTTCTTTTCTTCCTCTCTTCTTCTTCTTTCTCACCAGAACTCACAGATTTCTTTCGTTTTTAACTTTTCTCTTTCTTATGTATCTTTTTAATCTGTATTCCCTCTTCTTCCTTTTTCTTCTTCTTCTTTTTCTTCTTCTTCTTCTTCTTCTTCTTCTTCTTCTTTTCTTTCTGTCTTTCATCCTCAATTGTTCCAACATTTTGTTTATTATCCATTCTTTCGTTTTGTGCTTCCTTTCTTTCTTTTTTTTCTTTTATTCTTTTTGTTCCTTCCTTCCTTCTTTCCTTCCTTTCCTCCTTTCTTTCCATATACCTGATCTTTCCTTTTTTTTTCTTTCTTCCTTTCTTTCTCTCTTTCCAGTCCTTTCGTTTCTTCATTTCATTTCATTCTTTCTTCTTTTATTTTTTTTATGGCCCCCTTTCTCTTTTTCCTTTCTTCTTCTTGTCCTTTTTTTTTTTCCTTCCTTTTTTTTGTGCGTTTTTTCATGTTTCCCCTCTCTCTCTCTCTCTCTCTCTCTCTCTCTCTCTCTCTCTCTCTCTCTCTCTCTCTCTCTCTCCAGCCATGACATGGCCCTTTCCGGTCGGCTGGGCTGTAAGCAACATTGGTCCTCTCTCTCTCTCTCTCTCTCTCTCTCTCTCTCCTTTCTCTCTCTCTCTCCTCTCTTTGTTTTGCTCTTCTTACCTTTCTATTAACTGTCATGTTTCCTTTCTTTCTGTCTGCCTTCCTTCTTTACTTTCTGCCCTTTCCTCTTTCTTGTTTCCTTTCATTTCTTCTTCTTCTTCTTTCATTTATCTCTCGTTCTTCTTTCTCTTCCCCCCACCTCACTTCTTCCTTTTAACCTGACCCCTTCGTTCCTAAGCTGGACCGTGTGAGCCGCCCCCGACGCCTCCCCCACAAATAAAAACAAGATAGAAAGAAGAAGAAGAAGAAGAAGAAGAAGAAGACTCCAGGTGCAGCAAAGTGACAGGGGAACAAAATGAAAGGTGACACAGCGACTGACAGGCCGACGAACAGGAAGACTTGCTCGGACCCCTTGGCGTGACACTGGCCACAGCATTGTCCTGTCCTGGGGCAAGTCAGTGACGGCCTGTGCGCGAAGGCCTTTAGGTGATTTATCGCGCGCCGTGTGGACACAGCTTTAGGTGTGTCGTACTCTCCTCCCGACTGTCAGGCATAATATAACGTATGGTGTCGTTCTCGCGCCCCACCGGGCATGTTTGTGTGAGTAAGGAAGCATTCATCACGTTACTTACCTGGGTTGTTTTGTGTTGTATCGTATCACTGGTGTTGTATATAGTTGTATGTGCTGTATTGTGTTGTTTGTACTGTATTGTATTGTGTTGTATCTTATCGTATGGTATTGTATTTTGTACCGCGCTGTACTGTGTTGTCATGTATCGTATTGGATTGCATTGTGTTGTATTGTACTCTGTTGTTTTTGTTGTGTATTATATTGTGTCTTATCGTACCGCACTGTACTGTGTTGTGTTGTATCGTCCTGTGTTGTATCGTAATGATCGTGTCCTACTGTATTGTATCTAATTGTATTGTATATTATCGTATTGTATTGTATCTTATTGTATTGTATTGTATTGTATTGTATTGTATCGTATTGTCTATCTCTCTTACATATATGAGATACAGGGTTCTGGCAGTCAACCTTCGGGGATTGTATGGAATTTATTGTAGTGTATCATATCGTATTGTATTTAATTGTATTTTTTGTATGGTATTTATCGTCATGTATTGGTTGACCTGGCTTGCCTCTCTAGCAGCCGACTCGTCAGAACACGTAACTGACGTAGAACACACAACGGAGGTGGTACAGACAAATGACGTAGAACACTCAAATGACGTAGAACACACGACTGACGTAGATCACACAAATGACGTAGATCACATAAATGACGTAGATCACACAACTGACGTAGATCACACGACTGACGTAGAACACACAGCTGACGTAGAACACACAACTGACGTCGTCGTATTCGAGGGCACTTAAGCAATGTGAAGATTTGGCTAATCACTTGTTTATCCTTATTTTCCCGACGAAAGTGCCCACTCTTTTTTTTCATCGTTATGGCTTGATCGGAAACGGCTGAGTGTATATTTTTACTATTCGTCAATTACCTGATAATCCCGTCAAGCTGACAAACTCATTGCCGAGAGAGAGAGAGCGAGAGAGAGAGAGAGAGAGAGAGAGAGAGAGAGAGAGAGAGAGAGAGGGAGAGAGAGAGAGAGAGAGAGCATGCTTCAGATTCACACCATAGACAGGGATTTAAGTTTATTGTTTGATCTGAAGGACTAACAACTCAGGCCCACAACTGTCGGTGTACTGGGGAGGAGAAAAAGGGGGAAAAGTCCAGGACAAGACTTGAACCAGAAAACTGCAGTCTTCTGCCTTTTTCCTATGGGCGGGCCATCTATTTGTCACTACATCACTGATGTTGTTTGCCACCGTCTGT
>JADBJO010000275.1:767500-785000 GCA_016801955.1 Conus betulinus | reverse complement strand
GACGGGATCCTTTTCAATGGTATGGCCGGACAACGACGGGAACCCGGTCGTAAACGGTCACGTATCACCAGAGGAGGGCCTCCTTGTGCCTTTGTCCGTTACGAAAATAGCAACACACTTACATTCCAAAGGGGACGTCATTCAGGCGTTCAGCACTCGTTTGACCCCTGACCTAAAACTAATGGCTGGTCCGCGGCCCACCAATGACAGCTACAGTAACTTGCTTAAAGCAGGGGCAAAATGTCAGACATGGTTTCTGAAGCCAAGATGTTTTTTAAGAGTATTTCGTGTGTTAAAAAAAAAATGAATAGTGCATTTGTCATTATTACGACAGACTACGACCATGATATTGATGTAATTATATTTCATCTGTGGAAGGTACTTTTATGGTGTAGCAATATCGTAAATTTGTGGGTTGTTAGACACATTATTATCACAGCCCTGTTGGATCTGCGATATTGAGCTGTTTGTACCCGAATCCTCCTTTCCTGTCGTCTTGGGGCAGGCCGACGCGTATCACGCTTGCCTAATTGGTGTGCTACCGTTTCTTTCTCTCCAGTATATTGTCGGGCCTGATGTACTTCAGTGCCTGTTGGAAAAAGGAGCGTAGATTGTGATGGGGCCTTTAATTGACAAAAGGAAAATGGAACTCCGTGTGTTGCTGTTAATGTCGTCCTCGTCGGTCTCCTTTAAAAGAAATGTCTACAATTGTTGTCACCTTCGAGAACAACACACACACACACACACACACACACACACACACACACACACACACAGAGAGAGAGAGAGAGAGAGAGAGAGAGAGAGAGAGAGAGAGAGAGAGAGATTTGAAATATAGGGACTCTAGTATTCACGTTACAGTCAAGACAGACACAAATGTAGAGGTATAAAATACTTGTTTCATGAAACAATATCAACAAAAAAAAAAAAAGAAAAAAAAAAAACGTTCGCTTACTTTAGCTGCTGACATAACTACCATTCATGAGTCTCACTGACTGGAGGGGAGCGTGTCGATTCTACCCCAGCTCGATACCACCACTACCACCCTGCCCGATTTCCCCCCCCTTCCCGATACCCCTCTCTCCTCCGCCCAATCCTCCTCCTGCCCAGTACTCCTCGAACTTGACATCCCCCTCCCCCTTGCTCAGCACTCCCCTAACCACAACAGAAAGCAGCACTTGTTCTGTTCTGGGTAAGAAAGGGGTGGGGTACGAAAGGAAATCTTTCCCAAAACACAGCAAAGATACACATGACACAGGAGAGGTTGGGGTATTGAACAAAGGAGTATTGAGCGGGGGGGGGGGGGGGGGTATTGGGAAAGGGTGGGAGTATCGAGCAGGGGGGAGTATGGAATGGGGGATCTAGCAATTCGTTTGAATGTCGAGCCGACTCCGGCTGGAGTGGCGTGGACATGGCGTCGACAACAACAACCTTCAAGCATTAATTCTGGCAGCCAGTGCCCAGTTTGTCATGGTAGACAGCTGCCTGGTAGCGCAGTACCAGACACACCCACAACCTGCTACCTTGTTTGGTTCTGAAAACTGTTTGTGAAGTAAACCAAACCATCAGCGTGGCACTGGCTTCTCACATGGATGTGTTCATAGGTTTTGAGGCTTTTAGTTTGGTGTACGGGTACGCAGAACACGTGAGGGATCCACTTTACACGTCACCAAGGCTATGTTTCGCCGCGTCTGCGTGTCATCGTGTCTCTGCTACGTGTCTCTGTCACCATTTCATTTCACTGAGGGCTATGTATGTCAACGTGTGTCTGTATGTTACGCCTACGGTTAGGGTTTGGTTAGGCTTAGGATTAAGATGGGGGAAAAGGTTTGGTTAGGGTTACGTGTAGGGTAAGGGTTAGCCATATAGACACGGTGACAAATAGACTTGCTCGTATACGTGACAATTAATGAACATGTGACACATCATGTGGCCTATACAATTATTCTAAATACACATGCAGTTGTAGATGAACGCGAAAAAAAACAATCGGTCGTTTAACTTAACTGACGGAAAGATGCCCTATGTCACATATCACACACAAACTTTATGGGTATCAGAGGGAACTTTATGGGTATCAGAGGGGACTTTGTGGGTATCAGAGGGAACTTTGTGGGTATCAGAGGGAACTTTGTGGGTATCAGAGGGAACTTTATGGGTATCAGAGGGAAAATGAAGTATAAGTGAGTCAAAACAGTGAAAGTTTATATCACGTGATATACACCATGTGAACAACAAATGCCGTGCATAGTTTGAAACCTTTTCATATGCCCCTCCATCTCCCCCTTATTAGCTGAAGCAGGCATTTTTTTTTTCTTAAACTGGTTTTCATCCTTGGTGGTAATCTATTCTAACTGGCTCCAGCTACGTTGCTCAGTTCTCGGATTTCTCATTCAGACAGTCATTTTTTTTATTAGCTTGTGTGCTCAACAGTGGGTCGCTTCTGACCTTTCCTGTTTCGCGCAAGTTGTGAATGATTTTTCTGACTGGCTGGAATGTGTGACAAGTTATTTCAACAGCTTAACATGACGACCGTCTTGTCTTAGTGAGCGACATTAAGTAGAGTCGTACCCTATGACTTCGTTAACTTAATTGTTAGTTTTGCAACCTTTCCGTTTTATGCACTGTGTCTCTTTGCATGTAACGCGGTTAGTTTTGGTTAGGGACGATTGAATTCTTCATTGAGCTCTCTGTAAAATCCAACAGCCTATCAGAATTATTCCTTAATTTCCTGTGTTCCTGGTTTCCTGTCTCCTCCCCCCCCCCCCCCCCCCCCCCCCCCCTCTGGACTCTGGAACCGTAGCTATATTGGCGGTGGACCACTCTTTCTAACTGGCTGGTTTTCTCCACAACAGTAGGAGGGTCTCCGAAGTCGGCTGGGTTATAAACAACAGGAATCAACTTCATCAAACTGGTGAGAAGAGTTTCTGCCCTTACCCCTTTCCATCCGTCCGTGCTGGTGTGTCTACTTTACAGAGCAGCGAGTCGCAGTTGGATGTGACGTGTACCAACCACGCTACATGAATATTGTCCTGGCGTATTTAAATGTGTTGTCGTTCTGTTGGTATCTGTGTAAAGTTAGGTCCCCTCACCCTCCCTCTCACCCCTCTCTCTCTCTCTCTCTCTCTCTCTCTCTCTCTCTGCCTGTCACCTGGAGTGGGTGAGGACGTAAAACCTCAATGCAACCAGTGCTCGTCCCAGTCCCGCCCCAGGTGTATTACAGTATAGACTTCAAAAGGAGTGCCGCTGTCACCGTAGCCGGATGATCAAGGAATTAACACTCCGGTAAGAAATGCATGGTAGCTGACAGCTACATCCCTGTCATTTGTCCCACGTGACGCGTGAAGAATGGTGCGAGGGGTTTCATGTTGCTCTACGTCCTACCAGGTTCACAATCAAAGCGTTACGTTTTTGACAGGAGGTCTTTCGGTGGCTCCCCTTTCTCCCCCCCCCCCCCCCCCCCCCCCACACACACACACACACAATTCCCCATCCCCATAACCCCATTTCCCCCTGAAGTGAAGAGAGATGGCTTCACACAGAAATGCACCCCTCAGCAAAGAGAGAAGAAGGGGGGAGATGTATCCTGACAAGGGCGCGATCAGATAAAGCACTCAACGACCAAACCAAAGGGAGATAACCGCCCAGTGGAGGACGCAAGCTGTGCTCGTTGTACAAATGAAGACACAAGCTGACTATTGCCATGCGGGTTTTTTTTTTTTTTTTTTTTTATCTGTGTCACCTTAAGTGGCATTTCAGTGGCATGATCCCCAGGCCGCTCACTCCGACTCCCCGTCCACAGCCACACACCCCGGACTTCAGTGATGTTCAGTGGTGCTCTTTTCTGACTCAATTATGTACAAGACGGCATCTACTCTACCCCCTGCACAGTTCGCTGCGAGTGTGGCATAGCAGTGGACGCCGAGAGAGAGGTGGCAGATCTCCTTTAAAGGACACTGATGTGAGAGGTCAGTGTCAGGCGGCGCAGCCAACCTTCCATCCAAATGGTTGACGGTGGGTCTAGCCTGTGTCGCGGGGGACGGCTCCTGGCGATGTGGGGCGATCGGCGATGGAGCGCTGCCTGACTGCGATTACCGAGGCCTGGGATACCGTGTTCTGAGCCCTGCAGACATAGGGGCACTCCTTATGGGGTTGGGCTGAAAAATTGCCCTCTCGGCTGCAGTCTGCGTGTTCCCGCCGAATATTAGGGACTCATGCGGCACTCTAGCGACTTTCGTCCTTCTCCCTCCCTGAGGCGGCCTCTCGCGGCACAAGACCATCGCCACACGAACACGAAGAAGGCCACCTGGTGGTCCCGAAGCCAGCCTTTAGTTTGGGGAAAGGAGGCAAAATACACCGACGCCCAACCAG
Organism: Conus betulinus; assembly: GCA_016801955.1. Classification (NCBI taxonomy): domain Eukaryota; kingdom Metazoa; phylum Mollusca; class Gastropoda; order Neogastropoda; family Conidae; genus Conus; species Conus betulinus. Next base: position 780,629 of record JADBJO010000275.1, on the reverse strand, counting down.
AATTGAACCGAAGTTCAAGAGCAACCAGAGCTCGGAGAGAGAAATACGACGGCCCCACACGCAACTCGCCCACTACTGGCTGCGACAACAGTTGCTACAGAAGATGCATACCTACGTCTGCAAGTGCACCTGTCCTTAGGGGCCTCAGGCCACTAGGAATTTTACCATCAAGTCTGCCCCCCTACTGTCGATGATGGTTGCTTTGTAGCGGAGCCAGCGTGAGTAAGCGTTCACGTCTGGAGGGCTGCCCCACGTCAGTCCATGACCTTGCTCAATACCGGCGACCTCAACACGAATACCCCAAGGTGCTGACTCACAAGTACAGTCTATTGTTCAGTATGGTGCAGAGCTATGGGGACTCCACAATGCAGCACTCCATTCCGAAAATGCACATTTGCTGTTAAAAGACTTTTAGACATAGAAATGCGAATACTTAATGACATGGTGTATGGAGAAACAAGCAGGAATCTTGTTTGCATAAATTCAGTAGGAAATACGTTGGGCTTTGGCTTAAATCGACGAAAATGGACGAAAGTAGTTTACCCTGCAAGACCTATATAATGCTTTTTTTTTATTTGGATTTGCGTGACAAGAAAACGTGGGCCTCAAATATTCGTTGTAAATTGAATATGTTTGAATGTTGATGTGTATGGCTGAATGAAGGTGTGGGAAGGGTGGGGGAGTTAACAGGCTTCTTGAAACCTTTAGGGAAAAGGTTAGTTTTGCGCAGATGACAATGATAGAGATAGGTTTAACGTTTACAGAACGTTTTGTAATGTTCCTAACGTTCAAACATATTTGATGGTAAATTTAGACAGAGTTATAAGATACGTACTGATAAAATGTAGGCTTGGCATTTATGAAATCGCAATACATCGTAATGTTACAGAGCAAAATCGTGAGAGTGACCTTATATGTCCACTTTGCCACAGAAAGAAGGAAAAATGAGGTACATTTTGTTTTATGCGATCCTGTTCTGTATGAGTTAAGAGTACGTTATGTACCGTTGAAATATTAAGTGCAGGTCAGTTTAAAATAAGCATTGCTTATGGCATGCATGCACCAAAAAAAAAAAAAAAAACAGCCGGAAATTTATCATTCTGTCTCTACAAAGCTTTTAAGCCTTGTTCTGCTCCCATTTCTTAAAATTACTGCAAATTGAGTTACGATCTATGTCACCGTCTATAAATGCCGGATTGGATACATGTTTGGACATATATTAAATGCACCCCTTCATAAGATATAACGGCCTAATCACGATTGAATTTTCCATATATCGTATTCTCTCTCTCTCTCTCTCTCTCTCTCCCCCCCCCCCCCCCCCCCCCCCCCCTCCTTTTTCCCCCTATAATTACACACACATTCCAAGCTTTGCGCCTTATCGTTCAAACATTCCAGGAATTGGAAATGCAAATGAAATCTTAGGCATTTGTAATGTCTCCAGGTTTACTGTCTGCGATAGCTTGTCGGTGATTTTTTTTTTTCTTGTTGCACTAGCATTAAGGGCTTTGCCGCTTGCATGTGTTCACATTCATTTTTGATAAGTATGTGTATGGGCTTGACAGTCTCGAGCGATTAGATGCAGAGGCATGCACCTTGATAATGAGCAGTTAAATAAGCAAATACACACAGTTGGACACACAGGCGAAGAGAGACACAGACAAAATGCCGATAGAAAAGCGGCCAATTAGACAGGCAGAGTGACTTATATATGCCTTTTAAGAGACAGGACGGTGAAACCTCTGTCTCTCATTGGTTCCTTGTTTGTTTGTTTGTTTGTTTTGCCTGTGAGTAACCCATGCACTTTCTTGTCAAGATAAGGAATGTCTTTCAATGTCAAAGATCAAAAAGGAAATCTTTCCTAATTGCCGCCAGTATAATTTTTGTTACCCGGGGCAACACGCATACTGACATTCTCAGATTGGTCAGGAATCTGTTCACCATTCACAGTGTCCACAGCCGGCCCCCGAGTGCAAGGTGGCAACACAGCAAGCTGACCAAGGCCTTCATGATCAGCATCGACAAGGGAAACATGACATTTCATCTACTAAAGTTCATTCCTAACTACATGGGAAGCAGCAGACATCGAAGAGTAAACTGAGGTACCGGCTCAAATTGATGCTGCGTGGATATGTTTCGTTTTGCTTTGCCAGCGAGTTGTCATTTATATCAGGCTCCTCTTCCATCGAAAGAGTAACAAATAAATGAAATCACAGGCAAACAAGCAAATAAACATTGTTCAGTTATATCTGTCATTTCTACTTCTGGGACAATGCCAAACTGCACAATCTCTCTCTCTCTCTCTCTCTCTCTCTCTCTCTCTCTCTCTCTCTCTCTCTCTCTCTCTCTCTCTCTCTCTCTCTGTGAAAATAGCTTAGTAATATATATTGATAATAGAAGCTCCAAACTTTGATTAAAACTGTGAACCATATTCCAAGTATTTTAATTTATGCCTGTGTCCTTAACATGGTAACCGTTAAGATTGCAGTGTGTGTGTGTGTGTGTGTGTGTGTGTGTGTGTGTGTGTGTGTGTGTGTGTGTGTGTGTGTGTGTCTGTGAAAATTTGTCTACGTGCGCGCACCCTTGGAGGGTAGATTAGGTAGAGAGGGGAGGGTGTGTGTGCATCTACGTGTATTTCAGCTAATATCTTTCACAGTCACTATAGTTCCATTAGAATGATACTCACCATTCGTATATAACTACGGTTACGACGTTATTGGCTGATTAATCCATCAGTTCTTTTATCGAGCGAGACATTGTAATTGAAATTTGCCCTGTGTGTGTGTGTGTGTGTGTGTGTGTGTGTGTGTGTGTATGTGTGTGTGTGTGTGTGTGGGTGTGATATATATATATATATTCTCCCCCACTACTTAATTGTTCAGCATTATATATATATATATATATATATATGTGTGTGTGTGTGTGTGTGTGTGTGTGTGTGTGTGTGTGTGTGTCTCTGCATGCGTGTGTGTGTGTGTGTGTGTGTGTGTGTGTGTGTGTGTGTGTGTGTGTGTGTGTGTGTGCGCGAGCATGCGTGCCCATGCATAACAGTATATGAGTACGCTCGCGGGCACGGGAGTTGTTCCTAAGACAGGAAAGCTCGCCGTATATCCCAAAACTCCCATACATAAAATGATGAATCGATGTTACTACCTTCACTTCACCACTCTCACTGTCTGTCTCTGTGTTTAGTGAGGACCTTCTCCCTCTCCTCCCACCAAGGCCAGCCCACCCACCATCCCCATCTCTCCCTCCCCGTCCCCTCCTCTCCCTCACCCTCTCTCCCTCCCGTTTCTCTCTCCATTGCTCTTATCGCATCGCTTTTTCATTCTGTCTGTCGTGATAAGATACTGTCCCTCTCTCCTGCTGCTCACCATCCCTGTCCCCACTTCCCTCCTGCTCTCCAGCTTCCTCCCCCTCCCTCCCTCCTCCTCCTCCCACTCCCTTTCCCCGTTCTACAATACTTATCACCTTTTGTAGGTGGGTGCGAACATTAAAAAGAATGTCACTTTCTAACCGCTTTTGGCTTGGAGTTTCAGATGTGTGGAAATTAGAAAACAGTGTTGTTGCTTTTTGTTGCTTGTTTGTTTTGTTTGTTTAGCCTGAATTGGCACTGTTACAGGTTATTTGGCGAAGTGATCAGGGAAAAAAAAAAAAAAAAGTAAAAATGAATAAGTATAAAAGTAAACAAATAAAAAGAATGAAAAAAAACTGGGGCCCTATTCTGACTATCCACAGTTCACTTTGTTTAAAATCGGCTTGCAAAACGAGCGCAAGCATCTCTCTCTCTCTCTCTCTCTCTCTCTCTCTCTCTCTCTCTCTCTACAGCCGAAGTACTTGAACACTATGGTACAAATGCATCAGCTAGGGATGAGAACATCACGTGTGTGACCGTTTTTGATTACCCCCGCCACGTGGGCAGCCACACTCCGACTTCGAGGGATTTTGGAGGAGACTGATAATGTTATGCTAGGAGCTTGTCACGACTGAAGACAATCCCCGCATAACTATGCAGAGCATAACAACATTTTGATATAGCCTTGGTATTCTAGCCTATGTCAATTGTGTGTGTGTGTGTGTGTGTGTGTGTGTGTATGTGTGTGTGTGTGTGTGTGTGTGTGTGTGTGTGTGTGTGTGGTGTGTGTGTGTGTGTGTGTGTGTGTGTGTGTGTGTGCACGCGCGCGCGCGCACATGCGTGCGCCCTTGCGTGCATATGTTGTGTGTGTGTGTGTGTCTGTGTGTGTGTATGTGAGAGAGAGAGAGAGAGAGTGAGTGGGTAAGTGAATGTGTGCGTGTGTGCGTGCGGTGTGTGTGTGTGAGTGTGTGTGTGTTTGTGTGTGTGTGTGTGTGAGAGAGAGAGAGAGAGAGAGAGAGAGAGAGAGAGAGTGGGTAAGTGAATGTGAGTGTGTGTGTGTGTTGTGTGTGTGTGTGTGTGTGTGTGTGTGTGTGTGTGTGTGTGTTCGCGCGCACACATACGTCACTGTGGATCAAGGCGTGTTTTTTTTTTTTAAGTTTTAGATTCTAATTGTACATACGCGTGGAGTAGTTTCACAGTATTCCTAACGTAATATCAGACAACTTGAGTGCCACATTTCAGTGTCATAAACAAGCAGGCCTGTATTAGGGCTAGCAAGCAACAACAACAACAACAAGCGGAAAAGTGGAAAAGTGTGGGAGGGGGGGGGGGGAGATGATGGATGAGAGTGTTGGATGTCTCGTTGCTTTTTGTTTGCTTTTTGTCCACAGCCCTAAACACTGACCGATATCTGTTGTGCTCATCAGGAATCCTGGGTGGTTCCCCGGTGTCCTGGAGGCCAGCTATCGCCTGGACAAAGTCCATCTGGTTCCTTACACGCCCGAGGTGGCAGACGAGCTGTCTGGTCAGCTGAAGAACGCCTGCCCAACCTTCCATGCCGCCACCCCCGCTGCAACCCTTCCACAAATACCTTGTCCTGTCTCAGCCGAGGCCCAGCCTCCCAGGCGAAGTGGCTGACGATTCTCCTCCTGAGGCCGTGGATTTCGACTGCACCGCGGCCTTGAACTTCACGCTGAACGAGCTGCAATTGGTCCGTTTGGAAACGCGCGTGCATCATCGGAGCCACTCGTCAGCCACTCAGATGGTGGAGAGCAACTCCGGAAACGCCTGGCGCGGGGCGCGGCGTCGCGTGGTGCGCGAGCTGTTGCTAGGACGACGTGCATACGGGACCCGGCCAAGAGACAAAGTCACCGGCCGACCAGTTTTCCAGGAACCGCTGCGAGATGCTCTCAGGTGAGAATGCCTGAGTGAGACATTTCCTGAAGAGATCTCTCTCTCTCTCTCTCTCTCTCCTCCTCTCTCTCTCTCTCTCTCTCTCTCTCCTCTCTCTCTCTCTTCTCTCCTCTCTCTCTCTCACACCCCACACACACACACACACACACACACACACACATATATGCACACGCACAAAACACATACATGCACACCACACACACACACACATGCACACACACCGCGCACACACTCACACGCGCGCGCGCGCGCGCGCGCGCACTACTCCCATTTCCCCGCCTGGCTCATCCATTTCTTTCCCCTGTGTAAAATACATAAATATGAAAGGAGATACATCGTCTTCTCCTCTTGTGATAATGTATGTTTCATCCTCCGCTCCTCTCGCTCTCCTCTCTCTCTCTCTCTCCTCTCTCTCCTCTCTCTCCTCTCTCTCTCTCTCTCTCTCTGCGTGCACGTAATCCGGCAGTTTATATTTATGATGTTCTGCAGTTCCCATGTTAAGCATCATTTCTGTGAAGCCCTACGCAAGTGACATCTTAGAGTTTGGAAGGACTGGATGACTGTTTCACTGATCGTAGTGTGCTGTGTGTTGTGTTGTATCGTATTACAAGGTACTGTATGACACTCGATGCATTCATGTTATCCTTATCATTAAAATGTCTGTGTTGGCTGCAGTAAAAGATCAGTTTGTTGAGTATGGGCTCCGGTAGGAAGGAGGTGGGGGAGGGAGTGGGGGGATAAGGGAGAACGGCACTGTGAAGAGGGAAAGAACCTAACCACACATCTTATCCGGCTTGAATCAGTGTGTTAAATATACTTGGGTTCATGTGGGGGGGGGTGGGGGGGGGGGGGGGGGGGGTTTTTGTCGTTTTGCTACGAATACATCCAGCAAAACTTGATGAACAAAAATGTGCTTACAATGGTGTTGAAAGTGGTCACCAATGATGACAGCTGAAATTCACTGTGATGTTGCACACAAGTTGTTCTCAATGATAATAACTCATGGTACCACTTGAAATTGTAAGCTGCTTGTTTCAAAAATCCAAACGACGGGGAAATATTTACGGCTGAAAAAAAGTCATCCGTTTTCCTAATTTAAAAGTCACTGATTACGGCTGTTTGTTTGTTTGTTTTTTTTTTTTTTTTTCAAAGTCATCAGTGTATGTGGATGACCATATAGTGAATTGTCAGCTTTTTTTTTGATTTGCAATTTAATTCCGTTCGCAATATTTTGTACGTCAGAAAAAAAATCGTAATAAATAAGTCTTCAAAAGAAATCCTCACCAAGCCGTTGCGATTTACCATTCTAAACGCGCTTATCACCCCATTTGTTTACCAGTTCAAAACCCACAGGCGACGCGAAGTTTACAAAGGGGAGAGAAACTTTCCTAACATCTGACAGCCGCCGGGGGGCGTGATTACAGTGAATGGCGGGTGGAGATCACCTGGCGTGTTGAATGGGACAGTTCCTGTGAAAACTATCACACCCCTGAGGGGGGCTTGTTTAGTCAAACTGATAGCTCGCTTACCGTGCTTCCACTAGGTCAGCACTGGAATCAAAAGTTGTTTTTCTTGTCTAACGGCCTCGCTTATCCTTCACGACAAGACTATGGACACCCCCCCCCCCCCCCCCCCCCCTCCCACCCCTTACCCACACGCCCCACGATCCCTCGCCATCCACCCTCCCAGTGTCTACTACGATTGTCCTCTGACCTCTCCGTTCACTCGCTCACCCTTCTTGCCCCATTACGATCTTGATTATCAACACGCGTTAATATCCCATGAGAGCTGATGAGGGAGCGAGTTGAAGTGGCCAGTTCCTTTGATCTGCAGGGGTCTGGTTGGTGTACAGGAGGTGACATCACACTTAGCGGTGAAGTTGATGTCACTCTGCGGCGAGATAGTCCTGCTCTTTGAACTGGCGCTGTGGTATTTGCAATAACAGAGTAGTAACGTCTTGACGGTGTAAGATCATTGAACGTACCTCCCCCCCCTCCCCCCCCCCCCCCCCTTTCCGCTCCTCCTCCTCTCCGCCGCCTATCTGTCTCCCCCCGCCCCTTGCCTCCCAAACACCCTTACCTTGTCTCTGTCCACTTTCGTACTTTCCGCTAAGCAGGTTCCGATAACTCTGGGAGTGCTGGGGCGGAAAGCCTCGGAGAAGCCTGAAGCCACACAGCTCGAGCGTTCGGCTACAGAGTTGACGGTCGTGATTTCTTTCTTTCTTTCTTTCGCGTTCCCAGCCACGCTACATCCTCAATCCGGTTAGTAAGGTGAAGTCAGCTAGGTCTGCCGCAGAGACCCTACCGGTCCCACAGCTTCTCCTGGACCTCAAACAGACTGGGCCACGTCTGGCGTCTTAAGACTTCAAAGAAGGGGCAGGACTGTAAGATGTGGGGTGGGAGTTTGGGGGAGCCTGTGCCACAAGGGCACTGGTCAGTATGAGAGAGTTTTGAGACATTAGAGATGGCAGAGGGGCTGGCAGTGTCCTGTTTCGCAGCCTGAAATGGTAACTTGAGATGCTAGTTAATTATTTTCATTTAAAGTCTTTTCATCGTGTCGATGATTTTAGACTCTAGCATCAAAAAGAGCAAAACTTTGTTCATTTTTTTCAACATCATAAAAAAATACAGGAAAAAAAAGAAGAGAGAGAGAGAGAGAGTTTACAAGAAGAAACTTGAGCTGCTCTGTGGAGTTGGTGGATGCTGTCCTCTTCAGTTCCAATGTTCAGGCGTTGGCGCCACGCTCTTCTGAAGTTGTTCTCCAGGATGGTTCTGATTTCATTGAGGGACATCGGGTGCCCTGACTGTTCCTGCCTGCTGCCGATCTTGGACAGACGGTCTGCTCCTCCTCATTCCCTCCAATGCCACAGTGAGAAGGGACCCACTGCAGGACTACAGCAGGTCGTGAATTCGAATCATTCGTGGGAACGGATTTTCATGGATTGAACGCTCGCTCTGTCCAACCCAGCATGAAGCAATCTAAACAGGTCGGCTGGGGATATAAATAAACAACATGAACTAGGGGGAAAAAAATGGGAACCTGATTCAGTTCAGGTAAGGTGAAAGCAACAGAAGGAGAGGAATAAGAGTCACCTTCCTCAGTGCCAGTGAATCTTAAGCAAGCTCACGGCTCTTGAAGACCTTCAGGCTATAATGTTTTAACTATTTCAGGTAGGGGTGAATTCATAATGTAGTAAAATTGCGGTAAAAAAATGAGACACAAAATGCAACAGAAATACAGTCTTGAAATTAAAAATGGATCATTTCGACTCCACCATTATCATTCTGTGTTGCTTTGAGAGATAGAGAGTGAGAGAGGAAGAGAGAGAAAACGAGCAAGAGAGAGAGAGAGAGAGCGAGAGAGAGAGAGAGAGAGGCGGTGTTGAGGGGGGGAGACAGACAGACAAACAGAGACAGTCAGACAGACAAAACAAACAGAGACAGTCAGACAGACAGACACAACGGACAGAGAAGACTGGAGAGAATGAAGATGAAGGACCAGTGATTTATTTCCCCCATTTACAACATTATTCGGGGTGGCGGCACTCTACAGAGAAGATGAAAAGCGGGGCACCTGTCAAAGTATGAGGAGATCTTAGGGCGGCGGCAGCGACCATCAACATCACCAGCGAATCATGTCACGTTCTGTGCTGAAGAGATGCCAGCCGGGCGGAGATCAAAGGAGTCGGGCAGTTAAACTTTCTCTCTCTGTCCGTCTATCAGCTCTTTAAGATTAATACGTTTTTTTCTTTGTTTAAAAATGGTAATAGTAGGAAGAAGAATACATGAAAAGAGAAAAAAAAAACCGTCAGAGACGGTTGGAATGAGAGAGAAGAGAGAGAGAGAAGAGAGAAGAGAGAGAGAGAGAGGAGAGAGAGGCAGGACAGACAGACAGACAGAGAGAGACAGAGAGATACAGAGACCAGAGAGAGACAGACAGACAGATAGACAGACATGCAGACAGACAGATGGAACTACGGACAGAGAGAGACAGACATACAGAGAGACAGAGAAACAGACAGGACAAGTAGGCAGGCAGGCAGATAGTGATACAGACAGACAGTCGGAGCAGACAGACAGACAGACGCACAGAAAACCAGACAGAAGACTACAGATAGTTTGTGAAAGAACAGAGCGATGGATGGAAGGGGGGAGTGGGAGGGGGTAGGTAAATGGCCAGGCACCAGGAAATGAGGGAGGGAGGCAGAGAGTCCTTTGCTGTGAGATGGCTCACTGAAGACATAAACCATAAACCGAAATAGCTTGTCTTTCCGCTGCTGAAACACAGTAAACCGAGGTAATGGGTTAACATTTTAGGGGGTCCCCCACCTCCACACACCACACCTCCCAAACTCCCCCCTCCCGTCCTCCCCCCACGAAGGTTTGTATGTTACAAGGAAACTGACAAATAGAGCCGACCTACATTGGCGATGGCCATCTCTGCCAATCATTACAACTGAGTTCAGTATTGCCGCAGTGGATGAAAACTTTACTGCCTTGGTGAGTAGCTTAACTCGTCCCTTTTATGCGCGTTTAAGGTTAGCTTTTGGTATCAAGTTTGACTGATACATAAACTTTGGATGATAACTCGTTTACATCTTGTAAGGCTTCTCTCTCTCTCTCGATCCTCTCTCCTCCTCTCTTCTCTCTTCTCTATCCCTACTCTCGTCTCCTCTCCTCCTCTCTCTTATGTACTTGCTTTCTCTTGCTTGTCATTTTCTTTAATATCAGTAATTGATACTATGTAGATATTGGCGGGTACCACCCCTTCATTATGGGCTATAGCCTTAAATCTGAAAACTAAATATTCGCATTCGCATTCTCTCTCTCTCTCTCTCTCTCTCTCTCTCTCTCTCTCTCTCTCTTACTACAAACCACTCTAGTTAAGATACCAGCAATGTATAGGCTTAAGCCTATCAGCCACTTACTCCACTCTCCATTTGTAGTAAGCAAACCTAAGGCACCAGCACTTCACACGGGAGTGAAACTGTCTTACCGGTCTGTCATCTCGGGTCGTGAGCCGATGGCAATGAACAACAACTCACGGTAACCGTCCCTTGGTAAGCCCTGTTATAGGAAAGCTGCCACCATTCCTACACCCAGTTAGCTCACACCCTGAGGGTTGTTGAGCTGGGAGCTTGTTTAGCCAAACTGATACTTCTCCGGTGTGGCTTGCTTACTGGGTCAGCCGAGGAATGAAAAGCTCTTTCATGTTTTATGTCTTCCCCGGTGCCCGCCCCTTCTCAACTCAGCGATGCCTCTCCTTTACTAACTACCCTCCTCCACCCCCCGGTCTGCCCATCCCCTCCCCTCCCACAAACCCCCCCCGTGTAATAGGGTGAATTCCGACGACCTATCTATCTACCAACCGCAAGAGAGTTTACAGTCTTCGAAACGAATTAAGTAGTTTCAACTTGTATACATATATATATTTTAATATTTATGAATAAAGACCAGGACAGAGAGAAGAACACAATTGAAAAAATCCCCTTCTCCCGTACCCTACTTCACAGCCTTTTTCGTATATTTCTAGTCTAATCCACACTCCGTATCTTCAGGTAGCAAAAAAAAGGAACGAAGTCTATACTCATCCCCCAGGTACAAAAGAAAAAAAAAGACATGGTTGACTGCAGTCTTAAAAAAGGACTAGACGTTACCCCACAATCTTATCTTTTATCTGGGTTATCCTCTCCTTCTGTTATGTTATGTCCCCATTTTCCCCCAAACTAGTTTATGGCGCCCGTGAAAAGAGATGGGGGTTAGAATTCTGTTGGTAAATAGAAGGGTCTCTCCTCTATCTCGCTAATCATCTCTCTCTCCGCTCTCGCCCCTCTCCTCTCTCTCCTCTCTCCACCCTCTCCCTCTCGCTCTCTCTCTCGCCTCCTCCCTCCCTCTGTCATCCTCGGATACGATCTCTCTCTCTGAGAGTCAAAGTGCGACATCTACGGCTAACGAACAGACCCATCCCCCACACCCATCCAGTGCATTCGCCTCTCGTTCCTCTCGTCTCTCTCCATATCTGCAATCCTCGGGGACACAGACCTCATACATCCACAAGAAAAAAAACAAGTACACCACAACACACGACACACATGCATTGATAACACTCTCTCTCACGTCCACGCACTCAGAACATGTTTCCTCAGTCCCTCCATCCACTTCTCATCCACTCTCCTCTCCACTAACCTCCTCTCCTCCTCTCTCTCTCTCTCGATGACTCCTCTGTCTCTCATTCTCGGCTCACTACACACACTTTTTCACAGTCCCCATCCATCCAACACCCCACACACACACATAAAAAAAAAAGGGTCAAACAAACGCCTCTCTCGCACGATACACCTCCCCTCTATCCTTTTTTTCCATCCTCTCCTCCCATCGCACTCTCCTCTCGTGAACACGCAACGGCCCCTCTCACTCTCTCTCTCACTCTCTCGCGGGGGCTCGTCTCATCTCTGTCTCCCTCTCAATCTCTCTCAATCCATCCACGCTCTCTCCACTCGCTCCTCTCTTCTCTCTCTCCTCCTCCGGGGCTTCCCTTCGCCTTCTCAGGCCCTCCACATTCCTCTCTCTCGGAGCAGGGGGGGGGCTCTTCGCTGCTCGCTCTCTCTCTCTTCCTCTCTCCTCCTCTCTCCCTCTCTCTGTCACTCTTCCCCCTCGCGTCTTCTCTCTCTCTCCCTCGGGGGGGGGGGCTCGGGCTCCTCTCTCCTCGCACACGGGGGGGCCTCTCCCAATCACGCCTCGATCGTACGTCACCCTCCGTTTCCCTTGTTCCTTCCGGGCCCCCAACACAACAGTTCCTTGACTTTGAATCGCAATAGCATCACCATTCTTACAGAGGGAGCTGTGATGGAGTGAGGGGGGGTGGGGTGGTTTAAGTGCACATCCACACCCCCCAGCGCCAACCACCCTCAAAATCCACCGGTCTAGACAACAAAATAAATTGTCCCTGCCACCACATATTGGTGTCGGTCATTTGGGGGGGGTCGCAGAGGAGGTGGCGCGAGTGAGGGTCCCACGGACGGTGGGACGGTGGTGATGTATGTGTGTTTTGATAGGCGTGTTGACCAAGATAGCCGTCTCCTTTGAACGGGCCGATCGTATGTAACCACTTTTCACGGGGGCGGAAAATGTTCAGAGGCAGCAGAATGACATGGTGATAAAAAAAATGGAAGACCTGTGTGACCCTCATTTCTTCTTGCTCTCCATGCTCCCTCCCCCCCCCCCTCTCCCCCCCCCACCCACCACCCCCCCCCCCAGGCCCCCCCCCCCCCCCCCCCCCCCCCCCCCCCCCCCCCACCCTCCCCCCCCCCTCTGCCTCTCAATCTGCTTCTCCATCATCACCCATCTCCGTTTCTCCTCGAAGACGAGCTGAAAGTATGGATGAGTTCGTTAGTTCAGGGGGCTTAACTAAAGTCTGAAATAGGGGATTTTGTGAGCCGTACGTTTTGTGCGTCGTGCACGGGGAGGAGAAAGCGGTGGGAAAAAAGCAAGGAGGCCAACATGAAACTGACTGTTCAAATGGCATGTCAGTTTCAACTTAAACGCTTTAAGTTTAAGACAAACACGTTGTCCAACCAGCATTAAGGACGGGTTCACTTTCAGTCAGAAAACAAGTTTCTCCTTCGCTCTAGTCGGTTTCTGTTCAGATTGTGCCCAGTATAAATAGGGTCGCTTATTTTATTATATTATTTTTTTTTTTTTTTTTTCCCGCGTGCAGGGATTGTGTTTTTTTGTTTTGTTTGAGTGTACCTTGAGTGTGGGTATGAACATATTTATCTTCCTCTATTGTCCCACGGCAGTAGATTGTGAAGATATCGTGACAGACGCTTGGGTGATCAGGAATCTCCACAGCTCTCTGTTC
>JADBJO010000275.1:730000-755000 GCA_016801955.1 Conus betulinus | reverse complement strand
TCCAGTGGTCATTACACAATAGCACCTGTCAGGGAGCAGTCATGCCCCTTGACGTCTTAATGGAATGCCCTGTGTGTGCCTGCACCTATGTGATCATAGAGAGGCTCTCAACTGGTTTGCTGGGCAGTAGAGGACAGTACTTCTCTGGTCCCACCCGCATCTTCGGGTGTATCTTTTTTCTCTTCTACTGACACCTACTTAGGCTCTAAAACTAACTTTCTTACGGACTTTGGCGCTGTTTTAAAGCGGTCGTAGACAAACGTCGCGAGTCGATGCTATGCACAGACCAGGTTACTTACAAGACTGTATCCGAGTTGTTAGGGTTTATACGCAGGTGTTTTTTTTTTTTTTTTAACCTCTTTTAACGAGCATTCTCTTAGACGGGCATAGTTAACACACACGCATCAAGAACATGATATTCATCTTCTATCAGTCCACACATCGAACACAATCTTACGATGAAGATGATATAAAAATAAAAGAAAATGTAATATGCGGTTAACGCAACGTTTGCACACAACTATCTCACGCCCATTTTTTTTCTTAGCGATAATGAAAAAGAAACGATACAAACAGATAGATAGATAGATAGATTAGATAGATATATAGATAGACAGACAGACAGACTAGATTAGATTAGATAGAAAGATACACAGACAGACAGAGAGACAGACGAATGCTTACATACATACATACATACACATACATACATACATACATACATACATACATAATGCTTACATGCATACATGCAGATAGACAGACAGACAGACAGACTGACAGGCAGACAATGAAATGGACGGAGGTATCTGACTGTAGGTGGCTGCACTTCCTGCCTGATGGCCACTCGTGGGAGGGCCGCTATGATTACTACACGATGCGCGCTCTGTCGGCGGCCGGCCTTCACCCTCAGGGCCAAGGCAGCTACGCTGGTGGTCAGGAGTCAGAGGTCATCCGCGGGTCAAAGGCGTACAGCTTCAAGACCACGCGCCTGAAGGTCACGGCTCGTGATGCCGTGACTGTGAAGACGTTGAACGGATATCAGGTAGAGTGGAGGGAGAGGGTGTGAGTTTTTCCTTCCAGCAATACTTTGTCTGTTTGTCTCTGTTTATCTGTCTGTCTGTCTGTCTGTCTGTCTGTCTGTCTGTCTCTCTCTCTCTCTCTCTCTCTCTCTCTCTCTCTCTCTCTCTGTCTGTCTGTCTCTGTCTGTCTCTGTCTCTCTGTCTTTCTGTGTCTTTCTGTCTCTCTCTTTGTCTGTCCGTCTGTCTGTCCGTCTCTGTCTCTGTCTCTCTGTCTCGGTGTCTCAGTCTCTGTCAGTCTCTCTCTCTCTCTCTCTCTCTCTCTCTCTCTCTCTCTCTCTCTCTCTGTTGATCACTCTGGTTGCATTCCACATTTTTTTTAATGTAACTGATCCTCATCCGACTGTCCACTGAGTCCTCCCTCTTCTTCAGCCTTCACCCCCCTCCCTCGCCCCATCCATCCCCACCGCCACCACCCTCACTCCATTTTCCTTTCCTTTTCGCCATGTTCTGTATCATTCGGCCAAACGTACTTTTGTTCCCAAAGGATCCCCCCCCCCCCCCCCCTCCATGTCGCACACCACTTGCTTGTGTTACTGGACGTGGTTAATTGTTATTAGTCACGCACGAGATTCAATTTCCTTCATGAATCATATACAAGATTGTTGTGTTTAGTCAACCAACATGTTAACATTTTTACATCTGGATTTTTTTTTTTTTTTTTTTTTGCACAGCAAATCATGGGTTATTACTCTCTAACGCATATCAATGATCGTATAGTTACGTTGTTAAATTTGGAGTTGTGGCTGTCCAGCTAATGAGAATGTCACGTTTGAGTCTGTTTATAAGTGTGTTTTCTCCCTTAAAGAAGTGTTCGTTTCTGCTTGAATCAGTCCAAAGAATTTAAAGTAGTTAACAATGCCTAGAGGCGGGTTTGAAAAAAGTGAAGACAAGATTCCAGTCCTCGTACAATATGTCAAGTGATTTTTGTATATCTTGTTTGATCTCAGAGACAGACACTGGTTCGTTTGTATCAGAGAAGTTAAAAACAGCAAGAACGATATTGGATCGTTTACACACTAAAGTACAATTTGCTGTAAATAAATGTTTGAAAACTTGTGTTAAATTGAATATTTTAGTCGATGAAGTTTTGAAAAAAGAAAGTTTTAACCATAGTTATTCGAATGGTGCGCATTTTCATACATGAAGAACAAAAAGTTTCGGAATGTTACACGTTTGTTGTTTCTGGAATTTCTCAAAAAGAGTTGGAATGTAAGTAAACTTGAAATCCGGTGGTTATTTAACGGAGATTACGTACGGAGATTACCTCTGTCTGCTTAATTCGTGCAGCTTACAACTTCAACTGTGTCAGGTATATAGTTCAACGTTAGATATTGTTGTGTCAGAGTGGCAAAGGAGGTGAAGGGGAGGAGGGCAGTGGTGCAGAATCCCAGCTGACAGTGGCCGTGTTGTTATGTCAGTGTGGCAAAGAGAGGAGGAGGGGGGGGGGGGGGTGTCAGTGGGGAAGAACCTGACTGACAGTGGCCGCGTGGATGTGTCAGAGTGGCCAGAAAAGGGGAGAAGGGGGCGTGGAACCTTGCTGACTATGGCCGCGTGGATGTGTCAGAGTGGCCAGAAAAGGGGAGAAGGGGGCGTGGAACCTTGCTGACTATGGCCGCGTGGATGTGTCAGAGTGGCCAGAAAAGGGGAGAAGGGGGCGTGGAACCTTGCTGACTATGGCCGTGTGGATGTGTCAGAGTGGCCAGAAAAGGGGAGATGAGTGAAGTGGAACCTTGCTAACAGTGGCCGTGTGGATGTGTCAGAGTGGCCAGAAAAAGGGCGCTAAGTGGCGTGGAACCTGAGTGACAATGGCCGTGTGGATGTGTCAGAGTGGCCAGAAGGGAAGGCGGGCGGTGACATAGAACCCTAATGACAGTGGCCGTGTTGTGGTGTGACAGGGAGGACGGTGACATAGAACCCTAATGGCAGTGGCCGTGTTGTGGTGTGACAGGGATGAAGGTGAGATAGAACCCTAATGGCAGTGGCCGTGTTGTGGTGTGACAGGGCGGACAGTGAGATAGAACCCTAATGACAGTGGCAATGTTGTGGTGTGACAGGGATGACGGGTGACATAGAACCCTAATGGCAGTGGCCGTGTTGTGGTGTGACAGTGCGGACAGTGAGATAGGACCCTGATGACAGTGGCCGTGTTGTGGTGTGACAGGGCGGACAGTGAGATAGGACCCTGATGACAGTGGCCGTGTTGTGGTGTGACAGGGCGGGCAGTGAGATAGGACCCTAATGACAGTGGCCGTGTTGTGGTGTGACAGGGCGGACGGTGAGATAGAACCCTAATGACAGTGGCCGTGTTGTGGTGTGACAGGGCGGACGGTGAGATAGTACCCTAATGACAGTGGCCGTGTTGTGGTGTGACAGGGCGGACGGTGAGATAGTACCCTAATGACAGTGGCCGTGTTGTGGTGTGACAGGGCGGACAGTGAGATAGGACCCTAATGACAGTGGCCGTGTTGTGGTGTGACAGGGCGGCCAGTGAGATAGGACCCTAATGACAGTGGCCGTGTTGTGGTGTGACAGAGCGGCCAGTGAGATAGAACCCTAATGACAGTGGCCGTGTTGTGGTGTGACAGGGCGGCCAATAAGATAGAACCCTAATGACAGTGGCCGTGTTGTGGTGTGACAGGGCGGGCAGTGAGATAGTACCCTAATGACAGTGGCCGTGTTGTGGTGTGACAGGGCGGACGGTGAGATAGAACCCTAATGACAGTGGCCGTGTTGTGGTGTGACAGGGCGGACAGTGAGATAGGACCCTAATGACAGTGGCCGTGTTGTGGTGTGACAGGGAGGACAGTGAGATTTTACCCTAATGGCAGTGGCCGTGTTGTGGTGTGACAGTGCGGCCAGTGAGATAGAACCCTAATGGCAGTGGCCGTGTTGTGGTGTGACAGGAAGGACAGTGAGATAGAACTCTAATGACAGTGGCCGTGTTGTGGTGTGACAGGGCGGCCAGTGCGGCCAGGCCGGACAGTGGCAGCAGGACAAGGAGCAGACGTGACCAACACCGCCGGCTGCATCACCCTGGGCATCCGCCTGCCCAGCCTGGAGCAGGACCTCCTCCGGATGGAGGCCGTGCACCGCAAGCTGCTGCTGTACGTGGGCCAGAGGACCACCGACCACCCCATCAGGCCCTTCCGCCAGCCGCCTCCCTCGGCTTTCCAGGCCCCCCTCATCAAGTGCGACGCCCAGGACCTGGACATGAGCATCAACTCGCTTCCCAAAGGGAAGGCGCATGCGCTGGCCATGACGTCACTGAAGAAGGTGGACGAGGGCGGTGGAGGGTATGACGTGTCGGCGGCGTCATGGAGTACGGACCACGTCACGGTGTGGGTGTTGCCTGTGCTGATGCTCAGTCAGCTGGTCGGGTGAACCAGCCGGTCAAACACTCGGTACTGATTTAACTGCATTCGGATTAGTAAAAAAAAGAAAACAAAGAAAAATAGTGAAGCCCCGAAGTGACTGTGTAACGCATAGAACGTTCACAAAGACAGCTTGTTTACCTTTAGAAAGAGAATTCCTGCTGGACGACAATGGACAGGTTATGTCCTCTGTGTGTTGATCTTGTGTGAAGGACATGCCCTTAAGAAGGAGGACAAACCCACACCATTTGCGTATGCTGTTCGTATTCTGGACAAGCACAAACACACTTGCATACAAAAAGCCTGGGATACGTACTTCTCTCCTTCGTTTCACATTTGAACATAAACAGCAGCGAGAGGAAAGAAGGACGCAGAAACAAGTTTGTGTGCCTACGACAGGTGGAAATACAACACGCGAAGTTTACCAACGAGGAGAAACGGCGTAAGCCAGTCATAAGAGAATTACATGATAGTTATTCCATGGTTGTTCATCTGATAGTAACATTCGTGTACATTACGCACCAGGCTCCGCAGGTGTGCTTTCCTGAAGAAGGCGGAGGATGATATGGTTATCTCTGTTGAAAAGTGGAAATCTTGATGCGTGTCACGGAAATCTCATGCAGTTTCCCAAAGGGATAGATACGGTTCCCAGGAGACAGACGGTATTGCCATACTTGGCAAACGTATGGAGAAATCATCCGTTGTCTGGCACAGTGCGTACTGTTTGCAAAACGTTGCCAGCATCTTTCTGCAAGAGACAGATTCAGGGCGTTCGTGGAGAAACAACAACAACAAAAAAACGGGTATTGGTGACTGATATTTTTTTTTCTTAAAGACTGTGGAGGCGCCAGTGCCAGTACTGGGCGGAACAAAGGGGAGAACACTGTGCATTTGATTGACAGGTCGGGAGTCATTCGTCACTCCTACCCTGTAAAAAGATTGTATTGTTTCCTACCCACTTATGTTGTAAGGCATTTGTTTTCTCAAATGTTGATACTAAGAACGTCTCTCTCTTTTTTTTGAAGTTTATTTACTTTGTGTGTATGTTACCCTTTTTTTTTATTTGTTTGTTTTTTTTTTTTCATCTCAGTTTAAACAAAGAGATTTACTTACAGTCAATGATGATCCCTGCTCGCGGCCATGTTGGAAGCATTTTGAAACACTGATACATATGCATGTGTAAAAAGACGGATCATATTACAGTTGTAATGACACTTGAACAACGCTAGCATTGGTAGTGAAAAACAGATGGGCAATTGATTTTGGTTTTGGTTTTGTCTTCAAAACATTTTCAGATGTTGGAGCATAGTTATAATGGTACTTTGACTTTATTCTTTACTTTTCTTTGCTGCATTGTGCCAGCTATTTTTTTGAATGAAGAAATCGTTATGGTTTCTCTCTGTCTTCTGGCGTTGACTGTGAAGTCCATACTACACAGAACAACAGGAAATAATCAGAATCAGAATCAGCCCTGTAAACCACGTGTGTCTGGCATTGTACGATGTTGAATGGAAAACAGGGATGATATGAGAGTTCCTCAAGTATGTAGCCCTGCATGTAAATCTGCCACGTTGGGATCTGAGTCTGCTTTTAGGATATTCATTTGTTTCTTTTTCCATGTGGACCTCCCAGTATGTAAAACATCAAAGAGAACGTTTATGTCCTTTACATGTTTTTTTTTTTTAAACTACTGTTGGTTTTAGGGGGTGGGGTGGGGAATTGCAAAATCCAACACTTATTACGTTCAAGGAATGAAGTCGGTGAATATGCTTTTCTGTTGTTATACTGTACAAGACCGTCTTGTTGTTACTGTTTTGTACACGTTACTGGTTCAAAATATCTGCGGTATCCATTTCTTTGATTTGTGGTATTATTCAAGAGATAGAATCCGTTCATCCAGTTACTCAAGAATACGTCAGAATGCGCCCATCGAACCTCGTTTACAGACAGGGACAACTGATTGTGACTGGTGCCAGATAATCAGGGCACTGTTCCAGCCGTTGAAATACGACCACAACGTTCGTCAACACAGGGACCATCCATGAACGTGCATGTCTGAAACCTAAGGGCAATCCAGATGACACTCTGCTTACCGCAGCAGCCGAACGATAAGAGAAGATGGCGAAGCCTTAAACAGCAAAACTGAAATTTGAAAACACTCAACCCTTTGTCCTTGTACACAGCCTGCTTCTTTTTAGTGACACCTAATTTGAAGACTATTATCTCACATCAAGGAAAGCCTAATACAGACAAGTCAGTACGGTTCCAGAGATAACAGACTCTCGTAGCACACTCATGGCGATTCATTATTGGCTGTCTATCTGGATTAAGTCACATCTGGAAGAATCGATCATCATGCAAAATTCATTAAATGCGCTGTGATGAATAAACAGAATGCATATATGTGTAATTCTGAAAGTAAAAACAAACATAAGAAGTTCAGTCACAGCTGCCATTTTTTACCATAAAAATGCTGAGGATAAAAGAACTAGACCTCGTTTATTAGATCAGTGACTTGCTACCTTCAACCAAAAGCGGTCATCATGTAGGCTTAGGTTCTCTACTCATGGTCTTGGAATAGAGGGTCCCGTAGTTTACTGGTTAGAGCGTTAGCCAGCGGAGCTAACGGTCTTGAGGTCGAACCACTTGTGGCGTTGGAATTTTCGATTTGAAAACCCTGTCTGTCCACCCAGCAGAAAAAGGTTTACCTGATTCCAGTCAGGGAAGGCTACAGGCGGCGGAAGAAGAGGAACAAGCTCCTTCTTGCATTAGGCCGTGCCTTCTGATGAACCTCCTCAAGTTCACTGCCCCGATGGCCAATAGTTCATGGGAATTTTTCTGAACCTCTTACATATTTTATAAAGCCAAAGGAAGAAGATCATGCTTAAAACATGATGAAATAGAAAATGAATTTGGTTTAGCCACCTGTGTGTTCTACAAAGAAATATGGATTTTTTTTGTTTGTTTAATGAAACAAAAAAATATACAAATAGTTGTCATTAAACGAAGTCAAGACATCTTAGAAAACCATTTGGTATGTAAGTTCAGAAAAGTTCGGGACGAGTATTGTCACAAAGGTCACTAATTGGTACATTTGCTGTGGCATTTTTGGTTTGATTAGTTTTCATTTTAACGTAACGTAACAAACCATGTTAAGGATTTATTGACACTCCGATTCTGATTCTGATTATTGATTCTGATTCTGTCAAACTTGTCGAAAGATAGCCAACATACTCAAAGAAGAGGAGACAGGTTTGTGTATGTGTGTGGTGTGTGTGTGTGTGTGTGTGTGTGTGTGTGTGTGTGTGCTGCTCGCGTGCTGCGTACATACAAAGAATACTCCTCAGCATACCAACACGCTAATGATGGTTTCAATTCCCAGGCCACACTCAAACCCTGGAACTAACGGCACTGACTTGACAAAGGAAGCAGACTGTAGGGATGTTCTTTAGCGTTTCTACCGTGTTCGGATGACCCTCGGACACTATTACATGATACAGCGAGACGTTTGGACCGCACAAAGCGACCAGCATGGAACCCAAATGAAAAAGGGTTGATCATGTGGCATTGGGTTCAATCGTTCGAGTCCAAACTCCGTAGAGTCTTCAAAGAACCAGTCTTTTCGCCTCTGTCATTTATTGTTCAGGTGACAAGAATTCTCGGCGGTCAGAATGTAATACCTCCCACCAAACCGCAACGCGCACGGTTTTTTTCAGCTCTTGAGTGTTAAACGGTTGTTGTTATATCTTGTTGAGACTGTTGTTAGGTTCTTGTTCGATTGTAGAAGTTTCAATAGGCATGTGCTTATAGTGTCTTAGTATTGCTGAATGATTTGGTACATGTTAGTTTTTTCCGTGCGTGTTTGGGCGAGTGTGTGTGTGTGTGTGTGTGTGTGTGTGAGTGTGTGTGTGTGTGTGTGTGTGTGTGTGTGTGTACGTGTGTGTGTGTGTGTGTATGTGTTGAAAACTGATGCCTTATGGAATGCATTTTTTCGTAATGAATCGAGAGAGAGAGAGAGAGAGAGAGAGAGAGAGAGAGAGAGAGAGAGAGATCTTATTTTGAATATGTTATTCATATAATGCGATGTTGCTTCATCCCTCTGACTCTCTCTCTCTCTCTCTCTCTCCCCCCCCCCCCCCCCCCCCCCCCCCCCCCCCCTAAAAAAAAAAAAAAAAACCCCCTGATATTGGCAGGATGTGTCCTTGCTTCGTTTTTTTTACTGTTTTGTCGAACGAAAATACCCAAATCGAATGATCAAAATTAATTGTGCATTTGGTTGTTTTGCCGGAATATGTACCAATGAACTCTTCACGCCTTTACACTCTTTCAACCTTAGGGGGGAAAAAAAACAATTGTTCTCTCCCCTGTATTCAGTGCCGCAATCTTCTGCGTGAGGACATGGAAAGTTGTGAGCAGATTGGTACTAACAATTTGTCATGACTTTATCATTTTTTTTTTAAATCCCCAGTGATTATCTAATAGAATGTTACTGTTAAATGATTAAACATTATCATACCTACGTGTAGTAGCTTGCTTGATCGTGGCGCTCTTTCCCCACAGAATTAGAACTCTTTCATGTTGTGAAATTCATTTTATCTCATCGTGATTTTTTTTTTTTTTTTAATATACTGTTTAGCATCGTCTTGTTTGATGTTTTCAATAAATCCATCCAGATTGTTTTTGAATTTGTGCTTGAAATGCTGACCTCTACACTGTTTGGATCTGTCTGCGGGGATTAGTTTGTCGATGATCGTGACAATGAGGATTTACAAACCTATGCGATCCATCTCGAACTCACAAAAGCAAACTACAAAAAAGGGTCAGGTTTTGGGTTTTTCAGAGCTGTAAAGGCGCAGGGGAACAGAATGCACAGACGGACACCTGTTTCTGATTCTGTGTGGACAGTCTCTATATCACTGAGCCAACGGACAAACGGCCTTGGTCTCTTCCAATCGCCAAAAAGCTCTCGGTGTTTGATGCATCGCCGGCGAAATCCAATAACTTTCTCTCTCTCTCTCTCTCTCTCTCTCTCTCTCTCTCTCTCTCTCTCTCTCTCTCTCTCACACACACACACACACACACACACACACACACACACACACACACACACACACACACCTAAACACACACACACACACACACACACACACTTAACACACACACACACACACACACACACACACACACACACACACACACACACACAACACACACACACACACAGAGTCACTAAACTTTGTAAATGTATTGCACATTCCTGAAGAAACCCTTGTGGATGTTTATTACATTTGTCCAGAGGGGAAACGTTTTCATCTTGTTTCAATCTATATTTTATGACGAAGTAGCTGCAGTAATCGTTTTGTTGACAGACAGACAGACAGACAGACAGGCAGGCAGGCAGACAGACAGAATTCAATTGTGTTCGAAAGAACAATGTCCTTAAATGTACTGTACAGCATAACGCTCCTGTTTCTTCTGGTTTTGTTGTTTGTTTGTTTGTTTGTTTTTAAACGGAATCTAAAGTGGACTGTCTATCCCCCAATTATAACTGCCACCACCACCACCACCACCACCACCACTACTACTTCTACCAACAACAACAAAAAAAAAACCTCCTGCTGCTGTTGTCGTCAAACTGGTCCCCAAAGAATGTCGCGCAACATTATTACAACGCATGGACCGACGGATGGACGACGTCGTGCGCCCTCGACAAAGGTAAGAGGGTCCACCAAACATGGACGTGGAAAAGGACAGGACAGGACAGAACAGGACAGGAAAGGACATGGAGAAAGGACCACCACCAGCACCGAGGCAGAACTAGCTAGCTGTAACCAGGAAAGGAGAATGGAAAGGCGCACCACTTCACCCTGTAGGCCCCTGGACGAAAACGGATCACTGAGTTGGTAGGTACGATGTTGCAAGTGCCCTGATAAGGCTGCTAACCGGACGCTCCATTCATCTTGCTGATTAGCTCTCTCCAGTACAAACACACTTTACCTAATGGAGCAGCCGTTCAAGCAGGGGCCGCATTCAGACAGTGCTTTTTGTTCCTACACAGGCTGGGGTTTCTTTATTCCTGACAGAAGCTGTTGTTTCTTGCTTGTGCTACCGTTTCCTTCAACATACTTTTTTTTGTCTCCCCTGCAGGATGCTTCTTTTACCTATAGACGCTGCTTTTATTTTTCTCTCCTTCGGAATGGTTCTCTTTCATACAGATGCAACTGCTTTTTTTGCAGATGCTGCTTTCTCCTTGAGGGTACGACTTTTTTTTCTCTCTTCTGCAAATGCTACCGTTTCCTTTGGATAGTGCTGTTTCCGTCAGGATGCTACTATTCCTACTGATGTTACCATTCACCGATGCTAATGTTTCCGTCAGGATGCTACTATTCCTACGGATGTTACCATTTCACCGATGCTAATGTTTCCGTCAGGATGCTACTATTCCTACGGATGTTACCATTTCACCGATGCTAATGTTTCCGTCAGGATGCTACTATTCCTACGGATGTTACCATTTCACGGATGCCAATGTTTCCGTCAGGATGCTACTATTCCTACGGATGTTACCATTTCACGGATACCAATGTTTACGTCAGGATGCTACTATTCCTACGGATGTTACCATTTCACGGATACCAATGTTTCCGTCAGGATGCTACTATTCCTACGGATGTTACCATTTCACGGATACCAATATTTCCGTCAGGATGCTACTATTCCTACGGATGTTACCATTTCACGGATGCTAATGTTTCCGTGAGGATGCTACTGTTATCTGCAGATAATACTGTTTCCTTTTGGATGTTACCGTTTCATACAGCTTTTATCGTTTCATACATAGGTCACTGCTTCCCACAGGTGCTACTGTTTTCAAAAGGATCTATTGTTTCTTACAGATGTTTCTGTTTCCTACAGGATGCTATGGTTTCCTACATATCCTACTGTTTCCAAAAGTTTCTTTTCCCCGTTGCTACAGGTGTTATCGTCTTCAATAGGATGCTGCTGTGTTCTACGGATGTTACCATCTCCTACAGTTGTTGCTCTTTCCTTCAGGACACAACTGTTTCCCTAAAGGTGTTACTGTTTCCTTCAGGATCCTACAGTGTCCTGAAGTTTTTCCTGTTTCCTACAGGCGTTACCGTTTTCTTTAGGATGCTACTGTATTCTACGGAAGTTACTGTTTCCTACAGTTGTTGCTCTTTCCTTCAGGACGCAACCGTTTCCCTCAAGATGCCACTGTTTCCTACAACTGCTTCCATTTCCTTCAGGATGTTGATATTTTTTACAAATTCTATTGTTTCCTTCAGGAGCCTACAATTTCCTTCAGATGCTACTGTTTCCATTAGGATGCTACTGTTTCCTACAGATGCTACTGCTTTCCCTCAGAATGCTATTGTTCCCTAAAGATATTCATGTTTCCTGCAGGTGCTACCGTTTCCAGTAGGCTTTTACTGTTTCCTGTAGATGCTGTTCTTTCCTTCTGGATGCTACCGTTTTCTACAGTTGCTGTCGTTTCCTACAGATGATACCGTTTCCTATAGAGGCTATTTTAATCAAAAGATGCTATCTTTTTGTACATATGCTACTGTTTCTACAGGATGCTACTGTTTCCTACTTATGTTACAGTTCTTTACAGGTATTGCTTTTTTTCTTCTAGCAACCTCTACTCACAGATCGTGCCCCCCCCCCCCCCCCCCCACACACACACACACACACACACACCGATGCTAACCTCTGTTGAGTTTCCAACAGATGCCTAATTCTCCCTCAGATGCTGTTTTCCAACAGATGCTACCATTTGTACAGATGCCTTTTTCCCTGTAGATGCTACTATTTCTTGCCGATGCTTTCCTTTCCTATGGATGCTATTATTTTCCCCATAAGAGTTTTTTTTTTTTCTCATAATTCTCTCCTTTTCTGATTATTGCTCTGAATTTTACATTCAACACGGGACATTAGAATGTGCTGGCAGCCCAGGATTCATCAGATGAGGACGATTTTCCAATACTCCATTGAAGAAGTCACAGCCACAATGAAATCGCTGAATTCTGGGAAGGCTGCAGGCATCGACTACAACATCCCCCGTGGAACTCTTGAAACAATGCAGAGAGGCTGTAACTGATGTCGTAACCGTCATCTGCAGCAAAATCTGGCACACTGGGAGAGGCCAACTCCATGGACTAGACCACTACTAGTTGTCACCCTTAGCAAGAAAGGAAATCTTCAACACTGTCAGGATTACCGCACTGTAAGTTTGATCAGCCATGTCAGCAAAGTAGTGTTTGAAATCATTTTGAACAGAGTGCAACCGCAAGCTACTGTTGTTGCTGAAGATCAAAGTTGGATTTCGCAAAGACAGAAGTTCCACTGAACAGTGCTTCAATCTTCGTAGGCCTACTCTTTGCCCAAACAACTTCAGCACCTGCAGGTCTACCACGTCTGCATACACTTCAAGATGTCGTTCGACAGAGTTTGACAGGAGGCACTATGGGCCACAAGGAGGAAATTTAACATCGTGCAGAAGCACATCAATCCCATGCAGCAACTGTACTCCAAAGCGACAAGCGTGGTGCTCATACAGCGTGCTCTTGGAAAAATGGGACCATACTTCAATTGAAGTTTGTCATGCCTGCCTTCTGTCTCCTTTATTGTCTAACACATTCCTGGAATGTATCATGACTGATGCCCTTGATGATCGTGTGGCACCGTCAGCACTGGAGGAAGAACCATCACAGACCTTCGCTTTGAAGACGACATCGATGGCCTGGCAGACGATGAAAAAGAACTCGTCAAGCTTGTTCAATGACTGGATGAAACATCACCAAACTAGGGCATGGAAATCAGCAGCGAGAAGGCCAGTCACAACTCTACCATCCCTATTGATATAATTGCCCACGGTCAGATGCTAGAAACTGTTCAACGATTCGCTTACATGGGATCCAAAGTACCAGTTGTTTGGAAGGACAAGTACAACTTCACGAAACACAAGATCAGGCTCCCGAGTACACTAACACATTCTCTCTTCCTGTATGCATGCCAGACAGGGACCCTACCAGCCGATCTGAAAAGAAGAATCTAAGCCCTGGAAATGAGATGTTACCGCAAGATGTTGAAACATCCAATATACTGATCATGTCAACAGTGATGCAGGGCGTCAGACCATAGGTAGCGCACAGGACCATACGAAGAGCTTGTGGCATTACTCTAGAAAAGAAAACTACGATGGTTTGGCCGTGTGACAAGATCCATGGACTTGTTAAGCCATCCTCCAATGAACTTTTCGGGGGGTGGGGGGAAGAGACGGAGGGGAGGGGGGGGGGGGGGGACAACGATGGACTGACAACTCTACAGAGTGGACAGGGAAAACATATGCCGAGAGCCAGGCTTTGGCACACGACCGACAGATTGATCTTCAGTGTAGTGTCTCAATGACTCCACACACAATTAAGGGAGAAGAAGAAGAAGAAAAGACGTTTGTCTACAGATGCTATTCTTACAGGCGTTCTGTCTCCTACAGATTCTACTTTTGTCTTACACATGCCATATTTTCCTGCAGATGCTATGGTTTCCTGCAACTGCTACTTTTTCAGCAGGATACCTGTTTCCTACAGGCTTCTCCCTACGATTCTCTCAACGAAGACAGCAACAACCAAATCGCTGTAATAGGACACGACCCAGGAACGCCCCCGACGGCGTGACTCAGCAGCAGTGCAGGGTCTCCTCCAGCAGGTTGGCTCACAACGACCAGATATTGATGGCTCCCTGAGGAGGGCCAATGCCTAATCCGCCATATGACACGCCCGGATGTGGCTGTGCAAAAGGAGACTGGTATGAGGGGACGGAGGGGGGGGGGGGGGGGGGTGAATCGTGCTTCTGAGAGGAAGCGGAAGATGATAATAAAAAAAGACTGGTTTCGATGGTGTATTGATTATTTGTGTCCTACTGCTACCACCACTACTTACGTTATTTGGCTACTTACTACTTTAACCACGTCGTTTCTTTCTTTCTTTCTTTCTTTCTTTTTATTCGAATTCAGATCTTTTAAGTCTTTTGATTTCTCTAGAAATATGGAGGATCAATTAAAACAATGACAAACAAACAACATGACCGAAGAAATGGTATGTCTATATATCTCTCTCTCTCTATATCTAACTGCCCATCTATCCATGAATCCACCCATCCATCTACCTATCTATCCATCCATCTGTCTTTCTATCTATCTATCCAGCCATTTATCTATCTGTCTAGATATAGTCAAAATGATACATGAACACACTTCACTCAAAATGATTCATGATCACGTCTCTCTCTCTCTCTCTCTCTCTCTCTCTCTCTTTCTTGAATGTTCCTCTTCGTCTCCACTTCCAACGTTCATATATCACTCATTCCTCACAGCATGAACAAACTGATTACTTCGCAGTTTTTATAAGACAATCACTTCTCCAAGGCTGAAATCAAGATATCAAGAGTGACTCCGAATTACACACATTTTTTTTTATATGGCGCGCGTTGAACACAGTAAAATGGTCTAGTTTTACTGTACAGACCTCGGTTCGTGTACTACTGCAAAACGGTGGGCGCAGAAACGCGAGATGTTTTATCGAGGTGGTATCATCTGGTTTGTTTCCGTATACACCGACTTTCGCGTGAGGCAAGGCCTACTGTTTGCAATGAGCGGGTCTACCACACACTGCGCTTGTTGTCAGTGTTTGGGCAAGGGGAAAAAAGCAGTGCCGTTTGAACGTATCTGCGAGTGGCCCAGCTCTTGGCATGTTGATAGTGCATGTTCATTTATTTCCTGACCCCCTGAGTGCTCCCTTCTTGCCTCTTCACCCCCTCCCCCTCCCCTCCTCTCTCTTCTCTCTCTCCTCGCGCGCCCTGTCCCATGATCGCGCCGGTGAAAAATAGTTTGTTTCGATTCGTTTGATTGTAATGAATGAATGAATGACTGGACTTAGGGTGTGTGTGTGTGTGTGTGTGTGTGTGTGTGTGTGTGTGTGTGTGTGGAGTGTGTTGTGTGTGTGTGTGTGTGTGTGTGTGTGTGTGTGTGTGTGTGTGTGTGTGTGTGGAGTGTGTTTGTGTGTGTGTGTGTGTGTGTGTGTGTGGAGTGTGTTTGTGTGTGTGTGTGTGTGTGTGTGGAGTGTGTGTGTGTGTGTGTGTATGTGTGGAGTGTGTGTGTGTGTGTGTGTGTGTGTGTGTGTGTGTGTGTGTGTGTGCCCGCGCGCGTGTCTACGCGTGTGCTTGTGTGCATTCGTGTATGAGTGGGTGATTGTGTGAGTGAGTGAGTGAGTGAGTGTGTGTGTGTGTGTGTGTGTGTGTGTGTGTTTGCGCACACGATATTGCATTCAACAACCATTTCAGCAGAATGAAGTCTTAGAGTGACTGGCACAGCAGCATCACACAGCAGAAACAAGCGTTCAGTGAATAAAGAAAGATCATTAAAAAGGAATGACGGGAAGCACCAAACATGGAACAGAGAAAGCGTCAAAATTCCGAAGTATAAGAAAAAGTTGTTTACAAGTGAATTCAGAGCAAGCAAGCAAGCAAGCGCACACACACACACACACACACACACACACACACACACACACACACACATTTCGAGTGTGCAATGCAACATACGCTCATCGATAAGGAAAGACCAATCAACATGACGATTGAAATAAACAAACGAAATACTGAAAACTAGTAAAACAAAACACATAATTTTTCAGGCGTTTTGTGAGAACACCAACTTTCAAGTAAATGGCTCTTTTATTTCACAGTACAGTACAGTAGTCATATCTATTGTGCCTAACAATTCAAAGGGCAAAGAATGATGCTAAGGGTCAAGACCTTCACTGTCAGAAAGAATAAAAATTACAGGTAACGCTCATTAGAAACAACATGGATAAATGTCTGTTAACAGGAACACACTGGTTTTTCAACAGACAGTATCTCATCGGAAATCTGAAGTATCAACAATAGCGAAGTATGCAATCGGTTACTCTGTTGTGAATACATTTGATGAATTATTTTTTTCATATCTGCAACAGAGATAATGTAACAGCACCAAGAGTTATAGAGTACGAATGCGTCCAAATCATTTCATGGAATTGCAAATGATCACAAAAGTCTCTTCGAAAGGAATACATTCACAGAAAGAGAGAGGAAAAAAACAACAACAAAAAATATACAAAACATCTGAAGTAATTTGATAATCGTTCAAACGAAGATACATACAGCAAACTTGCAATCAAGTGAATTATTTCATCAGAACAATCCAGTTCCCATGGAATAACCATAAACGATGAAAAAAAAAAGTCTGATTATGCGCAGATTATGGCCAAACACACACAATCCAGCTACAAAAAAAAAAAAAAGAAGATAGTGATAACTGACTGAATAAATGAATACTAAGGGTTGAGACTTCCCATTTTGAACCAGGGAGTGTTTGTAACGGATTTAGAGGGCAATCTTACCACAGTCTGTTTTTCCAAAACGGGGTTTTATTTTTTTTTATTTTTTTGGGGGGGGGAGGGGGAGATGGGTTTTTTTTTTTGTTTTTTTTTCTCTCCAAGTTGATGTCGGTTCCAGATTCGCCTTCTCCATGAACAGCCGGACAGTATCTTCCTCACACATCTGGACCTACATCCTCTCCTTGTCTCGTGTAGCACAACTGGCCATGAAACGTTTACCGTTAACATCACATGGGCATCCCCACGATCAAGACCATCCATTGAAAGACATAGTCCAAAGTTCCAGAAAGTTGTTTTCTACATTTTGTGTTCACTTTTGGCTGTTCTTCAACCCTCCCTTCTCATCTTTTTCGATAGGGCTTGACACTCTATGACGTCTCAAACTCATTACTCTTTGTATGTCATTCCTCACCATCCCCCCCCCCCTGCCCCTCCTTCCCCCCCCCCCCCCTCCCATGCATAGCCGCATCGGGACATGTCTTGAATCAGTCATAATGTCAGTGGTGCACGGGCAGTGCACAAAAACAAACAAACAAACAAATGTTGCTGACAACAACTTTGTCAACAACAGAAGAGTGCAAAAGTTGCAACAGGAATCAGTCTCCCCTCCACACCACTCTCCCTCCACCTCCATTCCCTTTTTCATAGGCCAAACTGAAAAGGAAAAGGAAAAAAAAAAATCGTCGACGGATAAATATCCGTACACCTATACATATACCCATGCGCGTCTGGTCAGTTTATCATACAGCTCTGTGTACCAACAGCAATAACAAACATGCATACACGCTCAAGAGAGGCTGAAACCGGTTTACTGCCATTGTGTCATCTCTCCCTCTCCTCACTGTTCTTTGTCTCTGTCTCTGTCAAATCCTTCTTCCCTTTTCTGTCTCTCCTTCTCAACCTCCCTCCCTCTCATTCTCCGCCTCCCTCCCCCTCACTGCTTCCACACCCAATTTCCCCCCTCTCTTTCTCAAAGAGAGCCACACGGCGTGTGTGTGTGTGTGTGTGTGTGTGTGTGTGTGTGTGTGAAAAAACCTCAGTTACATAGCGGAGTGAGGCAACACATGAAAAGAGGTAGTTACACTGAAGTCAACTTCAACCCGATCCAGCTTTCATTTGGATATGACAAAGAATGGTGTGTGTGTGTGTGTGTGTGTGTGTGTGTGTGTGTGTGTGTGTGTGTGTGTGCGTGCGTGGGTGCATGCGTGCGTGCGTAAGTGTGTGTGTGTGTGTGTGTGTGTGTGTGCGCGCGCGCGCATGCGTGCGTGTGTGTGTGTACGCGCGTGCGCGCACGTGTTCGTGCGTGCGTGTGAGTATGTGCGCGGGCGCCTTTGTACGCGCCAGCTTGTGTGTCTGCGCTAAAGAGTGCATTATGTACTGTTTGTGTGCATATGTGAACATTTCAAATGAAAGACAGCGTGAGCTCATTTTCTGTTGGTGTAGTTGTCCAGGGCAATCCGCATCACAGCCAGGGCGAACTCCACGTCCTCTTTGTGATACACATGGGGGGTTTGATCCTGAAACACTGACCGACCACACGACACCCTGTATTAAACACTGGCCACCGCACAACCCACTGCACATTCTGTACACTTCCAGTGATTTATTATTTTTTAGTACAAACACTTTTTTTTTTCACAACACATTCTAACACGTTCCTAGCTTTGCTAGAGAGATCTCTACCTGCAGCAACAAAACTCAGGCGAGTAGAAAAAAAATGATGCCAAAGTATTTATCAACATGTACAACGGGCAAAACAGGACAGTTATACAGCCATTTCTTCCATTGCAGGCAAGTGACCTCCTTTTCCATAGACAATAATTTTGCACAGAGAGAGAAACAGACAGAGAGAGTTAGAGACAGAGAAATACACAGAATAGATAATTGATACTTCTGATGTGCTTGTTCCATGACACCGGTTTCGTGTTAGCACCTCCCCCCCCCCTTCCCCGACAAGAAGGGACCAATGCAATTGAAGACACATCTTAATAGTAGTAACACCTTGCTTAAATTCAAACTGGTAGACAATGCTGAACGTCATGTTGTTTAAGTACACATGATCCCCTCCCCCACACCCCCTCCCCCAGACACACCCTTCCCTCTCCTCCATCCTCTTATCACTCGAGTTCCACAAGGGAGACAAGTCAGTGCCATGAAGCATTTTGAGCACAGTGCTGTGATTGTTGCTCTTGGGTCAGTGCCCGCTTTCTCCGTTTTTGTGAGTCATGAAGACGGATGATGAATGTGCTTGAGAATAATAATGTCTAGTTATTATTATTAATTCTTTATCATCATCATCATCATCATTATATTATTATTATGATTTTGATTATCATCATCATCATCATTGTTGTTATCATTACTACTACTACAACAACTACTACCACTGTTGTTTTTACTATTGTTGTGATGATGATGATGATGATGATGATATTATTATTATCACTGATTTATTCATTTATTTATTTATTTTATTGTTAGCTTGTTTAGTGACTGCCTCAAAATTTGATTGTTCTTCTGAGCGGAGAGCAACCAAAAAATTCAGTTTAACTCAGAGAGAGAGAGAGAGAGAGAGAGAGAGAGAGAGAGAGAGAGAGTGAAAGTATAGTCAGAATGAAAGAGACACAGAGAGAGACACAGAACCGACAACAAAAGTCTACAGTGCAGACTGTGTCTAACTGATGATGGCTGTATAAAAAAAACAACTACAACAAAAAAACAAACTCGTGACTTACATTTCCGTACAGTCCCCCTTTGCCCAGCAGCAGTCCCATGTTCTTGGTCTCTTCCCAGATGGAAGCCATGTCTTCCACGGGCAGCGGTTTTCTGGAAGCCTGCAGAAACACAAAGAACATTCAGCACAAAACCACCACCACCACCACCACTACTACCGCTGCCGCCGCATCTGAACATCTATCTCAGCAGTGGAGACAAACAAGAGCTGGTAAGCAAGATCTGTAAACTAAGAAAAAAATGTTGCTTTTTTTTTTTTTTTTACAGCCCTGCTTAATCACAGAGGCCTTGTTGCCAGGTTTGACACATAAGGAAAGCATGAATGAAGAAAAAAGTGTTTTTTTTTTTTTTTTTTTGGGGGGGGAATGAAATGGATGGGAAATTAATGAGGTCTGAAGACTACGAATCAACCCCTTTCAGGGACGAATAAAAGTGTCTCTTTCCTCACTCAATGATACAGAATGTTGGGCGGATTTAATTTTTTAAAAACTGTTGTTTGCTTTATCGAAAGAAGGGAGGGAAAAAAAAATGAAAGAAAGAGCAGAAAGGAGAAACTACATAAGAAAAAATGATACGTAAAAAAAACAGAGAAAATGAAAAAGAAAGAAGGAAAGAAAGCACGAAAAACAAACACCAAGAGAAACGAAACAAATTTGAAAAAATAAATAAAAAGAAAAAAAAAAAAAAAAAAAAGAAAGACACAAGAAAGTAAGTTTTTAAAAATGTAAGAAATAGAAAAAAAGAAAATGCAACACAAAAAAGAAAGAGGGGGGAAAAAAAAGAGAAAAGAACCCAAACGACACCAAGGAAGAGCCTACTCAAAGTATATCCAACCATGCAACGCATCTCACTAGGCTTTACTTTATCCTCACCCTCACCAAGCCTTGTGTTGCAAAATCTCTTTCACCCCCAGATCCTTCCCCACAGCCAACACTTTCACCACAAAACATTTACAAACTGAATTTCAGCTGCGAAACTTCTCAAATGCGTTTAAAAAAAAAAAAAAAAAAAAAAAACACTTGACATCAAAACTCTTCCACAAACTATATTTCAACTCTCACTTCCCCAAACCTTTACTCTAAAACTTCCCCGTTCAAGCTATACCTTTTAATCTTCATTCCACCTTGCCGCCCCTCTCCTCCCCCTCCCCCCCCCTCCCGCCCACATTGCTTCTCATCTCCCCCAATTCTACATCTCATGTCACCTCCTCCCCCCCCACCATAATTTGTATTTGTTACTACTATAAATTCCCCGTCCCTTCCTACTTCCTACCTCTCTCTATTTTAAACTGACGCTCCATCAACTTGTAGGTTTACTTGCAACACAGCACCCCACTCTCCCCCACTCTCCCTCCCTACTCCTTCAGCTGTAAAATTCTGCTGCTATCAGAATCTTTAATGCTCTTCACCTACCTGGATTTCAGCATTAAAACTCTAAATTTACCACTTATTTCCCTACATACCTGATTTTCCTGCATTGAAGTTCTAAACCATGTATCTTTAACTCTACCCCCCTCCCAGCCCCTACACCTCCCCCCCTCCCCCCAGTCCCATCTCTCCTGACCTGTATCATGAACTGTGAAACTCTCTCATTACCCGGATCTTTAATACTAATACTCTCCCCTCGATCAGCAACCTGTACCTAGAAAAGAATGTTCCGTCTTGTATCTTGTAACCTAAACACTCCCCTCTGGTTTAAATAATTTGTTTTTCCACTTTACAATCACGTAGCTTTACAACAAAAAAAAGTGAAAATTTGAACACCAGCAGCAGCTAATGCTTATAGTGTGTTCAAATGTTCAGAATTACACATGTGACAAGGAAATGGCAGGACACTGTTATTAAAGTTACCATGCTAAACAAAAGACGCAAAAAAAAAAGCGCGGAGAGCCTCTTCCCACATTGCTACCTGTCAGCTCTAAGAGTTCCCTCTAACTCGCCACCCCCTGGTGACGGGGGACGGGGGGGGGGGGGGGGGGGGGGGGGGGGGGGGGGGCTGGTGGTATGTCGCACCTTGTCTGTGACCATCTCCACGCCGATCATCAGCCCCTTGCCCCTCACGTCCCCAACCACCTCGTACTGGTCCCTCAGCTTGACCAGCTCCTCCAGGAAGTAGGTGCCCACCTCCGCGCAGCGTTCCTGGCACCGCTCCTCGTCTATCACCTGAAACACGCCGGTTACCTTGTCTATCACCTGAAACACGCGCGGTTACCTTGTCTATCACCTGAAACACGCCGGTTACCTTGGTCTGTCACCTGAAACACGCCGGTTACCTTGGTCTGTCACCTGAAACACGCCGGTTACCTTGGTCTATCACCTGAAACACGCCAGTTACCTTGGTCTATCACCTGAAACACGCCAGTTACTTTGTCTATAACTGAAAATGCCAGTTATTTGTCTATCACATGAAAATGCCAGTTACTTTGTCTATCACCTGAAAATGCTAGTTACTTTGTCTATCACCTGAAACACGCCAGTTACTTTGTCTATCACCTGAAACACACCAGTTACTTTCTCTATCACCTGAAACACACCAGTTACTTTGTCTACCACCTGTAACACGCCAATTACTTTGTGTATCACCTGCAACACGCCGGTTACTTTGTCTATCACCTGCAACACGCCGGTTACTTTGTCTATCACCTGCAACACGCCGGTTACCCTGTCTAGTGGAGTGCATATAGCTAGTAAGTCTCTAGCCCCTTATGCCAATAGCTCACCGTTCGCTAACGGCAATGTACACTCCCTTGCGAATACAGCCCACTCATTCTTACTCAGAGGATGCAGCCCACTCATTCTTTCTCAGAGGATGCAGCCCACTCATTCTTACTCAGAGGATGCAGCCTACTCATTCTTTCTCAGATGATGCAGCCCACTCATTCTTTCTCAGAGGGTGCTGCCTACTCATTCTTTCTCAGAGGATGATGCCTACTCATTCTTTCTCAGAGGATGCAGCCTACTCATTCTTTCTCAGAGGATGCAGCCCACTCATTCTTTCTCAGAGGATGTAGCCTACTCATTCTTTCTCAGAGGATGCAGCCTACTCATTCTTTCTCAGTGCCCCAAGAGTGGCTAGGGTTGTCTGTCACAGGGCCAGAAGATGCTGTTTACTGGACTTACCGGTAGGCTGGCTCTTTCGCTTTCTCTTTCATAGAGCATGACCAGAGATAGTGCGACCAGAGGCACTAACCCAGTTCTCCTTGAACGCTCGTAAAAAGTCTGCATTTATTCATGTGACAGGGGAGGGCGCGTTACTGTGTTTCAGTACAGAAATCGATAATATTTTCTTTTTAAGTATCCTGTCTTTACCGTAGATCCTCCTGTACTCCGTGCTTTAAGTACAATATATGTATTTGTCATTCATCGACAAAAGCGCTGAAAATAAACGCAAAATGTTTTTTAA
Organism: Conus betulinus; assembly: GCA_016801955.1. Taxonomy (NCBI): domain Eukaryota; kingdom Metazoa; phylum Mollusca; class Gastropoda; order Neogastropoda; family Conidae; genus Conus; species Conus betulinus. The sequence goes on along the minus strand of JADBJO010000275.1, from coordinate 731,954 downwards.
AACTCCTGTACGGATACGATGCTGCTGTTAAGAGTATGGGGCTCACATTCTCGCACTGCGGGGCAAGAATTGACTCTCACTGCAAGGTTCGCAAGTTCGATCCCAGATGAAGTGGAGTGTCCTTCCCCCTCTATCCTCCCTCCCCCACTACCCCTTCTACGCGCGCGCACGTCTTCCCGCCGGCCTCCCGAGTTCAGCACATGTTCAGGCCCCGCAGGTGTCTCCACTCCCTGTCCTATTCAGAGAATACTCACGTTAAAGATCTGTGGCCTCTTCTCCGAGTTCGGCGGGCCATAGAATCACGGGGATAGCCAGCATTAATCGAGATATACTTGCAGAGATTGCTGAGACGCCAAGTCCTTTCCGAACCACCCGCGGAACACGCTTCCCACTCTTGCCAGCGAACCTCTCCCACTTTCTAGTGAGGCATTTCATCAATCGGCAGTGCTGGCACGCTGGGAAAGCACCGACAACCCTGCTGCTCCTGACAGGACGTTGACCATCGCGGCATCCTGCCAACTAACCGTCGCGGCATCCCCACAGCCTGTCAACTGACCATCACATTATCCCCACAGCCTGTCAAATGACCATCACATTATCCCCACAGCCTGTCAACGGACCATCATGGCATCCCTACAGCCTGTCAACTGACCATCACATTATCCCCACAGCCTGTCAACTGACCATCACATTATCCCCACAGCCCTGTCAACTGACCATCACGGCATCCTTACAGCCTGTCAACTGACCATCACATTATCCCCACAGCCTGTCAACTGACCATCACGGCATCCCCACAGCCTGTCAACTGACCATAGCGGCATCCCCACAGCCTGTCAATTGACCATCACGGCATCCTTACAGCCTGTCAAAATGACCATCACGGCATCCCCACAGCCTGTCAATTGACCATCACGGCATCCTTACAGCCTGTCAAATGACCTTCACGGCATCCTTACAGCCTCTCAACTGACCATCACGGCATCCTTACAGCCTGTCAACTGACCATCACGGCATCCTTACAGCCTGTCAACTGACCATCACGGCATCACGGCATCCCTACAGCCTTTTAACTTACAACCTGTCAACTGACCATCACGGCATCCTTACAGCCTGTCAAATGACCATCACGGCATCCCCACAGCCTGTCAACTGACCATCACATTATCCCCACAGCCTGTCAACTGACCATCACGGCATCCCCACAGCCTGTCAACTGACCATAGCGGCATCCCCACAGCCTGTCAACTGACCATCACATTATCCCCACAGCCTGTCAACTGACCATCACAGCATCCTTACTGCCTGTCAACTGACCATCACATTATCCCCACAGCCTGTCAACTGACCATCACATTATCCCCACAGCCTGTCAACTGACCATCACATTATCCCCACAGCCTGTCAACTGACCATCACAGCATCCTTACAGCCTGTCAACTGACCATCACATTATCCCCACAGCCTGTCAACTGACCATCACATTATCCCCACAGCCTGTCAACTGACCATCACATTATCCCACAGCCTGTCAACTGACCATCACAGCATCCTTACAGCCTGTCAACTGACCCATCACGGCATCCTTACAGCCTGTCAACTGACCATCACGGCATCCCCATAACCTGTCAACTGACCATCACAGCATCCCCAGAGCCTGTCAACTGACCATCACAGCATCCTTACAGCCTGTCAACTGACCATCACGGCATCCTTACAGCCTTTTAACTTACAACCTGTCAAACTGACCATCACGGCATCCCTACAGCCTGTCAACTGACCATCACGGCATTCCTACAACCTGTCAACTGACCACCACATCCCCACAGCCTGTCAACTGACCATCACGGCATCCTTACAGCCTGTCAACTGACCATCACGGCATCCTTACAGCCTGTCAATTGACCATCACGGCATCCCCACAGCCTGTCAACTGACTATCACGGCATCCTTA
>JADBJO010000275.1:712500-720000 GCA_016801955.1 Conus betulinus | reverse complement strand
ACACACACACACACACACACACACAGATATATTGGACCTTCAACAAAGTGAACATAAACTTAAAACAAAAAAAAGCAGCAACAACGTTTTGAAGTCACAGAAACTGAATTAATCACATAAACTAAACTTAATTGCAACAGAACATTCAAAAGTCACACACACACACACACACACACACACACACACGCGCGCGCGCGCGCGCGCGCACACACACACACACACACACACACACACACACACACACACACACACACACACACACACATTTCAAAACGAAAAATGAAAACAAATCGACGGTCGGACACAGACAGACAGACAGACAGACAGACAGACAGCCAATCAAAGCACAAACCAAACATCCCCGGCCGAGCAACATGTCCAGCAGACAACAGACAGTGACACTTAGGGCCTATTCATTGTCTGTCTGTCTGTCTGTCTGTCTGTCAGTCTCTCTCTCTCTCTCTCTGCTCACTCACCTCATGCCAAGTGGTTAGAATCTAAGTCCGCTGGAGGCTCAGAATTAATTCTAATGTCACAGCCCCATACTACCCCCCCCCCCCCCCTCTCTCTCCTTCCCGTCTAACCCCCCACCCCCACCCACCCGCCCCTGTCCTCTCACAATCTAGCCCGAGCTGCCCTGCCACGGATAAGAGTGGGCCAACCTCCCGGGGGCGGGGGGGGGGGGGGGGCAGGGGGGGGGGTCAGCCTTGGTAGAAGAAGAGACAGAGGCAGAGGGGGAGGGGAGGGGGCTAGGGGCAGTGTGGGAGCCGGAACACGGGCCCTGAACATAGCCGTCCAGAGCCAGCCCGACCGCCCCCGCCCTCCTCCCCCCCCCCCCCCCCCCACTCCCCTACCCCCGCCCCCTCCTACCCCCGCCTCGCCCCTTACCCTACCCCATCCCCCCCCCCCCCCCCCCCCCCCCCGTACCTTCAGGTTCCCCGGAGCTTGGAGTGAGTTTCTTGGCGTACTCGTGGATGCCCGGGTACAAGTAGATGCTGGTGGTGTGCCACAGCTTCTTCATCTGCGCCTCTGCTGCCGCCACCACTTTCCTGTCCACAGCCACAGTTGAGTTGGCTGAGCTGAGCTGAGCTGAGCTGAGCTGAGCTGAGCTGAGCTGAGCTGAGCTGAGCTGAGCTGTGCTGTGCTGTGCTGTGCTGAGCTGAGCTGCTGTGCTGTGTTGTGCTGTGCTGTGTTGTGCTGTGCTGTGCTATGCTGAGCTGAGCTGAGTTGTGCTGAGCTGAGCTTCTTGTGCTGTACTGTTCTGTGCTGTGCTGAGCTGAACTGAGCTGTGCTGAGCTGTACTGTGCTGTGCTTCTTGTGCTGTGCTGTGCTGTGCTGTGCTGTGCTGAGCTGAGCTGAGCTGAGCTGAGCTGAGCTGAGCTGAGCTGTGCTGTGCTGATCTGTGCTGTGCTGTGCTGTGCTGTGTGCTGTGCTGTGCTGTGCTGAGCTGAGCTGAGCTGAGCTGAGCCGTGCTGCGCCAAGCTGAGCTGAGCTGAGTTGTGCTATGCTGAGCTGTGCTGCGCTGATCTGATCTGAGCTGTGCTGTGCTGAGCTGAGCTGAATTGTGCTGATTAGTGCTCTTAAGATGTTGCATTGTACAAAGTGCACTGCATAGCGGCGTTTAGCCTTTTTGTTTATGATTTTTTTCTTTCCTTATCTGGTCTTATGATGTGTGGAGTAGTGTTGTGTCCTGTTGTACTGTGTTGAGCATTGAATTGTATTGTGTTGTATTGCGTTATATTGTATGGTGCTGCGTGGTTGAATAGCACTGTGATTGCACGAAAATGTCGCATTGCATCTTGCATTACACTGCTTTGCGCGGACGTTGCGCTGTGTTGCGTTGCGTTGCGCTGTGTTGCGTTGCGTTGTGCTGGGTTGCATTGCGTTGCACTGTGTTGCGTTGCGCTGTGTTGCGTTGCGCTGCGTTGCGTTGCGCTCGATTGCGTTGCGTTACGTTGCGTTGTGTTGTGTTGCGTTGTGTTGAGTTGCGTTATGCAGTGTTCCGTTGCGTTGCGTTGCGTAGTGTTGCGTTGTGTTGCGTTGTGTTTTGGTGTGTTATAATGCATTGCGTCGTGTTGTATGGTGTCGTGTTGCGTTGTGTAGTGTTTTCGTTGCGTTGCCTTGCGTTACGTTGTTGCGTTGCGTTGCGTTGCGTTGCGTTGCGTTGCGTTGTGTTTTGTGTTATAATGCTTTGCGTCGTGTTGTATGGTGTAGTGTTGCGTTGCCAGTCAGTAACGGGTGATGTTCTAATGTGGTAGAAGGTCAGCCAGTCAGTCACGGGGTGATGTTCTAATGTGGTAGAAGGTCAGCCAGTCAGTCACGGGTGATGTTCTAATGTGGTAGTAGGTCAGTCAGTCAGTCAGTCACGGGTGATGTTCTAATGTGGTAGAAGGTCAGCCAGTCAGTCACGGGGTGATGATGTTCTAATGTGGTAGAAGGTCAGCCAGTCAGTCACGGGGTGATCAATGTGGGGTGATGGGTTTCTAATGTGGTAGAAGGTCAGTCAGCCAGTCACGGGTGATGTTCTAATGTGGTAGAAGGTCAGCCAGTCAGTCACAGGTGATGTTCTAATGTGGTAGTAGGTCAGCCAGTCACTCACGGGTGATGTTCTAATGTGGTAGTAGGTCAGCCAGTCAGTCACAGGTGATGTTCTAATGTGGTAGTAGGTCAGCCAGTCAGTCAGTCACGGGTGATGTTCTAATGTGGTAGAAGGTCAGAAGGTCAGCCAGTCAGTCAGTCACACGGGTGATGTTCTAATGTGGTAGAAGGTCAGCCAGCCAGTCACGGGTGATGTTCTAATGTGGTAGTAGGTCAGCCAGCAGTCACGGGTGATGTTCTAATGTGGTAGTAGATCAGCCAGCAGTCACGGGGTGATGTTCTAATGTGGTAGTAGGTCAGCCAGTCAGTCATGGGGTGATGAATGTTCTAATGTGGTAGTAGGTCAGCCAGCCCAGTCACTCACGGGTGGCAGTGGCCCACGCTGACGGTGACGATGCCGGCGAGAGAGGTCCAGGTAGCGGTTGCCGGCCGTGTCCCACAGGTACTGCATGTGGCCCTGGTGCACGTACACGGGCTCCTTGTAGAAGGTCATGATCCCCGGGATCAGGTGCTCCTTGCGCACCTGCAGGACCTCGTCCCGGTTGATGCCCTGGGCCCCGCCCGCCACACACACACACACACACACACACACACACACACACACACACACACACACACACACACACACACACACACACACACACACACACACACACACACACACACACACACACACACACACACACACACACACACACACACACACACACACACACACACAGGGTCATTACTAGGGTTGGGGTGTTAATGGGAGGAGGATCTTGTACCATGGAGATGATGATGATGATGATGATGATGATGATGATGATTTAAAGTTGATGATGATGATAACGATGATAGAGGTATGCATGCTCGGAGGTACAAGTGCGCGTGCGAAAAGACAGACAGACAGACAGAGAGACCGATCAATCGAAAGACAGACAGACAGACAGACAGAGAAACAGAGTCTCTCTCTCTCTCTCTCTCTCTCTGCCTCTGTGTAACACACACACACACACACACACACACACACACACACACACACACACACACACACACGCACGCACGCACGCACGCGCACACACACAGTCACCATTCCCCTTTTCTGTCCAAACAAATCGCTTACATATAACACACACACACACACACACACACACACCGCACACACACACACACACACACACACACCGCACACACACACCGCGCACACACACACACACCCACACACACACACACACACACACCACCACACACGCACACACACACACACACACACACACACACAGTTTGTATAGGAACTGGGACAGAGAGAAGGGCTTAGAACCTACAGGCACCAACAGAGGAACGTCTCTGTCAAGGGAAAAGAAAGACAGTGGGAAAACAATATGGCGAGACAACCTTGTGATTCAGTGCAGGACTACAAGTACATGCCCCAGTACAAAGAAAGAGATGACAGGGAGAAGAAGAAATGAGGGAAAAACAGCACACACACATCTTGCCTGTGGGGTGCCTGAACAGTACGCTTTTGCTTTGCTTTGCTGTGACTTGCATCGTTAAGCACCAAAGAATACTCGGGACTTGTCACACAATGAGTAACAAGATGCAAAGCATATAAACGTGCTTCCAGTTTATCTTGAATACGGGCGAGATATTCCATAAAGAGGAAAAACCGTTAGTGACGGCTACAACGGTAAACATCGGCCATCATCTGTGACCCATAATGAACATACCTACAAATTTTCAGAAAGATCGGCCAAGTACTTTCTGAGATATTCCTTAAAGAAGAAAAACCGTCACTGGCCGTTATAGCCGTTAGTAACGGCTATAAAAATAAAATAAAAAAACATTGGGCATCATATTTGATCTATAATGAACATACCTACAAATTTTCAGAAAGATCGGCCCAGTAGTTTTGTCTGGAGCGAGTGGAACACATTTTGACTATGGGCGGACAGACAGACAGACACACACACACACACACACACACACACACACACACACACACACACAGCATTTCTTCGTTCCCATTCTAAAGTTCCCATTCTGTATTCCCTGTTCTATAAGAACTGGGAATACAAAAAGACAACAATCTCTACATTTCAACAGTTCTCTTTCCTGGACTTTCCATAGACCAACCATTGTAAACAGCCACTGCAGTACTATCCCTGTGGAACTTCGAATAAGAACTAAGAACTCTTGCTCGTGAGTGATCAGCAATAACGACTTGGAGATCATCTCCTGAACAGACGTGGTCTGACAAGCCATTGGACCGTGAACCAAGTCGGTGCAATACCGGAGCAACACGACGGAGTGTGTCGACATGACCTTCTCTCTCTCCACATGGGCACCCAAATGTAATGTATCTGCGTTTACATCTGAAAGCGTTAAGAGAGAGAGAGAGAGAGAGAGAGAGAGAGAGAGAGAGAGAGAGAGAGAGAGAGAGAGAGAATGTGGGTGTGCAGGCGTGCGCGCGCGCGCGCGCGCGCGTGTGTGTGTGTGTGTGTGTGTGTGTGTGTGTGTGTGTGTGTGTGTGTGTGTGTGTGTGTGTGTGTGTGTGTGTCATATTCTCTCATTCTCGCCCTAGCCATACCTAAATCGAAACCAACCTTAACCTATATGGAAAAAAACACCTCTCCGAAAACACACAACAACAACAGCCCTGCGTTTCAGATACTTGTCAAAGTGACCTGATCATGGAATTTGCGCGATGAGCTCGGTGCATTCGCGCTGCTAATAAACTGCCCTTGAAAAGAGGGGTAGAGGGTGGGGGGGTGGATATGCGTACAGACATTAGGAAATGAAATAAGATAATGAGATGCCAATGCAAGCTGCAAACCTAGTACAATACGATTGCGCGCACACACACACACACACACACACACACACACACACACACACACACACACATACATACATACACACATGCCCGCGCACGCACATGCACAAACAGGCAGACAGAGACGTACATACACACACACACGCGCGCCACACACCCACACACACCACACACCACAACACACACACACACATACACACACACACAAGCACACACACGCACGCACACACACACACACACACACACACACACACACACACACACACACACACACACACACACACAGCACACCGAAAACACAGCACACTGCGCCACTTCCTCAAATCAGCAGGGAGGGACGAGGCCAGCACGGAGCATCACTCACCTCAAAGCGGCAGACAAGGCAGACGAGGGACGAGGCCAGCACGGAGCATCACTCACCTCAAAGCAGCAGACAAGGTATGCAAGGGACACGGCAAGCACGGAGCATCACTCACCTCAAAGCAGCAGACAAGGCAGACAGAGAGACGAGGCCAGTACTGAGCATCACTCACCTCAAAGCAGCAGACAAGGTATGCAAGGGACACGGCAAGCATGGAGCAGGCCAGCACTCACCTCAAAGCAGCAGACAAGGCAGACGAGGGACGAGGCCAGCACGGAGCATCACTCACCTCAAAGCAGCAGACAAGGCAGACGAGGGACGAGGCCAGCACGGAGCATCACTCACCTCAAAGCAGCAGACAAGGCAGACGAGGGACGAGGCCAGCACGGAGCATCACTCACCTCAAAGCAGCAGACAAGGCAGACGAGGGACGAGGCCAGCACGGAGCATCACTCACCTCATGGCGCCCAGGCTGGAAATCACAGGGAGGCAGCGCGGAGCAGGCTGACGGCTGCAGAGGAGGCGGAGGCCGACTGCAGGGGGCATGAGGGGCTCCTCAGGTGACCTGGAGGCTGCCAAGCAAACGACATGACAGTCAGGAATCCATGGGGACGTTGATGACAGTCACGAATCCATGGGGATGATAAAGACAGTCAGGAATCCATGGGGACGTTGATGACAGTCAGGAATCCATGGGGATGATAAAGACAGTCAAGAATCCATGGGGATGTTAAAGACAACAGGGAATCCATGAGGATGTTATCAGACAGTCAGGAATCCATGTGGATGTTAAAGACAATCAGGAATCCATTGGGATGTTAAAGACAACCAGGAATCCATTGGGATGTTAAAGACAACCAGGAATCCATGGGTATGTTAAAGACAAATCAGGAATCCATGGGGATGTCAAAGACAATCAGGAATTCATGCAGGATGTTAAAGATAGTCAGGAATACATGGGGATGTTAAGGACAATCAGGAATCCATGGGGATGTTAAGGACAATCAGGAATCCATGGGGATGTTAAAGACAATCAGGAATCCATTGGGATGTTAAAGACAGTCAGGAATCCATGGGGATGTTTTAGCGACAGGAATCCATGGGGATGTTAAAGACAGTCAGGAATCCATGGGGATGTTTAGCGACAGGAATCCATGGGGATGTTAAAGACAATCAGGAATCCATGGGCATGTTAAAGTTAGTACTGTTGTTGTTGTTTTTGTGCCCAGCAAACAATACGAGTTTCAGAATTCCATAGGGACGCTAGTGTTGGTATTGTTGTTGTTCTTTGTTGATGTTGTTATTTTTGTGCCCAGCAAACGACATGACGATCAGGAATCCATGGGGATGCTATTGTTAGTATTGTTGTAGCTACTGTTGTTGTTGTTGTTGTTGTTTTTTTGTGCCCAGCATACGACATGACAATCAGGAATCCATGAGGATTTTAATGTTAGTGTTGTTGTGTTGTTGTTGTTGTTGTTGCCCCAGCAAACGACACGACTATCAGGAATCCATGGGGACGCTATATAGTATTGTTGTTGTTGTTGTCATTATTATTTTTGTGCCTAGCAAACGACACGAAAATCAGGAATCCATGGGAATGCTAGCGTTAGTTTTGTTGTAGCTCTTGTTGTTATCATTGTTGTTGTTGTTGTTCTCAGCAAACGAACAACAATCAGGAATCCATGGGGATGGATGTGTTGTTGTTTTGTTGTTGTGCCCAGCA
>JADBJO010000275.1:695000-700000 GCA_016801955.1 Conus betulinus | reverse complement strand
GCGCACATACACACACACACAGGCAGAGACAGACAGACAGAAAGCGAGTTTACCTTGCTTCCACAGTCTTCCCACAGAACGTCGCATGGCTGCCATAGCTCCGACTAACGCGACACAGGCAAAGAAGTTCAACACATGGAAAACTCAACTGACGTGTTAGCCCAGTGAATGCAAGCGCTCGCTGACCGTCTTCTCAACGAGATGCGTTCGTTCAGTCAGCAACACCATGCGCTGCTTTTTACTGCGAACCTCGTTCAGTGAGCACACCATTTGGCTCCTTTAACCTATCACATGTTACTATTGAAGTCTCTTTCTTACGAACTTTACTTTTCAATGCTAATCACGTTCAACCACTGCTATTTTCTGGCAACCTCCTTGCCAAGATGCAGGCTTTTCATCACCATCCGTTTCGTTTTGTCAGCGATGCGTTAGGTTACGTGGGCCCAGTGAGTTGGTTCTTATTGTTCTTACCTCTCTTTGTTCAGCCAGCAAAACGTTTCGCTCCTTTTTTCGACAGATGCCCATTCTTAATAAGAGCTACTTCAGCAGTTAGATGCTAATCTTAACAAGAGCTACTTTCTCGACTAGATGCTAATCTTAACAAGCACTACTTTAGCGACGGATGCTAATCTTAACAAGCACTACTTTAGCGACTGGATGCTAATCTTAACAAGCGCTACTCTCTCGATTAGACGCTACTTTCACAACGACTAGATGCGACTTTGAGTACCTGTTTAGTTTAACCAGCATTTTTTGTTGTTGTTGTTGTTGTTGTTGTTTTTATCTACTTTCCCACAAGATGGGATACCGTCTTTTCTCCATTCCTCGTTCTTTCAGCCAACATCGCTTTTATATAGCTACAAGCCCACCTGGACACTCCCTGTCACTTCCTACTTAGATCAGGCAGCATCTGTTTCTTTTCGCTTCTTCACCTTTACCTATTGGATGCTACTTTTTTTTGTTTAAACTTCCTGTGTCCTGTTTTAAAAAAAGAAACGGTATCAGTTCCACCACATGATACAGACAGATTACAGGACAACACACAATGCATTTCGACCTCACGGGTCATCTTCAGGCAAAAACAAACAAACATTTTAGAACAATGAAAACGAAGAACGAGAAACCACTCATCTTCTGTTGCACCAGCCATTTTGCGCTGAATTTGAGAAGGTAAGTGGTTTCTCGTTCTTCGTTTTTTCATTTTGTCCTAAATGCTGTTTGGTTTTGCCTGAAGATGACCCAAGAGGTCGAAATGCATTATGTTTTGTCCCTGTAATCTGTTTGTCTGTAGTATGTGGTGGAACTAAAACTGTTTCTTTTTAAAATTTGCTTCATTTTCCGCACTCAGACACCTCGTTTTGAAACTTCCTGTGTCATGTTTTTTTCCGACCTACTTTCTTATATGCATGCACTTCTAGCGGCAGTCCCGTCTGAGCGCGACCATTTACAAAGCTATTTTGCAGAGTATTGATCGTAGTTTGGTGACAGTTCATCAAAATATATGGCAAACAAATAACCTGTGAAACGCGCGTTTATTTGGTTCATTTCTTACACACACACACACACACACGCGCGCGCGCGCGCGCGCGCGCACGCACACACACGCGCGTGTACGCGCATGCACACACACGCATACATTCTCACACACATACCCACCCAAACACACACACACACACACACACACACATCAACACACACACACACACACACACACACACACACACACACACACACATACATACATACATACATACATACATACGCGGCGCACGCGCATGCGCGCACACACACACACACACACACACACACACACACTAACTCACTCACTCACTCACTCTCACGCTCACAGAGAGAGAGGGGGGGCGGGGAGGGTCCAGATGTACGTGAACGTAGCATCAGTTTTTTCATTCAGCTACTAAGACTACCAACAAGTGAAGAATGCGGCAGGAAACGGTATGGAAAAGTACAGTCAACTGAACGCAGCTTGGATGACATTTTTTTTTTAAACCCCCCCCCCCCCCCCCCCAGAGTTGCTTGAGACGGCAGGAAGCTAAGCACAGGCACGTGAAAACACTCTCCTTTCGTAAATAATTTCGTTGAATGAGCACGGCGTTCGCAGTTCAGCGTATGTAGTGTTCGGCGGTGCCAGCCATTTGTTTGTTTGTTTGTTTTTCAGACCATTCCTTTGGGGGTGTATGATAAAAAGAAGAAACATATAACCAAACAGACAACAAATACAAACAGTACACACACACACACATGCACGCGCGCGCACGCGCGCGCGCGCGCGCGCACACACACACACACACACACACACACACACAGGTACTCACGCACGCACCTGCCAGCACGTATACACACACACACGACACATACACATACGCACACGCTCGCGCGAGCGCGCACACACTCATTTGCGTTCGCACGCACGCACACACTCACGCGCGCGCGCGCACACACACACACACACGCACACGCACACACACCACACACAGAAGGCTATCACTTGATTTTTACAAGCATCAGTTCATTGGTTGATTTCTACAAGCTTTGGTTCATCGGTTTGATTGATTTCTGCAAGCTTTGGTTCATTGGTTGATTTCTACAAGCTTTGGTTCATCGGTTGATTGATTTCTACAAGCTTTGGTTCAATGGTTGATTTCTACAAGCTTTGGTTCACTGATTGATTTCTACAAGTTTTGGTTCTTCAGTTGATTGATTTCTACAAGCTTTGGTTCATTAGTTGATTTCTACAAGCTTTGGTTCACTGATTGATTTCTACAAGCTTTGGTTCATTGGTGATTTTTCTGCAAGCTTGGTTCACTGATTGATTTCTACAAGCTTTGGTTCATCGGTTGATTGATTTCTATAAGCTTTGGTTCACTGATTGATTTCTACAAGCTTTGGTTCATCGGTTGATTGATTTCTACAAGCTTTGGTTCATCGGTTGATTGATTTCTACCAGCTTTGGTTCATCGGTTGATTGATTTCTACAAGCTTTGGTTCATCGGTTGATTGATTTCTACCAGCTTTCGTTCATCGGTTGATTGATTTCTACAAGCTTTGGTTAATCAGTTGACTGATTTCTACCAGCTTTGGTTCATTGGTTGATTTCTACCAGCTTTGGTTCATCGGTTGATTGATTTCTACCAGCTTTGGTTCACTGATTGATTTCTACCAGCTTTGGTTCATTGGTTGATTTCTGCAAGCTTTGGTTCACTGATTGATTTCTACAAGCTTTGGTTCATCGGTTGATTGATTTCTACAAGCTTTGGTTCACTGGTTGATTTCTATAAGCTTTGGTTCACTGATTGATTTCTACCAGCTTTGGTTCATCGGTTGATTGATTTCTACAAGCTTTGGTTCATCGGTTGATTGATTTCTACCAGCTTTGGTTCATCGGTTGATTGATTTCTACAAGCTTTGGTTCATCGGTTGATTGATTTCTACAAGCTTTGGTTCATCGGTTGATTTCTACCAACTTTGTTCACTGATTGATTTCTCTACCAGCTTTGGTTCATCGATTGATTGATTTCTACAAGCTTTGGTTCATCAGTTGATTGATTTCTACCAGCTTTAGTTCATCGGTTGATTTCTACCAGCTTTTGTTCACTGATAGATTTCTACAACCTTTGGTTCATTGATTGATTTCTACAAGCTTGGTTCACTTATTGATTTCTACAAGCTTTGGTTCATCGGATTGATTGATTTCTGCAAACTTTGGTTCATTGGCTGATTGATTTCTACCAACTTTCGTTCATCGGTTGATTGATTTCTACAAGCTTTGGTTCATTGGTTGATTTCTACAAGCTTTGGTTCATCAGTTGATTGATTTCTACAAGCTTTGGTGCACTGATTGATTTCTACAAGCTTTGGTTCATCGGTTGATTGATTTCTACAAGCTTTGGTTATTCACCCGTTTGTACCCGCCTTGATTTACTGGCTGGTTTGGGATACAAGTTTTGATTTCTAGGCTGGTTAGTTCATGCGAGGGTTTGGATGACTGGTGATCATTACTTAACCCAAACTTTGTTGACAGGTTGATTTGTTCATAAAGCTTTGACTAATGGATTGACTGGGTTTTGCACGCTGGTTGATGATTAGTCTGTTTTATACAAACTTTGGTTGGTGGTTTCTTGCTTCATACCAGCTTTGTCATTACTGAATTAGTTGGATGGTTTTACGAGCTTTGAATGAATGGTGTGTGTGTGTGTGTGTGTGTGTGTGTGTGTGTGTGTGTGTGTGTGTGTTTTCAGTAGCTGTCTAGGCCAGCTTCGTTGATTAGTTTTACAAGGCTTTGACCCACTATTGTTTCTGCAAGCTTTGTCACGTGAAGTCGTTGGTCTGTGCAAGCTTTGTCACGTGAAGTCGTTGGTCTGTGCAAGCTTTGCTGGTTGGTGTTCACAAACTTTGATTAACTTCTTGTTTCTGCAAGCTTTGCTTGAGTTGATGCTCTGTGCGAACTTTGTTGACTGTATTTTTAAGCTGTGATTGACTGATTGCTTCTGCGTGCTTTCTTTATGTAGTTGGTCGATGCAAACTTTGGGTAGTAACTACTCTGTTTATGCACATAAAAAAAAAAAAAAAAAAAAAAAACTGAACGCGCCCATATGCGTGGAACTAAAGCGTGCAGATGACCGGGACTTTTGGGGTCAAACACGATCATAGATGTCTTGGAGACGGACAGGGCACACTTAACTAACATATGTTCCAAATGTGGCTTCGTGAGCCTGTGTGTACTGGCATACTGTGACCCGGTATCTCTGAGCCAGCAACGAAGCCAGCAATGCTCTGTGACTTTACATAATTATCCTCTATTTCTAATGTGTGTGTGTGTGTGTGTGTGTGTGTGTGTGTGTGTGTGTGTGTGTGTGTGTGTGTGTGTGTTTGATTGGTTTTGTAGGCTGGTTAGCTGTGTTACTACACTGTTATTACTCTAAAAAAAATCTCTCTCTCTCTCTCTCTCTCTCTCTCTCTCTCTCTCTCTCTCTCTCTCTCTC
>JADBJO010000275.1:685000-690000 GCA_016801955.1 Conus betulinus | reverse complement strand
TATATTAATGGTGTAGTTAAAAAGGCAATTTTAGAAAAGCTTGCACGGTCTGTCTTGTCATCCAGTTTAAAGTAAAGACTTCATCAGTTAATGGTTCCATTATATATATATAATTGGTTAGACCAGTCTTAGAATGTGGAAATGTGGTGTGGTCTCCTTCCTCAGAAATGAACAAAAAAAGTGCAGAGAAGATCACAAGGAAATCATAGGAGACTGAGTAATCTGGCACATAAGAAGAGACTGAGTGAAGTGCAGCTTCCAAGCCTTAAATGCAGGAGATTTTGTGGTGACAGGATTGAGGCCTACTCATAACTTTTTGCATGGTCATTTTTTTATACTCTAAAAACAATGCATATACAAGGAATCACCCATAAAAACTGGCAAAACTGTTAATGAAATCTAATCTTTTAATACATTTTTTTACACTTACAGAATAATTTTATAATAAAACAATCTGTGTGATCACATTGCCACCACAGGAATGCTTAACCCTTTCAGTCCTGACAAAGCAATTGCCTGACAATGTATATCCCCATCCTGGCATGCTTTGGTTGTTCAGTTGGAAAATTGAGACCCTGGAATGGAACACATAAAAGGAGCAAACAGCTACATAAATATACTTTGTTCTTTAACATTAACCTTTTGCTGTTTTTTAATTATCCCTTGACGCATGATTCCTTTATGCAGTGGGGTTGTAAAGACCCTTGACCACAGTGCTTCATGTTCTGACAGGTGGTATGATTACATCTGTGATAAAATGCAGATAAAACTTGATTGAATTATTGTCAAATACATTTTCAACAGCTACCTAGATTAAGATGGCTTTGGTTTTCCTACTTTTGAGAGTCAGTTGTTTGCAGAGGACCACTATGATTCCATCTAACTTTCTAAGACTTACCTCACTCAGTAAGGTTTCTTCCTTGGTTCATTGTTTTGTGATAAAGAAAACACTGAGAAAAAAACTCACTAAATCATCCAAATTTGCTTACTTGAAGCAGCACATGACAAAGAAGGAAATAGCTTCAAAATACTCTCCCTGTGCTTTATTATTTATGCATGGAGTAAGTGTCAGATGTGCTAGATTTGAACTGAAATTGACACCCAACCTCCAGGTGGCCCTGTGCATTGCTTTGCATCTGACCAGAGGTTGGTTGCTGGACAAAAAGTTAACACAGGCCAACTAAGTGCTACTATTCATCCATAGTTCCTCTGCTTAGAAACCCCCCAACTACAGAACTATTGGTAAGTGGGAAAAAAAAAAAAACCCTACAATCTTCAGTTATTCATGTAGAAACTTCTAAACATCCAAGACACAATTCCAAAACATGTATACCCCAGATAAGGGTGTACTTGCCAACTTAAAATCCCAAACTACAGAAATATGGGCAAGTGAGGAAAAAACCTACAGTCTTCAGTTATTTATGTAGAAAAACATCCAAGACAAATTCCAAAACATGTGTATCCCAGTTAATGTATACTTGCCAACTACCCCCCCCCCCCCCCCCCCCCCCCCCCCCAAAAAAAAAAAAAAGCTTTGTAATTTGTGGGGGTTTTTTTTTTGTTTTTTTTTAATGTTCTCCATTTTTCTTCCCCTACACATAACTGGTTCTAACAGTCACAGCACATTATAGATGGATCACATTCACAAAATATCAGTTCAAATCATTTGTGACTTAGCTTCATTTTTGTAAAATTTAGGCATTCAGAGAGAGTATGTCAGTTAACCATAAGTCCTGTCTTGGTTAGTGAAGGAAAATGATGACATGGGGAGCTCATTTGTGGAAATGCCACTCTGTTCACACCACTGAAAACATCTGTTGTTGAAATTTGGGATTCTACTGTTCAGAGATGTTTTTAGGGCTAGGCAGTCTATTAATAATTAACAGAATTCATTTGACAAAACTAAGACATGGTTCTTTTAAGTATGAACACAAATCTCCTTGCAGGTGTAGGTGACAGACATCCATAAAGTGCGGCACCATCATGTGACGGAGAACATCATAACCATTCCATTTTCTTAAGTTCAAAACAAACACACAACACACACACACACACACACACACACACACACGCGTTCACACACACACACACTCACACACACATATATACACACACACACACACCAAAGACTCAACTGTGGCACCATGGCGCTGGCACATCTCATCAGTGATGTGAAAGCTGGTGGCATGACAACGGACGAAGATGAGGCTCTTGCTGGCCGGGAGGTCTCAGAACTGGAACTCTTGACAAAGCGCCGACGCTTGGAGGAGCAGCGGAAGGCACAGTATCATTGGTCCTTGCTGCGTGACTCCATCACAAATGTTCGCTATGCAGTGGAGCAGGCAGACAGTCGGAACATTGTCCAGGTCCATGGGATCCACCATGACCGGAAGCTCAACCACACCTATCCTATTCAGCATGCCATCTTCATTCCGCAGAGAAAGGTGGGCTGTGAGTGTACGCAAAGGGCCAATAGCTGATTATGAAGTGTCTTCTGGTGAATGTACTTGCAAATAGGGCCAATAGCTAATTATGAAGTGTCTGCGAATGTACGCAAAGGGCAAGAGCTGATTATGAAGTGTCTGCAAAGGGCAATAGCTGATTATGAAAACACTGTCTGCGAATGTACGCAAAGGGCCAATAGCTGATTATGAAGTGTCTGCGAATGTACGCAAAGGGCCAATAGCTGATTATGAGCTCTGTCTGCGAATGTACGCAAAGGGCCAATAGCTGATATGAAGTGTCTGCGAATGTACGCAAAGGGCCAATAGCTGATTATGAAGTGTCTGCGAATGTACGCAACACACCAATAGCTGATTATGAAGTGTCTGCGAATGTACGCAAAGGGCCAATAGCTGATTATGAAGTGTGCGAATGTACGCAAAGGGCCAATAGCTGATTATGAACACACACACAAATGTACGCAAAGGGCCAATAGCTGATTATGAAGTGTGCGAATGTACGCAAAGGGCCAATAGCTGATTATGAAGTGTCTGCGAACACACACGCAAAGGGCCAATAGCTGATTATGACACACTGCGAATGTACGCAAAGGGCCAATAGCTGATTATGAAGTGTCATTCTGGTCAGAGATGTAGTTCTTGCATATCACACCATACACCTCTGATATTGATGCGCAAGTGTTTTTGACAAACAGTTGTTTAGTTTTGTTGTCAGCAGACCTTGCTAATTTTGTGTGTGCTTGATTTCATTTGTTGTTTTTATTAGTGATTTTAAAACACACACACACTTTTGCTCTCTCGTTTTATGTTTCATTCCATGTCAGATTGTACTGTAGTAGGATTTCAGATGTGCTCTGTCTCTATCTCTGAATATTCTGCCTCTGTCTGTTCGCTTTTCTGTCCATCTTTATCTTTATACTTCTTTGGCTTTTTTGTTAGCTCAAGCACCAAAATGCATGCATGAAAGTGCTTGTGTACACACACACACACACACACACACACACACACACACACACACACACACACACACACACACACACATGTATACACATGCAGGCAGACATGCATGCACTCACGTAGGCACACACATATGCACACACATAGACACACAGACACACACACACACACACACACACACACACACACACACACACACACACACACACATGCACACACAAGCACACACACACACACACACACACACACACACACACACACACACACACACACACACACACACCAAACACACACACACACACACACACACACACACACACACACACACACACACACACACACACACACAAGCACACACACACACACACACACACACACACACACACACACACACACACACACACACACACACACACACACACACACACACACACACACACACACACACACACACACACACACACACACACACACACACACACACACACACACACACACACACACACACACACACATGCACACACATACTCATGTACACACTTATTCTTTTATTTATTTATTTTTTTATCCTCTAGGAGTACTTAACCTCAGATGGAGAGACTGTCTGGCTTTTTCATGAAGATGGGCGGAAAAGGAAATGATCACACCAGAAGAGCCAATGGACCGCATTATATATGCCACCCAGACCACCCAGTATGTGGGATGGCTGCACAAAGAAGACATGCTTTATGTAAGTCAAATGGGTGGAATTTTAGCTTTGTGATGTGTGTGTGTGTGTGTGTGTGTGTGTGTGTGTGTGTGTGTGTGTGTGTGTGTGTGTGTGCATGCATGCGTGCATACGTATGTGTGTGTGTGTATGTGTGTGTGTGTTGTGTGTGTGTGTGTGTGTGTGTGTGTGTGTGTGTGTGTGTGTGACTTTTTTTTTTTTTCTTTTTTTTTTTTTTTTACATTTGGCTCATTTCCTCAGATCTATAAAGAAGGCCAGCAAGATTAAAATTTGAATAAAGTGACTGCCTATAGAGAAATGTTTTCAGTCGTTTGGAGTTATAACGGATATCTTACAGATCTTGTTTGTTTTGTTTATGAACATGTCCTTGTGTGTATAGTAAACTTGTGTTAGATGTGTGTGTGTGTGTGTGTGTGTGTGTGTGTGTGTGTGTGTGCGCGCGCATGCATGTGTGTGTCTATGTGTGTGTATGTGTGCACATGAATGTATAATTTGTGTGAGTTTACCTGTACATGAAAATGTCTCTTTGAATTTTTGTGTGGTTGTTTGTTTGCTACTGTAATGTTTACATACAATGGCATTTGTGTGTGTGTGTGTGTATGTGTGTGTGTGTGTTTGTGCACATGCATGCATGCGTGCATGTGTGTGTGTTTGTGTGTGTGCATGTGTGCCTGCCTGCTACTCTGTACAATTTAGTATTTGAATTTTCTCTGCAACTATAAAAACTAGAGGAACTGAGAAGAGCATGATGAAAACTGGGATGGAACATTTTCAGATAATGCACAAAGTGAAAAGCAAATCTAGACAAAGATATCTGCAACAGAACCCATAAAATTCAACTCTCACTGTCAGAG
>JADBJO010000275.1:662500-680000 GCA_016801955.1 Conus betulinus | reverse complement strand
AGACCTATCTGCACAGCCATCAGCACACTGGGACTGCTCTGTAGTCCTAGCTGTGATTTGCAGAGTTGCGAGCAGACAGGCCACTGGAAGTCTGCTGTTGATGCGGTAGTGGTCTCTGCTTGGTGGCCTTGCTGTCTTGGTGCCTGGGCTTTGAGGCAACTGCACATCTTCAAAGGTCTTTGGTGCATTTCTTGTGATAGTATGCTAATGTGTTCTGCCTTTAGCTGGTGTCACAAAATCAGTATGGCAGATAGCATCACTTGAGGCTGTCTTTCAGTCCGTCTTCGTAGTGTTTGTCCTAGCACTCCAAACGTCAGCTGCTTTGGAATTCTGTGGTCTGCATTCTCATGACATGGCCAGACCAGTGGAGTTGTTACTCGAGGATCATTGCCAAGATAGAGACACAAGCACTTTTCAAGATTCTCATATCAACATTTAGTACCATACCAGCCTCTGTACTGAACATCATGGACTGTGAGCAGGAGGGAGGTGGGGAGGGGAATGAGTCATGTTAGATGCACTTATTCCAGGAATTTTTGGCTGTGGTCAGCTCCTCCTCAGAGTGGAGTGGGCTATGGGCTTTCAGATAGGGAAACTGGAAGCACACAGTGGCGTTCCATCAACTTGATGGATGTGTGTCTGTGCTTAAATTTCCTGAACAACACTTCAGTTAGATAATGTTGCTTATAGCCCAGCCAACCGCAAAGGGCCACATCAGGGCTGACACTTCAGTTATCTGTGTATTTCTTGGACCTATTGATGTGGGATATATGTGAAAGGATGCATAGAGCAAAGCCCTGTCATGAGTCTCTGAATGGAACTTCATGCATCATTTTCATCACCCTAGCACCCACCACCTTCATTATCCTTATTCTCATTGATTATCGTGATTAAAAAAAAAATGACATCAAAGATCACTGTGTGTTAATGTCATGGGTTGCATGTATTGTGCAGTCAAGGTGTGGGACAGTGACTGGTGCATCAAGATGGTGTTTGTGGGCCACAGCAACGCAGTCAGCTCCCTGGCCATCTACCCTCATGGCCCGCTCTTCATCTCCGCCTCCAATGACTGCACCATCCGTGTCTGGAGCATGGAGACCTGTGACGAGGTGGACAAGTCAGTGCTGCTCTTTGATCTGTAGCTATGGCTGGGAGAACTTCAAAAATGCAGGCACCTGTATACACTACATAACCATACCATGATTGACATGAGTATTGCTGTAAATGACAAACTTCAACCCACTTATCACACTTCCTTTTTGTGCTGTAAAAGTGACTGCTTGAGGAAATGAGAGTCATCCAGCAGAATACAAGCAAGAAAGTATTGAAATACAAGGAAAACATTAAACGCATTCAAATAAGAATAAGAAAACAGTAAAACGTAACTGAAGTAAGCATGGAATGAAAATGAAGTAAGTGCTACATCTGCAAGTAGTGCATTATAAAGCACCTGTGCACCACGTAGTAGTTACGTCAGACAGCTGACAGAGGAAACAAGGAGCCTGTCAGTACAGGTTTTTTTTGCATCCAGTGAAGTGTTGTCCCCACCCCACCACTATGAAGTGCTGCACTTCTTGACCATACTGGACCATCAGCTGGCCAAAGTTGTGCTGTGGACTGCATGTCAGTGTCAGGCTGACTTTGGCGACAGAGAGGCCCTGGACAAAGCACCAGTCAGGAGTACTGAGTGAGGTGCACACAGCAGCTGGAGCTGACATAACACTGATGGACACCAGCGCTGGGCTGTGGAACATGGCGGACTGAACGATGAGATGCAGTCTAAGAATGATGAGACGCAGTCTCTACCATATCATTGTTTATTTGTTCTTTTGTTTCCATTTGCAAGCTTTTTGAATACTTGACTCTAAAGGGTTGATGATAGATCAGGGCTTTTACATTTTTCTTTTAGAATCTTTTTACAGGAATTTTGTGGTTATTTGCAAAGCAAGACATGTTGTAATCTTAATGAACTACTTGATTAATGAATGGTTCTGCCAGTTGACACTTGGCTTCAGATTGATCACTGAATGGATATATATCAGTTGATTAAATATCATAGCTGTTTTGTCCATCTTGATTGAATGAATAGTTAATTGGCAGCTAGCTTTGAGGCTGTATCTTTACAGGACTTCCATAACAGAGCCAGTGCAGGGACTCTACACCAGTCCACGCTATGATGTGTTCTTCACGTTTGCCGGCAAGAAAGTGGACCTGTGGCGCCTCAATCACCTGTACCAAAACCACACCAACATTGGGTCAGTGGGCTCATGAGTGTGGTAAAAACATGGAGGGGCAAAGCATTTTTCTGGGATCATAGTGTGTGTGTGTGTGTGTGTGTGTGTGTGTGTGTATACATGTGTGTGTGTGTGTATACATGTGTGTGTGTGTGTGTGTGTGTGTGTGTGTGTGTGTGTGTGTGTTTTTGCCTGTTGTCACATTCAAAGGTCATTTCAGCTCTTTCAGGGCCATTCTACTATCATTCTTGTATGCTTTTCTCTATTGAAAAAATATCAATAAAGTTAAGCAAAAGTTGACTCCTGTTGTGTGATCCATTTCCACGCACTATTATGCCTGCTACCCACAGAACCGTAATTCTGGCCTCTTTTAAATAACTTGGACCCAGATGCCTTTGAGGAGTATCATCCTCAGGCAATGGCATGACAGTTTTGCTGATAAAAGGATCTAGATCCTCTGAAGACAAAGGGAATGTCATCCAGGCAAAGTCTTAATAAAAAGACAGCCTGCCATGCGGTTCTCTCACCCCTGTGATATTCGCTCAGTAGGCCAGCAGTTTGTTGTGAGAGCACATGTACTGGATGGACCTCCAGAGTGATGGAGAATTGGTCATGTTTTGGAACCCACCATGCATGCCCCCCCCCCCCCCCCCCCCCCCCCCCCCCCTCACCTTGACCTCCCATCCCTGATCCTGAGCCATGTCTTCCTCATTTTCATGTTGTTGTTTTTTTCATGTTATTTTAGCACTGTGAGACACTAACAATAACACCATTTGAGGAGACAGTACCAGTCCAGTTGGTGAGATCTTATTTCTTGTACCAACTTTTCTCAGTGCTTTGCTGTAAGAATGCAGACTGTCTTTGTTTTGGTGGATTTATTTGGCTTTTTTTGTAAGTATGCTCCAGCTGATTCTCTGAAGAACACACTTTCTATGTTTTAAGAAAAACCAAAAAATGGGTAATTAAAAAAAAAAAAGATTTGGTCTTCAGTTTTATGAAGCCATGTCCAGGAATAGCTACATACCCAGCTGGATAAAATGAAAAGAAATGGGAAGTTCTTAGTTGGAATGTGTTGAAAGCAGAAAATCGAAAATAGGGTGAGGATGTGGCCATTTTCTTTCCTATTCATTGACCTTCTCCCCTAGTTCCACTCTTCCACTCCCTGTCCTTGAAGCCAACCTTGCTGTTGCTTCCTCTCTTCGTTTTTTTTTTTTGTTGTTTTTTTTGTGTTCCAGGTTGACATATGTAGATGTTTTTAACAGGCATCGAGTCAACACAATCAAACTGACGAGCCATCCGTTCTTTCCTGTACGGGCAGTGCTGATGTGTCGTGACTCCAGTGTTAGGATCGTCTCCCCTCCCCAGGGGGAAGTGCTGACCACGCTCATCCTACCTCCATATACTGGTCTGATTGACGCTGCCTATGCCATTGCTGAAAGTGAGTCAGACTATGTTTTGTGTCTTTGTTGTCAGAGTTGTCAGCTGGCCATGACCATGACCGGAAGGTCAGTCACCTCTTGCATGTCTATATGTCTGTAGATATCTCTATGCGAAAGAAAAACTGCATGAGCTTGTATCAAATTTGGGAGTTATGTGATATGAATACTGAATTCAATTCGTCAACAACAACAACAACAAAAAGTGAGGGACTTGCTTGAAGTCTTCAGATGTCTATTAATAATGTACAGGAGTCCATATCCATATTTTGTCCTGAAGCACTTTTGTCTGGAAGCACTTGGCTCCAACTGGTTCCAGAACGACATTTTGGTTTTTTGTACCCTTTGCTTCCTTCACACAGGCCACACCTGAATTGAATTCTCACTCACTCTCCCCTTCTTCCTCCCCGCTTGTCCCCTCTACCGTGACCCCTTTGTTATTTCTTTTTTTCAGTATAGGTGGAAAATGTTGAATGATACTGGAGCATTTTATTAAAGATTATGCAACACAATTATTGTCATCATTGTGATTTTATGGGGGAAAAATACTAGTCGTCGTGCTGTGGTAGTCTGTTGTGAATCCTGTTGATCTGAACAGGTGAACTGACAGATTGTGCTTCTTTTGAAGCATTTGCTGATCTCCAGGGAAAGAAAAACCATATTGCTCATCTTTGTTTTCTTTCTCTGTTGAAAAGGTGCGTGTCCTGGTGTTCTGTCAATAATCATTGAAAGAAAACCAGTAGTCTAGTCTGTTAGTAATCAATGGAAGAAAAACAGTCTTACCCATGTTTGATTCTTTCAGTTTTGAATCTGGTGTATTTTCCAGTCGTCATTAGCATCCATGGAAAGACAAACAACATTGCCAACATTTGTTTGTGAATCCACTGCATTCCAAGTTCACCTGTTAACATTCAGGGAAAGAGAAACATTATTACCCATGCTTGTTTGTTTCTGTGTCAATTCAATGTATTCTGTGTTCACCCATTGGTATCCAAGGGGTTAAAAGACAATATTACTCAACGTTTGTTTCGGTCTGTGTGAATTCGGTCCATTCACTGTTTGCCCATCAATAGTCAGGGATGGCAAAACAATGTAATCTTTGTTTCTTTCTGTGTGAATTAATTGCATTTTTGGTTGTTAATACAGGGCAGTCCCCGGTTATTTGGAATGCTTTGTGTAAACTTTTTGTCAAATAAAATCACAAAAGTAATTTTCAGCAATTTTTGTGGGGAAAAAACCCCCAGCAGAATATAAAAGATGTGTGTGGGCAACACTAATCATTCGGATCTCTCAGGTTATGTCAAAAAGTTCTATGGCAGGTTTAAAGGTGCTTTTTTGACCTTTCTTTCTGTGCTTTCTTCTTCTCATCATGCCAGAGCATCCAACAGACATTATGACACTATTTTTCGACAAGGTTTTTTTGTCGTGTGCCAAACTGATGGCCAAATACTAGTTTAATTCCTGCTGTTTTCCTTTGTTTTTTGAACAGACACCATGTTCACAGTTTGTGGAAATGGTGACATCATCAAATGTAAGACAGACGTCAACCCCTGTCAGGTGGTTGCTCGATGGCGGTGCTCTTCCTTCAAAGGTCGGTTCACTGGAGTGGTGGTGGGACTGGAGTGAGGTGGAGAGTGTTTATGTGTGCTGGTTTGAAGATTGCTGTGGGCTGCTCCCATGGATATGTCTGTGTTCCACTGCTTACCCATTTGTGTTGATGTTAACCTCTCTTCAGTGCTAACGTGGGCTGCTCTGTAAAGATTTCTGTGCACAATTGTGGTCTTTACCCTCTGTTCACTGCCAAATGAACACAGAATAGTGGATTATTTCATTCCAGTAGTTCTTACATTCTTTTCTAATAATTTTCATTATCTGATGATCAAATATTGCTAGTCGTGGATTTGCAGTGAAAATATCTTCATTGTGATGTGTTTGAAGAGAGGGAAGTTACTTGCTCTTAAAATCCATGAAAACCAGATTATCTGAAACTGTCTGCAGTTGTGTCAGGTAGATACAACAGAAACATGAAATGTTATTGTGTCCCAGTATTAACATTACACTCCAGGTGCGGTGGAAAATGAACTATTCACACAAAATACATCACAGGAATCGCACAGTATTGCCTGTGTGTTTTCCAGGGCCAACTTTTATAGACAGTTATTTGCTTAATCCAGAATTCACAACATTGTGAAGGTTGTACTATTTCATGAAAATTTCACACTTGTAAGGTCAGAACAGGTGTTACCGTACGCATGATATTATACACACAGTGTTGTAAAAAAAACATAGTTATACCAGAGTTTACATTGTTTAGAAGGAATTTATCATATGGATATTACTGTAGATGATATAGGAGCAGTACAGTGTATTTTGTAAAAATGATAATTAACATTATTATGCATGTTTTGTTGTTACAGGAGATAGTGATTTAGCAGAGATGTGCAGAGTTGTTCTTTAATCTGTCTAGTCAGTAGTTCAAAATGCATATTGATTTTAGAGGACCGGATTCGTACAATTCATACATTTAGACAAAGGCAAATTACAAGAGAAGACATGATCAGGTGCAAGGCTGTACATGGTTTACTTCGTGCATGTGGTTGAGACTGCATGTGGTAAATGAAGAAATTATGTGGCTTTTAATCTGTTTGTGCTTTCCAATTTCACTTGTCACTGTATTGATGAAACATGGTAAAGTTTGTAATGATTTAATGACATTTGCTCTGATTCATTTTCGTTTGTTTCCAGATAACATCACAATGTCATTCCTTTTTGTTTGTTGTTGGACTACACATTTGTGTGAATGACACCACTTATGTTTGTTGATGGTAACAAAAGTAGCCTGTACGCCCTTGGTGTTCTTAGTGGCTCAGGCCTACGGGATGAGTTCACTAGGATATATTCAACCCAAGGGGGTGACAGGCTGCTTGATGGGTTGATGCACCAGGAAACAGTTGCACTTGTTTGTTTGGTAACAGAGGGAAGGTGACATGGGCTGGTGTTAGTGTGTATATGAACTGTTTGATTGGTAGCAGGGCGTGGCATGGAAGCATTGCCTTATTCAGCTGTGTAAGAACTGTAGTCCTTGTGACTTTCCCTGCCCTGCCTAGTTGGCTTTTGCTCTTTGCTCTGTTTGAAGTACTGCAGACACAGACCCACACATATACATGCATATACATACACATACACGCTCATTCACATGCTCACTGACACACACACACATGCATATATGCATGTGCATTGCACACTCTCACAACATACACACACACACACACACATACACACACACACACACACACACACACACACACACACACACACACACACACACACACACACACACACTCACATGCATGCATATATGCATATGCATTACACACTCACACACATACACACACACACGCGCGCGCACACACACACACACACACACACACACACACACACACACACACACACACACACACACACACAGGTATACAGAAAACAACAGTAAACACCAAGCCAAACCACACCACTCCACCATACACCACCACACCACACCACACCACACACCACACCACTCCACTCCACACCACATCACACCACACTACACCACACCACACCACACCACACCACACCACACCACACCACACACACCACGCCACACCATACCACCCCACACAATACACTGCGGCAGCAACTGCATGCAACATGTAACCAGTGTCATACTTGGCTGGAACAGAATTTGGTCCAACACTTGGGATTCCTCTCTGTGATACCTGTTTACCCTTTCAAGATAGAGCCACAAGAGTAAATGAGCTTTCTTCCAAAATGCATCTCTTGTCATGTCTTTGATGCTTACACAGTTGGCATGCTGCCAAATGAAGTGGTACTACATCAGAGTATGCTTTATCCAAAATGGGAGGGTCTGAAATATTTTTTTTTAAGCTTTGCTCGGGCTGCTGATTCATCAAATAATGCTGGAGGTGCAAATTTTGGGGCACTGAATAGAGAGCTCTATCATTGAATTTTCATTACCTGCACAAAGAGAAATGTTCACTGAGTAATGATAACTTTTTTTTTTTGTTCTGTTAAAAACAAGGCTATATGCTGCAGATATAATACTTCTTCTGACATATTATTAGGTTTAAAAAGTCTATACATATTAATGGGAATTTAGGTTGATTTTTTTTCTTGTGACGTGTGTTCAGTTAAGTAGTGCCAAGTCAAAAGTTGGATTGCCACACCCTACAGCCAAAACATAGGATTAATTTGTTTCTCTCCACAAATACTAAAACTTTTGGTTTGGACAAAAACTACTTAAACTCAGATATGGTCATTATATATATATTTATATATATATATATATATATATATATATATATATATGTGTGTGTGTGTGTGTGTGTGTGTGTGTGTGTGTTGTTTTTTTTTTTTTTTTATTTGAAATTTTTTTTTTTAACAGAATCAGTATTCCATGTGTGCTGGTGTGGTGCTCTTGTGTTACTGTTTGAAATGAGTTGAGGGCTAATAATTACGTAGCTTTGAATTAATCGGAGTATTTGTGCTGAAACTGACATGTATAGAACAGTAGAATAGTGGAGGAAAAAATAAGTGCAGACAATCAATCCATCAGTCATAAAAGATTTGACACAAAATTTGGGAAATGAGGTTTTAAAAGGAAAATTTGGGAAATGAGGTTTTAAAAGGGAGAAGGAAAGTCAGATCTATGCATTTTTTTTTGTGTGTGGATGGCCAATAGGGAACATCAGATTTCCTTCAGAACAGATGCTTCTTTCAGTACATTCAGTTCCCAGAAGAGGACCACAATGCTGTATGCTTGAACAATAGTCCCATGTCCATCTTCAAAGAAGGCATTGTTTTGGCCCAGTCTGGAGGAGTTGGTCAGAGCTCTACCTTCTCTGCAGGCATGATAAATGACAGAGATGTAATGTTAACACACATGTCAAGATGAAATTGAATGGAAGTATTTGGTTTTTTTTTTTTTTTTTTTTTTTTTAAACATTTTGTTAGTCTGTTAAGGCCATGGTGATCGAAAGGCAATAAATAGAATGATGGAGACGTCATACTTAATCCTTTTCCTGACTATTGAAATTGCCATAGAAATAGAATTTGTGTTTATGAAAAGATCTTCCATATACTTTGATGAATTTTATAACTTTTCATACATTTACACAAGTTAGATATAGTGTGAGAGGTTAAAGCGTCAATCAAAGAAGTCTTGAGTAAGTACTCTGTAAAAAAGTTTGTTGTACTGTTTTGTGTTTATAACTCTTTCTATTTCTGTTAGTAGGGGTAAATTTGAAAGTGTTGCATAGCAACAAAAGACATGCACACAGGGTTAAGTACATACACACACACACACAAACACACACACACACATGCACACGCACACACACACACATGCACACGCACACACAAACACACACACATGCACACACACACACACACACACACACACACACACACACACACACCCGCACGCACATACGCACGCACATGTGCGCTTCACTTTTGTTAACTCTAGAATGATACCAGTTCTTTTGGTCAGGCTTATTCTTCAATACTACAGGAAAATCAGCAATTGCAGAATTAAGGGGAATAGAGGGATGGTGGGAGTAAAAGTATTGAGGAGGAAGGAGGGGAGACAATCGAGGTGATCAGGTATGGAAGGTAAAGGAGGGGAGACAATTGAGATTACCAGTAACATCCAGCAGTGTTTGATGTATGGTTTGCTGTGCTAAATTGTCGACAAATTCAAGAGTCGATGAGTTTGTGGCTGTTGGAAGATGCTGTGAACCACCATTAATACTAACCGCTCACCCCCACCCCCCATTCCCTGTTATTCCACACCTCCTCCCTTGTTCCCTGTTGCCCCCACTTCTCTCCTTTCACCCCCTCTCCTCCTCTGTCCCACCCCTCATCTTCTCCTTCTCATTTACCCATCTTCACTGTTCATTGCCATCCCAGGAGTGCTGTGTTTGCTTTTCCGATTTCATATGGTACCACATTAAGAGTTGTTATAGTTTAGGGCCAAAGGAATGCCCTTGATCTGTCCTGTGTGCCGATGATGTGCCTGAGAACATTGAGCTCCAAGGCAGCGAGTCTGCCCAAGGCGGGATTCAGAAGTGATGGGAAAGCTGTTGTATTGAAATCAGTTTGAAATGAGGCAATGCTTGATTTGGGTACTAGCAATGTTCTGGCCAGCTTGAAGGTATGTCTTCTGCGGCTAACTTGCTTCAAGGCAGAGAAAAAAAAAAGTATGGCATCAGTAAGATATGTTGGAAATGACACTTTGCTCAATTTGAACACTTTTGAGTCTTCTTTCAAATTGGAAATAGGTCTTCTGTAACCAATTTCCATGAGGACTGAAAAAAGATAAACAGTGATATTGAAATTAGTTGAAAATGATATACTACTGAGTGCTTGTAAATCTTCTGCAGAATTGGGTAAATGTAGTTGTTGTGACTCACCTTCACAAGGAAGAAAAGAAAAAACACAGTGTTGTTGAGGTCTGTTGGAATTGATACATGCACAGGACTGGCAAGTATTGTGTCAAGGCAGGCATATGTTCAACGAAGAAGAGAAAAGAAAAGGTAAAAATCAATCAAAGTGAAATGCTGAGAAAGAGGGACACAGTGCACATGAATAACAGTTTCACGTGGATTTCCTGGTTGTATTTTATGGCTGGGATGGGGAGGAGTTAGAGAGCGGTGAATCTTTAAAGGATTCTTCATAGGTATTGGTATGAAACACCTGTCTTCTTTAAAAAAAAAAAAAAAAAAAGAAAAGAAAATGGATGTGGATTGTTATCAGACAGTTGTATGTTGACAATGATTTCTCATTCAGTTTGTTTTTTGTTGAAATGGCAAGTTTCACATTGTGATTTTGTGAGGCATTTGTAGTACCTAAACTTGCAAAGTACCTGGTAGATGGCATACTGTTCTTAACTTTGTAATGCAGTTTTGGAAGATGATAACTTTTCATTTACATTTATATGTGTACTCCATACTGTTCTCAATTTTCTGATGCATTTTCAGGGAAATGATTTTTCATTTGCATTTATATAAAGACGTCCATCTTACATTACTGATATGAGCAACTTCCACCTCTCTCACCCCCTAAACATACACATCGACCGTCCCTTTCTCCCCTTCCCTCTTTTTGTCTCTATCTTTTTATTTTTTCTGACTCTGTCTGTCTGTTTGTGTGTCTGTCAGTCTGTCTGTCTGCCTGTCTCTCTTTCTCTTTCTCCCTCTCTCTATTATGTATATATATATATACATATGTATATATATATATATATATATATATATATATATATATATATATATATATATATATACACATATATGTGTGTGTGTTTGTGCGTGTGTGTGTGTGTAATGCTAGATATGATCATATGCTGGTTACATCCACGATATTTTTGATAGCATAGCATCAAACTCCTATATGTTCCCCCTAAAGTTCTTAGAAGGAATGATACATGAAAAATGATCTTCCACAAGAAACAAAAATGATTAAGAGAAATTCATCCTTAGCATAAAGTCTTATAGAACAGAAATAACAAATCTTGTGAAAAGCCAAACTGCAAAAAAGTAACCCCCGCCCCCCTAAAAAAAAAAATAAAAAATTGCTATGTCATCTGGTGCCCCGTTACTATGCAGAGATGTGCAACTATTTGCTGGTGTATGAATACGTCGTTGACATGGTCAACGACCCCAGCATTTGGGCCATGATGAAGAGGTCGGTGGCCACTAAGTCAGTGGAGGAGTCACGCAATCGCACCTTGCTTCTGGGGGGCCGCAAGGATGGCTACATCTGTGTCTACAACTGGGAGACTGGGGCTATTGACTTCAAGGTGGAGGTGGGTGGACATGTGTTTCCTTCTTCTATAATCTTTTCTTCTTTTTTTCTTTCTTTCTTTATTTGTTTGTTTTTGCTGAATCAGAACCCTAGAATTCCTTCAATTTTCAAAATGAAATGGAAGGAGTGTTGTGTATGTGATTCCTCATCTGCTGTTGAGAAGTATGTACTCCATCCTACTATTTATGAGCACTTCCCATCCTTCAGTTAGATCCTATTGTTTGGTGTATTAACTGTTATATATGAAAATGTACCAACCAGCTAGGTTTGTTTTGCTCTCAGATTACATAACTGCCATTATTTTCCTAATGTTTTATCTCTGTTTTGTACTCATTTATGCCTTCCTCTTCAGTCTAGCAGGATGGAAGTTAATGTGTTTTTAAGCTCATTATTTTCCCTACACTAGAAAGAAGTACATTGCTGTGAAGTAGACAGAAAACTGTCTCCATCTGCCGCTTGTCTTCCTGTCCCATAAGAAAATTCTCTGTCAGTGTGCTGCTATCATCTCCACAGAGGACGATAGATGTCATCAGAGACTTGTGGCAGAAGTCGTCAGAACTGGAAAGCACATAGCTCTGGTTTTCCAGCAGTGGTCAGTGAGGAGAAAGTGTTGTTTCCTTTTCACTGCCCCAAAGGAAAGTAAAGCCAAGTCATCAAGAAGTTAATTTCTTCTGTAATATCAATTGTTGTGTGTTTGAAACCAGTCGGTGCCGAGAGGTGTCTTGGTTTGGATGCAATTTTTTTGTTGTTGGTTTGCTCTTTGATTTTCTTTTGTTGATGCCCAGAATCAAAGTAAAGCCAAATCATCAAAAATTTGATTTCTTCAGTGATATCAATTGCTGTATCTTTGAAACCAGTCAGTGCGGTGCGATGAGTTAGTTTAAACTTTTTTTTTTTTTTTTTTAATCTTGCTCTTTGATTGATTTGTTTATGTCCACACTCTCTCAGGTTTGTTTGCTTTTTTGCATATTTATTTTTTTCAGTACACCCATACGTACATGGTAAGCAATCCTTGTCATGATTGATGTGAAAGATGGCAACCTGTTTTTTTTGTTTTTTGTTTTTTTTTTCTGAACAGACAATCAGGATGAACCTGCTGAGCTTCCATATACTCCATTCAGTGTATACTTGTATTGTATGATCCTGCCATTTCTGCATGTTGAAGCTTGAAATCAGTGTGTGCATTTTCTGTTCAGGCTCATGGCAGTAAGGGTGTCCTCAACATGATCGCCAACTCTAAGCTGGATCAGCTCGTTTCTGCTGGCATGGGTAAATACAAATCCTACACCACATCAGTGGTAAACGTAGAACCTACACCACACCATTGTAAATAAAGAGCTTATTCAACATCTTTGGTAGATAGAAAACCTGCATCACATAATTAGTAAATAAAAAGCCTTCACTACATTAGTGATAAATATAGAGCATATATTATGTCATTGGTAGATAAACTGCCTACATGACAGTAGTGATAGATGTAAAGCCTGCAATACACCAGTGGTAAATGTAGGGCCTTCATCATTTCACTGGCAAAGAAAGAGCCTACACCATACCAGTGGTAAATGTAGAGCCTACATCACTTCACTGGCAAATAAAGAGCCTACACCACACCAGTGGTAAATGTAGGGGCTTCATCACTTCACTAGCAAATAAAGAGCCTACACCACACCAGTGGTAAATGGAGAGCCTACATCACTTCACTGGCAAATAAAGAGCCTACACCACACCAGTGATAAATGTAGAGTCCTCATCACTTTACTAGCAAATAAAGAGCCTACACCCACACACAGTGGTAAATGTAGAGCCTACATCAGGTTGTTGGGTAAATAAAGAGCCTACACCACATCGGTGGTGAATACCAAATCTGCATCATGTGAGTGGTAAATATGAAACTTGCGTCACGTCGGTGGTAAATTTAGAACTTGCAGCATGTCATTGGTAAGTTTAGAATATACGATATACAACACTGGTAAATTTAGAATCTGCACTTCTCTGGAATTCGTACTTCATTTTCAAAAGTTACTGGATTTATCCTAATCTTGTGATGTTAAGACCTATGACCGAGTTTGAAAGCTAGTATGAAAAGGAGGTGGCTCTTTTATGTCTGCTTTGCCAGGATTGGTGCAAAAAACATCTAGGTTTTTGAATAAGATTATTGATAAATATTTCTTGTTTGTAGAGCGCGCAGACTGCTTGTAGAGACTATCATTGGTGCCTGCACCCCTCTTGTTTCCCACAGACAATATCATCAAGGTCTGGCGCCTGTACCCGTTTGCGGTGGAGGCGCTGGCCCCGCTGATGTCTTTTTACTGTGCCCACACTCCGGCCTACATGTCCACCATCAAGTCCAGTCTGTGCGTGGCCTTCCAGGACCCAGCCACTGCCACCTTCAACATCGTCCTCTACACAACCTGCCAGAGAAAAGTCAGTCACTTGCAAGCTTTTTTTTTTTTTTTTTTTTTTTTTTTTCGCCTTCTTTGTAGTTAATTTTGATGTTGATAAGGAACAATTACAGCATAAAGGGGAACAAATTAGGTCACTTGAAAGGACTTCTAAATATTTTTATGCAGTTTTATTTATAATGAAGAAGCCTTCAAAGCAGCAGAGTTTCTTAACAGGCACATTTGACTTCATTCTGATTCCTGTTAAGAAGGAAGAGTGACTAACATCAGTCAGAGAGTGGTCCTACTTGAGTTTGAATGTGGATCATGGCATATCAGGGGGCAGTGGGGAAGGTTTGGAGGTGTCCATCTCCTTTCCAAGTAGTGTGGTGTATGGTGGGTAATGTGGTTGTTACCATGACCACAGAATACTGTCAGGTGCCTGGTTTGCTGAGGTACTCAGAGCACTAGCAGTCAAATGTTGCAAGTTTGAATCCTGGTGGCTGCCATGGTAAAAACGTGCCATGTTCACTACCCATCTTAATGTGTTCTCATTCCTGTGATGTGTTGCGGTGATAAAATAGTTCTCCTTTCCCTGCTTGTCTGCGACGACTATTCTGCCACATCGCTGTTGTTAGGTATGGATATTGACTGTGAATATAGGTAACTAACTACTGAATGCTGACATCAGATACAATGGTAGGTGCATGATCTGTTGTGTGCATATACACACATAGAAGGTTCAACCACTTCCTGTTGTACAGTGAGATGGGAAAAGTCACACCTCTCTGTTTACCCACTGGGTACTGCTGGGGTTTGAACCTGTGACCTTTGATTGATTGAGGGTCAAGTGTCTTCACACTTCAACTGTTGCCCCCATTCTTTCTGCGTACGCAGGCTGATACTCATGTGGACACTGTATAGACAGGCAGTGGAGTTTTGTGTGTATGACCGTTTTTCATCCCGCCATTAAGGCAGCCATTCTTCATCTTCGGGGAGGTCGCATGCTGTGTGTAACGTGTCATCCATACCAACGGCCAAACTGGCCTTCTCTTCCGAAAGTTGGTGATGGGATTTTACATGTGTGCAAGATGTTGTGCGCGTGCGTTCACACACGGAATCTCGGTTTATAGTCTCATTCGAAGGACTGTATGGGGAACAGAGTCAGAACCAATGTTAACTCCGAGGGAAAAATCCCCCTGTACCAAAATTCGAACCCTCAACCCCAGGATCACAAGACCGGTGCTCTATTAACTGAGCTATTCCGGCCCCATCATCCCCATCAGGAGTATAATTATTTGCTAAGGCCATCTGTTTAAGGATTCTTGTGGGATTCTTCGTCTGTTCAAGGAAGAATAATGAGGTGATCATGAGAATGGTTTGTTGATCAAGTTTTAAAACAAACAGATGGTTGAAAATAACAAGGGATGTAACTGATTACTCCTGCAGTATGCCGAGAGACGGATCAATGGGAGCAATAGGTGCAGAATGTATCTGCTTTGGTTTAGGTCACATAAAATCTTCCTTTTAAAAAAAAAAAGAAAAAAAGTCATTGATTGTTTGCATGTGTCGTTGTTTTTAAAAAGGGTTGGTTTTTTTATTTTTACAAGAAGGAAGCTTGATAGAATCTAGTTTGCATTGTTATTTAGTCTTTGTTAGAATCTTGTTTGCATTGTTATTTAGTCGTCATTCTTTTCCTTTTTTTTTGTTACAGAATTGTTTGAGTAAAATTTCACATTATTTGGATAGAATAAGGTAAAATGATCAGCCCAACTGTTCAGAGAGAGAAAATGCCAAAACATGGTTGGGAAACAGTCTGCATGTCATTCACAGTTGTAATCCTGATTGTTATCCATGCTTGCAATTCAGATGCAGTATTTGACTCACTTGATCTATATGTTTGACCATGAATTGAGAAAAGGTAACTCTATCCATATTGGAAAGACAGGCTTTATCTTCCCATGACCTATAACACAGAGGAAGGTCATATCAGTGGGCTATTTCCCCTGTGTAAACTGTAAGGAGGAATGAATTGTGTCAGTGGGCTCTTTCCTCTGCTGTATACTGTAAGGAGGAATAAGTTGTGTCAGTGGGCTGTTTCCCCTGCTGTAAACTGTAAAGAGGAATACATTGTGTCAGTGGGCTATTTCCCCTGCTGTAAACTGTAAGAGGAATACATTGTGTCAGTGGGCCATTTCCCCTGCTGTAAACTGTAAAGAGGAATACATTGTGTCAGTGGGCCATTTCCCCTGCTGTAAACTGTAAAGAGGAATACATTGTGTCAGTGGGCTATTTCCCCTGCTGTAAACTGTAAAGAGGAATACATTGTGTCAGTGGGCTATTTCCCCTGCTGTAAACTGTAAGGAGGAATAAGTTGTGTCAGTGGGCTATTTCCCCTGCTGTAAACTGTAAGGAGGAATAAGTTGTTTCAGTGGGCTGTATCTCCTGCCATGAGCTATGAGGAGGAATAAGTCATATGAATGGGCCAGTAGACCCCCAAGTTACGTGTGCCCCTTCTCAGATGGTCAGTGTTTTCACATTAGTGCTATGGTTTGGATGTCTACTGTCTACACCTTCCCAGCTCCCCCCACCCCCCATCCCCACCCTGCTCCCATTGTAAGTTTTTTTTTTTTTCTTTTAAACCTGGTCAAGCCATCATGAAGTTGTGTGTAAGATTGTTCTGTTTATTTCTCCAACCCTCTTCCTTTTATGTAACTCCCCTCCCCTCATTGTGCTTGTGCTACCTTCCACCCCCCCCCCCCCCCCCCCCCCCCCCCCCATGCTGTTGTCTTTTCTGTTCTTTTGTTTTATGATCCATGTCTGGGATTTACTGTGAATTACACGTGATTTAGGGACAGATTTGTCAGTGTCTGCTTCTAATATTGTCTTCCGCTTCAAATTACAGAAGTTGAGGACCAAGGGGGCGATGATATGTTTTCAGCAAAGAGTAAGACAGTATATACAATGCTGATTGCATTTGACTTGTTTCTAGCTCTATTTTGGTTTCAGTTTGGCATTTGAGAGCTTTAGATTCATGTATATGTTTTATTATAGTAGCACTTTTTGTAAGTGATTTGGCTTTTTTTTTTTTCTCTCCCCCTGCTGCTGTGCTCCTGTTCCCTGCACCTTTTTGGTTTAACTAATGTAGGTTAGTCTGGCTTTTTCCATTTTCTTTTCCAGCAATTAAAATGTGCTCTGCTGGTTCCAGAACCACATATAGATAAATCAGTTTTTTTTTTTTTTTTTTACCTAGTAAATAGATGATTAAGATGTATTTTCACAGCCATATGAAGCATGCTGTCTTTCTTGCATGCGCTCACAGGCTTGTGTGCTAATTATAATCAGAGCATATGCAAGGAAACATACAGGTAGCTCATACATTCACCTAGCCACTTGCTGTCTCAGTTTTTTTTCCACAGCTCTCTGCCTGAGTATTTCTTATCCTTTCTCCCCATTCAATAATCTGCATGCACTGATCCTTCAGGAATGGAAGACCCTCATTTATTCTGTATTGCTGTGTGTATGTTTACATTGTAGCCAAGGATGTAAACAGGTGCTTTGTTGCATGTTGCACACACACACACAC
>JADBJO010000275.1:655000-657500 GCA_016801955.1 Conus betulinus | reverse complement strand
TTCAGTTACACCATCAGTGTTCCCATGGTCCATCTTTGGGACTGGGTGAAGATGACAGTGTTGAAGGGGGTGAGGATGATAGGCGCTTGGGTTATGACTGCATCTTCATGATCAGGGCAGCCTCAGAGTTTGTTGATGAAAGGGGCACTACACAACACACTGCTTTTTGTCAGCACGGGAGTTGAAAAAATGTGGAGGTAATCTTGCTTGATCGTTTACTTGAGAATGCACTCAGTTTGTGGGATTTTGTTTTGGGTTTGTTTGTTTCACTTTTGTGTTTTGTTTCTGTTCTGATGGGTTAAATGGGGAATAATTCTCTTGTTTGCTTCTTGTTTGTGTGATCTTTTAAATGATTTTCCATGTTTTATTTCATTTCTAGTGAATTTCAGTCTCATTGCATCTCATTTTCTCTTCCTTTATTTAAGTTATGTTCTATTGTAATTTGTGTTATGGTAGAGTCCTTCACATTCTAGAGACATTCTGTGGTCGGAATAACATTTGAGAAAAAGGTTGCCATGTTAAATGTGAGGGGTTCAGGGGTAATTAAGGTCATTCACGCTAAAATATTCATTTAAAATGGATCCAGTATAAGAATTTTCATTTATACTGAATTGTTAGCACAACAAATTTCAACCTGCAGAAATTAACTGGCTCTTGCTATAAAGAGCATCTCATAGATATCCATAACTGCTTTTTTTTTCTCCTTTGTCTGTCTGCATCCATGAATCATGTCCTGGATACAGCCCAACCCCCTTAGAGTGTTAGAAGTTAAAGACCGAAACACTCGGAGGATGGTTGCTTCTTCTCTGAACATCATCTGATGTCCAGCTCTGCCTAGAACTTCCTTTGACTAACTACGCACTGTAGGGTGGCAACAAATGTTTGGAGAGGGATGGCTGGCACTCGCAGAGTTCCTTTCGACAGATCAAGCACCCATACGCTTTGTTGTTATTGTTGTCATTCATATTTGCTGCGATATGCGGAGTATTATGTTTGTGCATTTTTCATGTCGGTTGTTTGGAACTTCTCAAAAGGACATATTTGGTGAAAATTCTCGTCTGTTTTGTATTGTATATTATATAATCATTGCTCTGCACCTTTTTCATGTTTATTCACATTTTGCTTTTTTACCAGTAAGACGCTTAATATTCCACACTACATAGAATGCACCTAACTTGAAAGAAAAAAAAAAAGTAGTGTGACATATATTCACAGTTAATGTGAGAGCAGTTTCTCATGACAGTTTTTAGTTAGTGAGCAAGAGACTTGTCTCCTGTTAGTATCCATACAGTGTGATCTACATGACATTACCATTGGCTTGTTTCAGCATTGTCATGCGCT
Organism: Conus betulinus; assembly: GCA_016801955.1. NCBI lineage: Eukaryota > Metazoa > Mollusca > Gastropoda > Neogastropoda > Conidae > Conus > Conus betulinus. The sequence continues at coordinate 656,159 of JADBJO010000275.1, read as the reverse complement.
AGCAGTTGTTTTAAACATAATCATTGTCTGAATGGAAGCAGTCAACTTTGCAGTGCAAACACTGCCAGAATCGAGGAAGGTTTTTTTTTTGTTTATTTGTTTTTAATCCAGAATACACCAGTTTGCTAAGAAAATATTTCAGTACTAAACTCCAACAATGTTTTTTTTTGAAAAAGTGTTATCATCACTACTTTAAGAAGATATTAAAGGAATGGAGAAGGAATGTTTATTCTGGAAAAACAAGTAATGATCGAAATAGTGATGGAATCCAACAGGTTTTCTTCTTCAAATAAGATGGATTCACTTTGTCTTGGGGGAAAATAAAAAAGTAGAAACATTACAAAAGATACAGAGTGATTGATTACTTCGTTGTGAACTGTTGATGCATTTTCCAGGGATGATGTAATGTGTACAACTTTGTATGATACTACATTGGAAATGTAAACTGAACTTAGATAAACTGGCACAAATGGCATATTGATAGGAGGAAAAAAAGAAGACTTAAAAAATGACATGCACATGTTTTGTGTAGCATTTCTTCCTGCCTTTGTATGTCTTTCTTCTGTCTCTCACTCTCTGTCTCCCTTACTCAGTCATTCTCTCTCTGTCTCTGTCTTTATTCTGTCAGTCTGTCCGTCTGTCTCCTCGCTGTCTATCTGTCTGTCTCCTGTCTGTCCCTCTGTCTGCCTGTCTACCTGTCAGTCTCTCTTTCTATCTCTGTCAGTCTGTCTCAGTCTCTGCTTGTCTGTCTGTCTCTGTCTGTCTGTTTCTGTCTGTCTGTCTCTGTCTCTGTCTCTGTCTAGCTGTCCATCTGTCTGTCTGCCAGTCTGTGCCCCTGTCTGTTCCTGTCTCTCTGTCTCTCTGTCAGTGTCTATCTGTTTGTCTCTCTTTCTCTATATCTCAGTTTCTTTCCCTCTGTCTCTCTCTGTCTCTTTCTCTCTCTCTTTCTCCCCACCCCTCCTCTCTCCCTCTCTCTCTCTGCTCACATGCACACTCATGTATCATACACATATGAGCAAAGATTTGTGTGCATTTGCACACACATGCACACACACACACACACACACACACACACACACACACACACACACACACACACACACACACACACACACACACACACACACACACACACACACACACACACACACACACACAC
>JADBJO010000275.1:587500-650000 GCA_016801955.1 Conus betulinus | reverse complement strand
CTGTTTCAGAAAAGAAAGCAGGGGGAAAAGAAAATCCCCCACTTCTGCTGTGGCAGTATGGCATGCAAGTGCTATGCTTATGTTTAGAATGATGCACTCAGAATGTCAAAACACCGCGCGTTGTGCTTTGGAGATTTTGGTAGCTCTGGAAATGGAAAGAAAGTACCACAGAACTGTCCTATATCTGTCTCCTGTCTATCTATTTATCTAACTATCTATTTATCAAACTATCTCTCTCTATATATATATATCTGTCTATCTATCAATCTATCTGTCTATCCATCTGTCTGTCCATATATCTATCTCTCTGTCCATCTATCTATCTACTTCTGTATGTCAGTGTGTGTGTGCCTGCATTTGTGTACAGGGTGACGCACTTTGAGGATGAACTGTCCAAAGAGGAAGTGGATGAAGTAATGCGTGAGAAGAGAATCAGGGAGAAGGTGAGAGGGCACTGTGTCTTTCTACCTGTTCAGAGTTTTCATTAAATGATGGGGTTTTCTTTTGTCTGTGGAATGTTACTCATATATTGCATAATTTCATTCTCTTTCTGTCTCTGTGCGTCTCTCTATGTGTGTCTCTCTCTGTGTGTCTGTCTCTCTGCATTGACAGATCTCTCTCACACACACACAGATACACACTCACACCACGAACAGATGTACACACACACGCACACACACACACACGCGCACACACACACACACACACACACACACACACACACACACACACACACACACACGTGGCGTGCATGCACACACACACACGCACACACACATACATCTGAAAGAGAAAAGGAAGACTATTTTTGCACTGCCTCCCTCATCCTTGTGTGCAGGCCTTCCAGGAGATAGAGATACGGGAGAACGAACTCAGTCTGATCCGAGACGGCGGGAAGAAGAGCGCCACCAAGAAAGCCAAAGCCACCAAACGCTCTCAGCGCGAAGCATGAAGAACTACATGAAAATGTTCTACGACAAGGAACGTATTCAGGTAGGTTGTGTGACTTCTCAGCATATGAGCAGGATGTGATCAGATGTCATGTCTGCACCCACTGCTGCTGGTGATATGGCGGACAGGGTATATAACCCGTTCCAGGAGACTGGGAGGAAAGGATCTGTCTGATACTACACTGGTTCCACCAGAATGACAGCATGTTCAGATGGCCAGCGATAAATGCCAGTGTTAGGTTGGACACCGGGATATAGTCTGTTTTGAAAAAAAAAAAAAAAAAAAGAAAAAGAAAAGGAGGAGGCGGTGTGTTGTTTTGTTACTGTTGTGCTTGTTTTGAAAGCCACTAATCTCATAGCCGCACTCTTCTGTACATAGCCATTCTTACTCCACACTCTTGCTGTAAAGAAGTCCCTTTCGTTTCCAATGGAACTGATTGCAATTAATACCATGGTACATGTTTGTTTAGATTTGTTGTCAGATTCAGGAATGCATTTCATCTTTGATTTTAACCTTGAGTTTTACTTGTGCATAGCGCTAAGTCTAACCTGCGCTCAGCACAAATTTTGTTGCAGTCAACAGCTGGTGTACAAGCAAGACGAACTAACACTCACTCCCATTTACCTGTATTTCTGTACAGACCTCCACAGATACACATATACAGGCACATACACACACACACTCACACACAGGCATGCACGTACACAGGCATGTGTGCACATGCACACATCCACATACAAACACGCACAAGTGCATGGACACACACACACACACACACACACACACACACACACACACACACACACACACACACACATGTTCTGTTCACATACTTGATTTTGTTTGATTGAAACACTGACACATACACAACAAACACATATACAGACAAACACACAGACACACAAAACACACACACACACACACACACACACACACACACACACACACACACACACACACACACACACACACACACCTGTTCTGTTTGCTTGCTGGATTTTGTTTTGATTGAATGACTGACACACACACACAAACACACACACATACTCACACATACACATACACATACACACACGCGCACACACATGAAAACACTCACACACACACACACACACACACACACACACACACACACACACACACACACACACACACAAAGCTGCACACACTAACCCAGGCAGGTGTGCTCTGTTTGCTCATCTGATTTTGTCTGATTTTCTTTGATTGAATGACTGATACAGAATAAGGGGAAAGGAATGGACAAGTCATACAGCAATTTGAATGTGAAGATGCTAGATTAATTCGAATGAGTGAGTGACTTTGATTGATGGATTGGTTGACAGGTTGACTGGGAAATTTGGTTTGTCTTCTGATTCATTGGGCAGGTTTTCCGACGGACCGGTTGAAAGGATTTTTTGGGGGGTCAGTCGGTGGGTCGGTCATTTAGCTGGTTGATGGTGGTGGTTTGATCATTGCTGGTCCTTGCAGGTACCACCAGATGACCCTTTCCCTGGGATACACTGAGAGAGAAAATGGAGGCTAAAGAGGAGGAAGAAGGTGGGTTGTGCAGCAGTACATAGAGAGGGACGGGCTTGTTCTTTCATAGTGTGACTGGAGCACTGGGGTATAGTGTGTTGTGTATGTGGTATGGATGTGTGTGTTGGGAGGGACGGGGGGGGGGGGGGGTGTGTGTGTGTGTGAAGGGGAGAACATGTTATGTGTGTGTAGGGATTTTTTTTTTTCTCCATGTGTGTGTTGTGCGTTCTTTTTTCTCTTTTTCTTTTTTTCGTTTTTGTTTGTTTTTTTTTGTTCAGGCATGTCAAACAGAGTGAGTTTGGGTAATCTGTATTTAGTTGTCAGTGCATGTGTGTGTTTGTGTATATGCTGTATGTGTGTGTGTTTATCTGTCATGATAGATTTGGTATTGCCATCTGCTCAGCAAAAAGGAAAAACAACACATCAATTAAAGAAAGATATTCCAATGAAAATGATAATAGATATATAAATGATAATAATGATAATAATGATAATGATAGTAATGATAAGAATAATAGTAATAATGATAATGTGCACACCCACACACACACATAAACATACACACACACTCATAAACAAACATACACATGTACACACTTACACACACACACACACACACACACACACACACACACACACACACACACACACACACACACACATGTAACCATTGTTTTGGCAGGCAGCATGCAGAATTGTTTTTTCTCTGCATAAGAAAGCATATGCTTGAATTATATGTAAATGGCTATAGATGCACAACCCCCCCCCCCCCCCCCCCCCCCCGTCCCCATCCTCATCCTACACTCCCTGCCTCATACCATCTCTGTGTCTTTGTTTCTGTTCTTCTCTGTCTGTCTCTCTCTCTGACTGTGCTGACTGCTGAATTCAAATACATCGCAACTAAGAAACTAATTCAGAAATCTTTCGCTCTGTCTCTTGTCTGATTCTCTGTTTGTCTTTCTGATTCTGTCTGTCTGTCTCTTTCATTCTCTCTCTCTCTCTCTCTCTCTCTCTCTCTCTCTCTCTCTGTCTCTCTGTTTGTCTGTCTGTCTGTATGTATGTCTGTCTGTCTGTGTCTGTCTGTCTCTCTCTCTCTCTCTCTCTCTCTCTCTCTCTCTCATGATGTAAGAGGCCTAACGACAGGGAAATGGTTTGGGCTGAGGTGATTTTATTATGTGCATGCAGGTGCTAAATGATTGATAGCAGCTAATTGATTTAGAGGCTTTCATGCTCGGAGTTTAAGGCTGACCTAAATAATTTTATTGGGTCATGAAAATCATGTCTTGGTAATTCATGACTGATCAGCCCAGTTGTTTCCATCTGATGTTGGGTGTAAATGCCCCAGTTGTAAACTCCCTCAAAACAGGTGGCTTTTTATAGTTTATAGATGTCAGACTAAACTACTTACCCTTTTATTACTTCCTATCAGGCTACTGTTAACATTTGGCTATAATTCACGCTATTTATTATTTGATATCGAATTATCATTCACCCATTGATTGTTTAGTAGCACGCTACTGATCACCCTGTATTTAATTTGATATGAGGCGATTATTCATTCCATTTATTAGTTGATATCGGACTTTCGTTTGCCCTGTTTATTATCAAAATTAATTAATATCAGGTTGTCAGTTGCCTTGTTTATCATTCACCATTAAATCCAGTGTTTATCTTGTTTATTATTTACTCGTGTTACCTGTCTTTCAGAGGAAGAGTACAAGCCAGAGATGGCCCCAGTCACGTTCTTTCAGGAGGCTCATCGGAATCGAACCCCGGCAGCGCAGGTCATGGCCTGAGCCCCATGGGCTTTGTACCCAACTCTGTGATGGTCAAGATCCTCTACCCTCCCCCTTCTCCTCCCCCAGACCCCCGGCCACTCTGCGGCCATACCGACCTCCAGAACTGACCCCCAAACAGTTGTCAGAGATCAAAGCATTGAAGAAGGTAGTATGTTTGGGTAGTTTTTGCATTTTTCATTCATAGTTGTGCCAGTTCAGTTAGGGAAAACTTGTGGTGTGTGTGTGTGTGTGTGTGTGTGTGTGTGTGTGTGTGTGTGTGTGCGCTGCTGGGCATAAAATGGGCCACTCAGCATGGAAAGGGGCACAGCTTTCTGACAGCACGTGCGCATGTCGATTGGAAGAGTGTAATGATTTGACAGCTTGTGAGTCTTTATATTCTTTTGATGTATGCGTTCTGAAATAATTATCAATATCCATGAAGGACCAAAACAAACAAAATTTTGTAGTTTTTGCCTTAGGAATGCTTAACATGATCCATCAGCTTTTCAGAGCCACTTTGAGAGAATTCAGTGGATTTTTAACTGAAAAGAATGTCACTTTTTTGTATTGCTGTGTTCAAATGCAGTCGCGGGATTCCTTGGGTCCTCGTCGATCGGTGACCTTTGCGGAGCGTGAAGAGTCGTTTTTGACCTGTCCAAGAGGACCCTGGAGCTTGACCTGGACGAAGAAGAGGAGAAGGAGAAGGCTGCCGATGCACAGTCCTCTGCAACACGGAGACTACAGAAGTTTCAGAGAAGGAGAAAGAGAAAACAGCCAGCACTATTGTGGATATCAAGTCTGAGGCCGGCAGTCCACACCCGGTGAGAATCTGCTGATGATTTCGGTGTGTTGCAGGGATGGTGGGTATTCGTGCATCAAGGGAGTAAAATGGGAAGGCTTTAAGGGGGATGATAGGAATGTGTATGCATGTTTATATCTGCATCTTTACATGATGGATGTTTGAATGCACTTGTGTATATAAAGACCCTAGCATCACTGCCAGAAAGAACAAAATTAGAAATATAACAATATAGCAAGGAGTCGTATTGTATTTTCAGCTCGCTAGATTTCCAGTCTTTTGTGGGTCACTCCATATAAAATAATTTACAGATTGAGTATTGCAATTAAAGGAAATGAGAAACCATAAACACTCTAGAGCATTTCCATTGTCATGGTCAAAATGCAGTAATCAGCAGCATGTGTGTTTGTTGTAAGGCTCTCTGTCTGAAGGTTGGGAGTGTGCGAGGAGATCACCATGAAGCAAATGAATTTCAATCTGTTAGTAATCTTTGGGTATGGACTCCCAGAAAGAGAACATTTTTGTGATTTTTTTGTATAGTGATTAGATTGCAGATATTGCTTGGCATTTAAACATATTTCCCAGTCTTTCAGAAGGACCAGAGAGGCTTGATCACACTCTAGTGTTATAGTGGTTCCTGCAGGACTCCTTGGGCTTTGTGTTAATGTGTAGCTGTCAACTGTCGGCTTACATCAGGAGAGCCACACTATCTGTCTTCCAGGCGTGGATGAACCAGACCGGAAATCCACCACACCCCAGGCAGCTAAGACCCCTCAGAGTTTCCCTTCTACCCCTGCGCGCCCTCAGCGCAAGAAGAAGAAGCCGATCAAGGAAGAGGAAGAGGAGGACGAGGATGAGGACGCTTTCTGGGGAGGAGCGCCCAAGTCACGGGAACAGTCCAACCTGATGAACAAGTTTAAGGACATCATGGATAAACCTCCATCACCCATGGTGAAGGGCACAGTGTTGATCAGAATGTTCTTTGTGACTGTGGCTGCTCTGCTGGTCTTTATCTTCACTCTTCTTCTCTCTGTCTTTATCTCTCTGCATCTCTGTCTGCTTGTCTGTCTGGCACTTGTTCTGTCTGTCTGTCTGTCTGTCTCTCTCTCTCTCTCTCTTTCCAGTAACTGACTGGTCGTCTGTGTGTCTGTCTCTTTGTCTGTCTCTGTCGCTATTTCTGTCTCTCTCTGTGTGTCTGTGTCTCTTTCTCTCTGTCTCTGTCTGTCTGTCTCTCGCCCTCCCTCTCTCTCCATCTCTGTCCGTCCCAGACTCAAGCCAGTGTGTCGGTATGGGAGTGTGACAGGGGTGTAGACTGAGTCGGGAAGAAGAAAAGACAGTAGCTGCTGCTCCCCTCCTCGATCATTTTATGTCTGATTTGATCTTAAGTCACTGGAATATTAACATCAGGTCACAACTAACAATTGTACATAATTGCTTCTTGATTGCTTGGCAGCCAGAAAAGGTGGAAGCAGCAGCAGCAGCAGTGGAGGGGGCTGCAGAAGACAAACCAGCTGAAGAGGCACCCAAAGCGGTCAAGCGGGAACCTCAGCAGCCTCTCAAGCCCATCAAGAAGCTGGTCAGCCGTCCACGGACCAAGCTGCCCACACCTCCCCCACCCAAGTCCCCCACCCCGCCTCCACCGCCAACCCCCCTGCCAGACTTCATCACGCAGTTTGTGGGCACCGAGTGGTTTGAGAAGTACTTCCCCAACTGCAATGAGACAGTGAGTGCTGTTTCTTAATGCATTATAGTCTGCTTGCTTTGTTTGTTGTTTTTGTTTGTTTGTTTGTTTGTTTATTTTTATCTGTTTTCATGGATATTTTGTGTGGTCTGTTTGCAGTCTGTCCATCTCTCTCTCTCTCTCTCTCTCTCTCTCTCTTGCACCTCCCCTTCTCCCCCCTCCCCCAAGTTCCCCACTATCACTTTCATTCTCTTCTCTCTTTTTCTTTCCTCTCCCTGTCTTCTGTCTTTGTCTCTCTGCTTTCTCTTTCCTTCCTTTTTCTGTATTCCCTACACCTTTTCTCTTCTGCTTTGTTTCCTGTCTGTCAGTGTTGGCATCCTCGTCTCTGCTGATTTCTTCTTCGTCTCTCTTCATTCCCTGTCCCATGTATGAACCTGTTTGAGGCTCTCTCACTTCCTCCCTCCTTGCTTCTTCCCCTATCTGTCTGCTTCCTTCCCTTGTCTGTCACACGTTTGGGTCAGCGATGGACTGAACGGCTTGTGTTTGATGACACATGTCGGTGCCATGTGTCATTCTTGAAGTTTCTGATCTTGGCATTAAGTTTTTACTCTGCATGCATAATAGCACCTGCATGTTGGATTATCACTCGTATAGATACAGTGTCTTTCCTTTTTGTTTTTGTTGTGTTCCGTTTCTTTTCTGCTTCTCCTCTCTCCTAATGCTCCTCCCCATCCCCCCACCCCTTATACCCCCCCTCTCCTGTTTCCCTAAAGCTGCCTCCTTCAGTCTGTTTTCATTCCATTTTCTGCTATTGCTTTGTTACTTACTGCCTACCGCAGTACTCGTGGAAGTAGATATAATGCTATGGAAACATCATGAATCTGAGATTCAACTCTCATTTACAGAGCTCATTCCTTTCCATCTTTTAATATCATTTGTTGTCATCTGATTAACATTATCATTGTCACCATGATTATTGATTGAAAAAAAAAGCATGATCTTGATCAGTGTTGGAGTTATCGTGTTGGTTATATCAGTCCATGTATTTTCTTGATTGTGACAGCATGCTTTGCAACCTGTTTTTATGTGTTCTAGTATTGTTATCATCATCATCTGTTATAGTCATTACTGCTGTTATTAGCCGTTACTTTTAAGCTATTGGGTTGCTTCCTTGCAGTGACCAAGTGTTTGTACAAACTTCTGTTGTTATGTTTTATGTTGTTTTTGTTTTCAACACGATGCTTTGTTGTATATGAAAGTTGGAGAACTCGGTAAGTGAACTTTGTTTGGTGGATGGTGCGGTGGAGCCTTGTTTTAACCCCAGTAGCTGCCCTTAGTCTCCCATCAGTGTGATGCAGTCTTGTCCTGTGCCCTGTGAGAGTGTTTGAAGCCAGACAGACAGATTGACTCCAGCATGGATTCTTGGTGTGTCCGTCTCATCCCTTTCTCTTTGTCTTACGCCCCTTGTTTGACCCTGAATGGGAGCTGTGTCGGCATTGAGCATCGAGAGAGATGTTAGGTTTGTTGGAGTCTTCACATGGGTTTTCTTCTGGTCAGTTTTCTTCTTCTTTTCTTCTTTTTCTTTTTTCTTTTTCTTTTTTTCATTGTTGAACATTTTTGTTCATTTACTGCAACTGCCATATACACTCATCTACACACACACACACGCACGCACACACACTCACACATGCATACATACACACATATGCACACACACACAAGCGCACACACAAAACACACACACAAGCATATGCTTTCACATAATTATATGCATGCACTCACATTCATGCACCACCCCCCCCCCCCCCCACACAGACCTACACACACACAACCATACAAAACACACAACCATACACACAAATACAAATTAAAATGCTCAGACATATTCAAGGGAGTTCCAAATTTGGCAGTTCTGCTCTAGCTCATAGACTGACCTTGCCAGCAGATGGGGGGTGGAAGAGGGATGTGGGGGGGGGGGGGGAGAAATCTTCATTCTGCTCCCCAAGAGCATTTAGCAGGATTTGATCCATGGAATCCTGCAGTAATAGTTTGCTGCACAACCGCTCAACTTTTTTTTTACCCTTTTGTTTGTTTGGTTGAAATTTTTTTTTTCTCTGTGCGTGAAAGATAAGCCAAGGAAATAGGAAATGGATTACTCCTGATGCCATCAGCTCATCCTTGGTGTGGCTCACACTCACAGGTCCTGCCACAGAAGGATTCTCTATCTTTTTGATTGTACAAAGCCCTGCCGGTGGTCAGTGGTCACTGTGCACTCTTGCCAAGTAAAAAACTCTGAACAAGTCTGCAATATGAATCATAGCAAAACATTGAGGAACATAGTAAAATAGTGACTGACCGAAAGGGAGTATGAGTGGTACTTTGAAGTGGAGAACAGAGAGAAAAACATTTTGAGGAAACCATCTAACAGGCGAGAACTGTTATTCTGTGGTCTTTACACAAAATTCTGGCTCTGAAAAAGGTGTATGGATGATGGCATGCCAACTCTATTCAGAAGACTCTGCAGAATATACATTGTAGTGTTTGAGCTTGCACAAACATAGGTTGAGGTAAGTGTACATTTGTGTATATATCAGTACCTCTAAAAGTTTGGTCTGCATTTAATTCCTTTCTATGCATGCGCTATCCTTTTCATCTGAGTCCATGATAATGAATTTCCCAGTATGTACAGTGATCTAAATTGATGCTATAAATACAAACACTAATACAGATGTTTCTCATTGCCCATGATGTTTAACGTAACTTATTCAGCAGGTTGTGTGATACTGATAAATGAGACAGGTCTATCTATATGTACTTCATTTTTCTAAATGTCATATAATTTAGGGTGATGATGTGAAAAGTTAACATGGATGTCTTTATTTGCTCATATGATTAACCCTTTGATTCCTAGTCCTACTCTCAGATGAAGTGAAACACATGAATACCCAGTGCGTTCATTGCAGAGGAAGAGATGAAAATTAAAGGTGATGGCACCAGAAGTGATCTTCATTCATATAGTTTGAGAACTGTATCTTCTTCTATATCAGCAGCAGCAAAACACTGAAGCTATGTACATTATCCTGCAGTGAATAAATCCCAGTGATAAACACAGAGCTGTTCATGACACAAACAGATGTGTTATTGAGAGCTTTCAGTGGTGAAATATTATTTCATATCAAGATGTATGGGTAAGAACTAGGTGATCATTTCTGAGTTGAGCCTTTGGCATCACAGGCTAACAGGATGATTTTTTTTCACAGGCTAGTCCTTCTCATTCTTACTTGACCAAAGTACTGCTCTAAACACTTTGGCTGTGACATGTCTTTGACAACTATGATGCTTAGAATCACACAAAAATAGTCGCTTGCCATTTGGAATATGATGTAGAAGTTGATCAACAGTGATTTTTTTTTTTTTTTTTTTTTTTTTTTTTTTGAGAGAGAGCTTGGCTGGCAACTGAGATTTTAGAAAACTTTTTTCTTCTCAAAACTCAGATTTATCAGACTTGGATTACTTTTACCTGCAGTATTTCCCTTCTTCCAGAAAATCCTGCAGTTAGGCTGGAAAAATGTAAGGGTGATTTTCTTCCTGTCTGCATGACAGCCTGTCACCATGGTTCAGTAATAATCACGTTGCTGTGAAAGGTTTTCGGGATTTATTGCTGATGGATGTAAAGTTTGCCTCTAGGATTCTTTGTAAATTAAACATTTTTATTGACAAACCTCTTTTCTTTTTTTTCTTTTTTCATAAATTGTTGGCTTTCCTTGCCTGTGATGATGAAGATGTGAACATGAGACAGATGTTCCGGCTGAGATCAAGAATTAATTTTCTCTGATTTATACATGTTGATCAGTTTGTAAAAATTTGCAGCTAGATGAGCAAAGACCATATTGTTGTGTAGACATGCTTGTGCATGTGACATTTTTTTTGTAATTGTTTGCACATTGTTTAGGACTATGCATATCTGTGTGTGTGTGTGTGTGTGTGTGTGTGTGTGTGTGTGTGTGTGTGTGTGTGTGTGCGCGCACATATGTGTGTGATGTTTTTGGGTATGTGTATGTGAATGGTGTGTGTGTGTGTGCATGTGTGTGTGTGTGTGTGTGTGTGTGTGTGTGTGTGTGTGTGTGTGTGTGTGTGTGTGAGAGAGAGAGTGTGTGTGTGTGTGTGTGTGTGTGTGTGTGTGTGTGTGTGTGTGTGCGTGCGTGCATGCGTGCGTGCATGCATGTGTGTGTGTGTTTAAAGAGAAGAAAGATTACATGTATCATCCTCTCATTTGTCAAGACAGCATAGACTATGATGCAGTGTATTTTTGTTTTTAACTGAGTGGTGCCCCTTGTTTCTCCCCTTTCTCCAGGGCGGCGGGGATGCAGAGGGGGTATGTGACATTGTGTTGGCCAGCCAGACAGCTAGTCTGCTTATGCCCCTTGAGGTGCTGGGGCCTTCGTGTTTGTGGCTTGGAAAGGGGTTTTGTTGGAGGGCTTTTGAATTTGTTGAGTTTATTAATTTGGGCTCGTCTGTTGGATTTTGTTCTTTATTCATTTGACTGGTGCAGAATTTCATTTGGTATTAGGTTTGTGGGAAATTGTATGTGAGTTTGAGTTCAGTTGTATGTTTCACGTTGATTTTAGATTTGTTTGTTACTCTTGTTTGTAGAATAGTTAACATCAACTTCACCAGCATTAATACTATTTTTATAACCATGCCTTGCACTGGATCAAAATATGAAAAATTCATAATGAATAAACCACACCCACACAACCTCAGAAACTCAAATGCATGTTGCACAGCACAGGCATGCACGCAGGCACACACATGCACACATGCACCTTGATAACCGTCGCGTCATCCAGTGACCATTGTGTTCATTGGGGTGCCATGACAGACGCCATCCTTAGTCGCAGACAAAACTGTTGGTGCTCCCTAACAGTCCATCACAGAGTTTCATTGGAAGTGATCGTTTGGTGGCTTTTGTCTCCTTCCCAGCTATCCTGCTGCATGCAGGATTTAAGGTGAAGGTTAAAGCTGCATAGCACAATGGCCGTAAGGGCAGATTCACCATGTCTTAAGATAGGATATCATGGAAGGTAGGGCCCGCCCCTGTCCATCCACTTCCCTCACCTTCCCTGAGGTGAATCTGGTACCCGTTGACCAATGGAGAGGCAGAAGGGTTTTCGGGCCATACAACTTTGACTGCACCAGTGGGGCAAACTCATGACTGTCAGCTCTGCAGCCAAACATTTCAACCATTTTGACTGCTGGTCTTTACTCCGCATGTGGGGTACGTTCATCTGACCATAATACACGAATGCTGGCTTGTTTTACTAGACCTTTCAAGAAAGAGAAAATCATGGAGCTTGTGGTAAAGACAAACAAATGGAACTGAGGCACAGTAGATCTGCACATTACACGTTGAAGAGAGACTAGAAAAACATTCCTCGTCACTCTTACCCCATGCACTGACAGGATTTGAACCCCAGAGCCTTCAGAGAGCATCCATTGCTGTGAGTCTGCGCAGGACTGGTAAAATAAATGGGAACTGCCCACTCCTCTTTTCCTCCAGCCCTTACTGAGGTCTTCATTTACTACATTAACTGTGTACAGCCTGACATTTACAAGGTCGTGTGGATGCTATGGTAAGCCAGATTCTAATGGCGAATGTGTCAACTTGCTTTGCTGTGGATTTTGTTTTCTTTGGAATTGAAAGAGGTTAGGGCATGGTCATTACTCTACTGCAACAGGTGTAAGGGTGTGAATCTGCTTGTGATGTTGCCAAGCTCAAATGTAACAAGTAATAAATGGTGGGTGCTTTGTGTAGGGCCGCAGTACGAAGTAGCACTGGCTATTAGAGTTTTGAGACATGGAGATGACTCGGACGGCTACCCAGTTAATGTTGCTTCGTTGCTCGTGGTGGTGTTTTGTAGACATGGAAGAAGAGTGTGTTTGAGTGAAGCATTTAGATTCAAACTGTGCTCAGATGTCTGCAAATCTAGAAAGTTAACCCAAAATTTGTAGGTTGTTTGTTCCATTTGTTTTGCAGCCCAATAATTCTTTTTTTGATCTTGATTTAGAGATGTGATGAGAGTTTGCAGATTTTTTTTTTTAAATGCTATCTTCAGGAAAAGTTGAGTGTGGCATGTTTTCAGTCCTTTTTTTTTTTTTTAAAGTCTTTTCTTGTTTTTTTGTTTGTTTTTTTTTCTTTGGACAGTGTTGGTATTTTGATCAAATTCTGTTCTCTCTGATGTAATTTCAGTACATTGATACATTTCAAATTACCATATGTATCTGTCATCACTGCTGCATGGTTCTTTATGTCTTGTTGATCAGTTGATGTTGACTATGGTTTATGGCAGTGTACTTCATTCTGTGTGACTGTGATATCTTGTCATTGCTTGTAAAGCACTGAGCATTGAGCCAGAATTTAAGCTGTGGAATGAAAGTTTGTTGCAAAGTGAGATGACTGAAGGTGGAAATCTAAACAAATCTTGAAAAGAAATTATGCACTGTATCCGCCAAACATGAACAAACACATCACAGCACAAAACACGGTGAAGACCTAAGAGGTTGAAGACCATCATGTTTTGTCTTGTGATTCATTTCTTCATGTTTGCAGATACAGTACTTAATATTTTTTTTTTAACAAAATGGAACGAAAGTTTGATCTCAAGGACTGGTTTGTATTCTGCGGTAACCAGCGGCTTACTGAAGGTGAAACGTACGCTTGCTTTGATTGCAGAGGTGGTTATTTACTGTGGTAGGTGTAGCCTTTGGTAGTAGGGTAACATTTTTTTCCAACAGAGACTGAATGGCCTTGCTCTCACCATTGTTACTTGTGAGTGTTCATTGATCGTTATGGATTCCAGCGTGCCTTGGTCCTGGTAATCCTCAGCCTTGTTCCTCCCCTCCACAGACCATGCCCAAGCCATGGACAGGGGACCACTTTGTCAACATGGTCATGAAGCTGCTACGCTTCGCCTCCTTCCCCCACAAGACCAACGTGGCAGAGGCCATCACCCTGGTCACACCCCAGGAGATCCTTTCGGAGGCCACGTGCCACGCCGCCCAGAAGATGCTGCTGACGCCCTGAACCACCACGCCAACACGCCGTCCTGCGCGGAGCCAGAGCAGAAGACCTTCATCTTGGCGGCCATCAAGGGCTGCAGGCCATGGGCATCTGTGACAAGGAGTTTGTAGTGGAGATGCTGGTGCAGTTCCTGGATGGGGACCGTGAAGTCAGGTACTAGTGGCCTCCTGTTCAGTGGTGATGACTTCCAAGGACCTCGCAGGATTTGAGGGATTGGTTGGGGGATGTGATAAGGGCCTTTTTGTTAAAGAAAAGTGAAATTATTGATAATCCTTAAAATTTACATTCTGGCTTCTGTGGTATAAACCATATTAATGAGTCGTGAAAACTGAATGCTTACATGACATATTATAAGCTTCCATTGAATAATGACAAGACGTGAATAATTGTTATTACGAAGTAAAAGGTTCTTTTCTCTGAGTTTGTTTCAACGTCTGTCTTGCTAGACAATGGTCCTATTTGTCCATTTAACATTGTTCATAAGCTTGCTGTTAAACTGGATGAGACAATATCATTCCAGTGGTACACCTCTTCAGTCTTTGGTGTGTGTTACCTGGAGATTCACTGCATCAGTTCTGCTCAGCATGTTATGTTATCGCCATGTTATTTTAACGCCCGGTAGTTCTTTCATAGAATTCTGTCCATCTGTCCTCATTGTTTGGTTCTTCAGTTGTCCTGCTGTGTGTGTGTGTGTGTGTGTGTGTGTGTGTGTGTGTGTGTGTGTGTGCGTGTGTGCGCGCACATGTGTATTCTTCAGTTCAAACATCTATTCATTTACAAAATGGACATCGCACTAGCCAACTTAACAGTATAATGAGTGTTCTCAAAACCCAATAACATGTTTTTTTCAGTCAGGACCATGTTTTCATGCTTAGTACCTGTGTATGACTTCCTTCAACATATCAAAAGTACATTGTCACTATATTCACATCATGAAATGTGTAGATTGTTTATTTTCATTGTATGCAATAGGTTTCCTGTCTCTTCTTCAAGGCAGCTCAAGCCAGAGTTGAGTCTGTTTTGGCAGTTGAGTCAGATATGGATTAAGCTAATTAGCATGTGCATATGTTGAAAGATAGTGTGTTAGTGTATTAGGGGGAGATAATGAGGCTCAGGAGTGCTGTGTCCATCTGAGAAGGTCCACTGACAGTCCAGCAAACCGTTCGATCAGATTTGATGCCATTTAGACAAGTAGATACTTTTTTTTTTTACACATCTGTTGAAAGCAACCCAGGCATCAAATTGTTGAAAATTTCACCAGCATTTTTGCCGTAATAAAAGAATTTTTTGAGGGTGGATCATCAAGCCTGTATTACAGCTCTGTCGCTTATTACATTGTCAGTCCAGTCTTTTTTTTCTCCCCATTTCTGCTACATTTTGCAGTTTCAGGTTTATCGCATCAGAGTTTCATCCTCTCATTACCAGCCCCTTCTTTCCAAATATTGAAAAACATGTTTGAAATCAAATTCATCACACTGTTGCCCTCATGTCTTAAAAAGTTTTTTTTTTGGACAGATTATTGTCCTTGTTCCCTTCATTTTTCAGATGATTGATTATTTTAAGTGCCACCTAGACATGGTGAGAGTGACCTCTGTATGTGTGTGTTTTTTCAGGACGACAGTGATGGACATCCTGAATGCCATTGGACTGCAAGACCCCCACCGGCAGCTGCAGAAAGAACTGGACTCCTGGGACATCTGGAACATGGAGGATGCTGACCGCAAGAAAGACCTGAAGAAAATGTGTAGTCAGTGGCTGGACAGGGTGGGTTGTAGTGTGTGTGTGTGTGTGTGTGTGTGTGTGTGTGTGTGTGTGTGTGTGTGTGTGTGTGTGTGTGTGTGTGTGTGAGACGCATGTGCATGCATGTGATCATGAGTGCATGTAGGGATGTGTAGGGGAGTGTGTGGAGGATGGATGGATGGTGTGTGTGTGTGGTGTGTGTGTGTGTGTGTGTGTGTGTGACGCATGGCATGCATGTGTCATGTGCATGTGGGATGTGTAGGGGAGTGTGTGGATGGATGTGTGTGTGTGTGTGTGTGTGTGTGTGTGTGTGTGTGTGATGATACATGCATGTGCATTTTGGTTGTGACGCGTGTGCATGTTCATGTGAGCATGGCTATTTAAAGAAGGGGTTTTTCACCTAATTTATCTTAATCAGAAACTATGAAAGGGAGGCACAAAAAAAGAGGGAGAAAATGTTAGTATATATATATGCACATGTTCTTGACTGCATTGTAGCATTCGTTTCTTTCACTCCTATGCCAAAACAGTAGCACACACAAAATTTCAAGCTAATGCTGCTTGCGGCACCATTCAGCTAGCGCACATGCAGGCAAAATGGTGGTACAAAGAAAGAAACCGATAACAAAAGGGAGGGACAGTTTGCCCGAACACCCTGATCTCAACCATGTATTTAATTACAGTCTCACACATGACCACACAAGAGACCCTCTGTAACATTTTCTCTCTAACATTTTGTCCTTTGAGGTCACAAAAATCTAAAACAGTCTGGCAACCATCAGTCATTGCTGAGGTTCAAAGCCATAATCCATACGTGGGTACTGTAGTGTCGTACATATTTAATAAATATCTATGGAAACAGGAAGTTACGCAGCAATTTGTTTAGGAAGTTGAGTGTAGGTAACCATTGTTGAAAAGTAAAGGTTCGTCTGCTCTGCTACGATTTCTTGTTTTCGAGTGATAGTCATCATTAACATTGGCGATGAGGATGAGGAGTCCAAATGGGTTGTCGTTAACGATGACTACTACTGACAAATCAGGATTGTAGTAAAGCCATAACTTCATTGTTGTCAGTCTTGATTTTAGTTCTTGTAAGGTGCGGCATCATGTTGTGTAGTCCACTTCCATTCTGATCCTCGTGAGTGAGATCTCGAAGTGGTTTGGTGAACAGGTGCTCACCTGTTCTAACCACTTGGCCACCACATCAGAGCAGACGTTTTGATTGTAACTGTAGCTTGGTACGTTTTGGAGAAAGAAAGAGAGAGACCAACAGCTTTGTTTGCCCGCCCCCAGTGGATGACGTCCTACAAACTGCACATCAAGGATGCTGTGGAGCGGCTGCAGAAGGGCCAGAACCTGCATGGCCGCATGCGCCGTGGCTCTGTGGCTCCTCGCGGCTCCATCGTACCGTCCTCTCGCAGAGTATGGAAACGTCACATCCAGTGTTGTTTTTTTTTTTTTTTGCTTGTTGTTTTCCCCTGTAGACCTAACTAGGTGTCTTTGTTTGTCGATTTTGCTTTGTTTGTCTCTGTGTCAGTGTTAATGAGATTTGTTTGTCTCTGTGTCAGTGTTTGATGAGATTTCTTTGTGCAGGTTTTTCAGCATTGGCTGCTTAGCCACAGTTTAGGATTGGAGACATGTTATTTGATTTTTTGATTACTTTCTTGGTTGGTGGATGGATGGACCAATCAATTAGTTAGTCAACATGGATGGATAGACCAATCAATTAGTTAGTCAATAATAATGGTAACGGTAAACATGATGAGTACATTTGTTCATGGCTGTCACAAATGTTGAGCTGTGGTCTTTATAAAGACAGTTATTTCTTTCTCACAGCTCTGGTGTATGTGGCTCAAGCCTCCTTCCCACTACACCCACTTCCCTGTGTGCACATCCACTCCAGCATTTAGCACTGCTGATCTCCCTTTGCCACGGGCATAGCACAAGTCATGGCATGCTGTGACCATGTCATTCCATAACAAACAAATGAAAGGGGTGCTGTGGCAGACACATGAACACATGAACAACAGTATGGTTGTTGACATTTGAATATTCATCAAGGCCCTCAAGTGGGTAGTGCTTATGTGCCTGTCTCCCTTCCAAGCAGCCTGCGATATGCTGGCTGTTTTGTGTGCCTTCATGTACCAAATGCTGATAGGGATTACAGGATCTTAAAAGGCAAATCCAGGCCTGGGAACCTTGCATTTTCATTATACATTGGCTGGAATATTGTTTTTGAGAATGTGACATATTTGGGGGAAAATGTACTTTATGGACAGTTCTAATGTGTTATATGTGTGGATTATTTGAGAGTTTTTGACTCTGATAAGTCACAGTGTCATTCCAAACTGCTGTGGTGTTGAACATCGAGATGGTTCTGACAAGTCCAAATGGCATGAAGCAAGTACACTGTGCAGCAAACATTCAGATAGGCAGACACTTCTCCATGTATTTGATTACTGAAATTTGTTTGTTTTTTTGTTCATTGTCTTAAACAACTTCAGGCTTAGGGTAACCTTAGAGTTCTCGCCTTCATGCTGGCCATCATGGCTATCTCCGTTGAAGAAAACGGACATTTCTGATCGGCTGTCAGAAACCAGTTACTGGTGTACACAAAGCTGGTATGCAGATTTGCAAATAAATCTGACTGAACATCACCCTTGTTTATTGTCATATTTTTTTTGACCCACCCAACATGTTAGTTGTATTACTGCTAAAGCGGCATACAAAATATGTCAGTATGATTCAGGTACCCAGGTCCCAGGTCTGCATATCTTATCTTCATGTATATGCAAATGAAGCATTCAGCCTTTAGCCGATCGGCTTATATGTTAATCGGGTGGCTCAGAATGACTGTTCTGTAACTATGTTTGTGTGGACCTCAGTTCCATTGCCCTGTATATGAGATGTAAGTGGATCAAACAGATCTTGCCCCCATCATCACTGCAAAAGTGGGATACACACGTGAATAGCAGAAGTGTGTAAATGTGAACGTTAGCGATGAGTGGGAGTTTGAAAGATACGTAGTGCAGGGGTGATCAAAGTGATGGATGTGTGGTTGGTGTGCAGGGGAGCGTGATGCCAGGCAGTGACAGCCTTGGGGGAGGGGATCACGAGCGACCCTCCACACGTGGCTCAATGACTTGTAAGTACATGGAAGTGGCCAACAATGAAGAAAAGGCCCTGAAAAAGGAATGACAGTTGGGAGTCTGTGCCCCACTGCCTACAGAGAATGAAAAACGCGTCTTTTAAGTTAGTTTTTTTCAGACATTTTTTTTTTTTTTTTAAAATTGTCCTCAATATGACCCAATGTTGTTTTTTTTTTTAATTCGTTTACAAATATTTCTTTTTTTAGCAATTTAGCAGTGATGTGACTGAAGTGGTAAAAACTGCTAACCAACTGTTTTTTGAGTTAATATGTCAACACATACAATGCTTCCATGCACACATGTAGACATACATTCAAACACACACTCAATCTCACTCTGTTATACACAAGCACACACACACACATGTACACGCACGCGCACACACACACACACACACACACACACACACACACACACACACACACACACACACACAGAGTGCACACATACGCATGCACACACACACCTACACACACATTCGTGTATCATTATTCTTAGTAAAAAGGTGGAAAACTAAAACAACACATATATACTCACATTCCCACACTTACACATACAAATGCATGCACTGCTCTCACACACACACACACACACACACACACACAAACACACACACACACACACACACACACACACACACACACACACACACACACACACACACACACACACACACACACAACACTCGCGCGCGCGCACACACACAGACACACACCAACACACACGAATGAACAGATTGGACAAAGCTTTGTCCAACGCTTCCCCTCTGGAATAAGCTCAGCAATCAGAAAGTGACCTAACTCCCAAGACACCCCACAGTGACCCCTGTCTGACGGTTCCAGTCACCATTGACCGGCCGGACATGGCGCTGGCAGACCACGCCACCTACTTCGAGGCCATGAACTACTTCTGTGAGATGATGATGGAGAAGGAGTTGGAGGCCCTGCGCAGGGAGAGAACATGCGGCGAGGGGCACAGGAGGAACAGGTGGTGCAGGCCAAGAACACTGTCTTGGTGCTGCCCAAGATCGCACAGTGAGTGCACTCCTCCCCACTGGTCTGGGTCTGTGGTTTGTGTGGGTAGAGCAGGGGTGGGTGGGATGGTGGTAGTGGTTTGGGGGGTGGGGTGGTGGTGATGCTGAGAAAATAGGAAGGGAGGAGGTGGGAAGTGGTGGGGAGTGGGGACAGACGTGTGGTGTGCGCGCGTGTGTGTGTTGGGGTATGGGAAATATGTGGTGTGTGTGTGTGTGTGTGTGTGTGTGTGTGTGTGTGTGTGTGTTTGAGTAAAATGTATGTTTGTGTTTGTGAGTGTCTGTGTGTGTACATGTGTGTTTGAATGTTTGTTTCCTTGTCAGTGAATGTCTGTGTTTCATTATGTTTGTCTTCATCAGTCTGTTCATGTTTGTACAGTTCTGAGTGGTTACATTCATATCTCCCTCATGATGTTCTTTTTCTTCCCCCCCCCCCCCCCCCCCCCCCCCCCCCCCCCCCCCTCCTATCTTTTACTCAACTCGGTGAACTGACAGCGATTCATTTCCTTCAAATTTTCGATTTTATGCACATATAAACACATACACACACACAGACACACACTCTCTCCCCCTCTCTCTTTCACCCTCCATCTGCCTCTTTTTCTCACATAAACATGCACCTGTATGCATGCATGCACACACTGACACACAAAATACACACTGTCATGCACGTATAACAAAGTCCCCAATGGTTTGCAGGAAACCAGCCTTGGTGCGTCTTGGGGAGACTCACACCAGCCAGTGCCGTCAGTCCCGTGAAGCTGGTTTCAGCATTGGTAAGACTGGGCGTGCACACAGTTTGAGGCAGTTTGGAGGCAGTTTTTCCCCATGTCGTCATTTTATAACACAAAACTTTTTACCTCAGTAGTTGTATGACTACATTACAAGAGACAGAAAAAAAATTAGTAGTAATAGATATCCCTCTCCCTCTGTCTCTGTGTGTCTTTCTCCCTGTCTTCCCCTCTCTTCCCCCGTAAATTTCCAGTTTCCAACCCAAAGCGGTTTTCAATTTTTCCAAGACTCGCCTCCCTTTAAAGACCTGATTTTTTTGTTGTTGTTCAGTTTTAAGACACGCACACTTAACCTATGTTTTGACCAGAGATGCAGCTTGGCTTGTGTTTGGAAGCCCCAGGCAGTTTGCTAATTTTTTTCCATCATCAGAACAATACAAATACTCATAATTATGCAGTATCACGAACCGGTTTTGTTTCGTACCACGTGTCGTACTTGACATGATGGGGGATGGAGAAGATGGAAATCTCGCTGGGGGTATTCCATGTTTTTGACATGACCTACAAAGAAGCAAAATGGCTGACAACAAATCAATAAAAGTGGCAAAATTGCAGTTATCTCTAACAATTTTAATTTTGATTTTTCTCCCTCACCTCACTGAACTTGGCCTTTTTTTTTTGATGAAATGAATCTACAGTCTATAGGTCTACATTGTCTTAGTTCTGTTAAAGCTGCCACTAAGTCAGTGAAGTGTTTTTTTTTTAAATATCATTTTGTTTTGTTTTGGGTTGTATATTTTTGTCACAAAGTGCTGCAACATAGCTTTGTCAAGGAAAGACGTAGCACCTGTCAGCTCTGCTTGTCAAGTGGTCATCTCATGGCCTTGTTTTTCTTCTACCATTTTCTTCCCAAACATTTTATTCTTCATATACTTTGGACTTATGAGATCAAGTGTGGTAATCATGGGCTAGTTCATTTGCAGTGATGTTTCTCTGACTTAACTGAAGCTGAGCTTGACATTGTTGCAGACTATCAACAAATCAACATGCTGGGCAAGGGCAAGCAACCTCCTCCAGGCCAGCTGACAGGTTTCGTGCCATGCATCAACCTGCCCATGAAGGCGGTGTACCTCAATCCCTTCCCCAGCCCCATCGATGCCCTCGACCCCTACTACTCCGAGCCCATCCTCATCACCCTCAAGTCCTCCCAGAAATACTTCATCCCTGCCCAGTCCATCGTGCCCAAAGACCTCATGCAGGCAGCTCCCAGCAGTTAGTTGCTCCCTGGACTTTCCCTTGGACAAGCATTATTGCTGGCAGTTACTTCTTTCCACATGTCCTCTTGAGATTGTGTCTGGAAGTTCGTTGTCCTCTATGTCTTCATCATGTTCTTCAGGCCATGTGGTGGTGAATGCCCTTGTGCATGGATTGGGCGCCAGATGGAGGGGGGAATTTTGTCATCTGTGATATATGGGGTCAGTTGTCAAAATTTGTTTGTGTCTGGATGTTCCTGCTGCAGAAGTATCAGAATTGTTAAGCAGTTGACGGGTTGTCATTGATGATTCTTGTTCCTGGAGATTTCCAGCCACTGCTGCACGGATGTTGTTGCTGGTGTCTTCATGTAAGATACTGCTTCTTTTTACTTGATCCACATGCTGTATTGGAGCTGCTTGATGTGCACACTACAATCATGACGATGATGAATTAACTGCTGATTCATCCTGTGACAGAGACTTGGAATTCACCAGTTCTCTCACACAGCCCTGGCTGGGTGGGACAGCTCCGAGATAGCCTCAGTGGTTAGTTGGGCTATAAGCTGCTAAACTGATGGCTGGGACAGATATTACTGTGGGCAGAATAATAGAGACAGTTCATCTTCCAAACGGCAGGAGGAAATGGTTTCATGGGGCTAGTTTAAGCAGGTAGTTGAATCAAATTGCCAGACGGTATATACAGCATTGGAGTTCAGAATGTGAAATTAACTTTTTTTTTTCATATTAGCAGTGGTTGTGAGTTTATAACATTATTTGTTATGATGTATGGCCCTAACACTGGAGACCAAAATAATTGACTGTTCTTGTGGCACCGATTAAAATTTTGTTATGCATTTTGGCAGTAAATGTGTGTGTGTGTGTGTGTGTGTGTGTGTTTAGGCAGCTGATAAAGCTATATGAGAAATTTTCTTTCCAAACTAAAAGTTCGCTGGATTACAAAGACAGGAAATGAAATGAGAAAGGTAAATGATGTAGAAGAAAAAAAACTAGCAATGCGTGAATGAGTATCAGTGCTTCATATCAGTTATGCACTCAACAGCAGAAACACCCAAGAAAGTTCTGTATAATTGAAGGCAGAGAGATGTTTGGATGCATCACAAGTTTATGCCTCCTATCATACATATCCGTCCTGTCTTGTCTCCCCCAAAACCTGTCTTCTCCCCCTCCTTTGTCCACCTCCTCTGCCCCCAAGATTCCTCTCCCACCTCCCACTTCACCACAGAAACAATATCTGACAGTTCACACAATGTCAAAACCATCACCATGATCATAGCTAAGGGTTTTGAGAAGAATGATGAAAGCATGACAGGGCACAGCCGCATGTCCTGTGGCTGTGGTTTGACTGGTGGCGTTCACCATGCCCCACAGCATACTGGTCAACAAAGAAGGCAGACAAAGCAAGCAGGGAGAGTGCATCTTCTCCACTATTCTTGCCTGGTCCATGGCAGGGTTTGCTTTTAATTCATCACCATGGGCGGTTTGTAGCACAGTCATAAACGTCGCCAGCATTACTTACGTGATAATCTGCCTCATTTTTCAGCAGCTTTATTACACATTTCATCAAAAAAGATCCGGACGAGATGTTCCGTATTTGAGACATTTTTATATCAGACATTGTGCCTTAATGAGTACTGTATATATATAGGAGTCCCTGCCTCCATCCTCTGCCCTTTCCCTCTCCTCCCCATGCCCTTGTTAACTCTGAGATGTTGCTTACAAACTAGTGTTTGTGACCCATGGAAACCTTGTACACCGATTTGTTTGCAGTTTTCTTTTTTATCCCGATCATACCACCATTCATATACACATTGGGAAAATACTGATGACGTATTCTAAATGCATTACAAGCAACATGGTCATTTTATGCAAAGCCATAAGTATGACAAACGTTAACTACTTAGAACATGCCTTTCGGGGCATAGGTATGTTTGAAAGAAGGCAAGTTGAGATTGCATTGCCCTAACAGATGCAGAAACACATTACTCCAGTTTTTTTCTTTTGTTAAAAGAAGAAAACAGCGTATCTCTTTCATTTGAAATATCTTTCACATATGTGTTTTCCAGATAGCTCTGGCCTTGTTATACATACTACGAAATTGAAGAACCATTTTTGTTGAAGGGATTCCATTCTTTTTGTAAAGTCTTTTCCATTTTCTTTTTTCCTCCAAAAACTTTAAGTAAGATACAAGAGTTCAGTTGGTCACCAACAACATCCTGCTTTGATATTCAAGATTTTAGTTATGCTACACCATGGTGCTTTAGAGATGATAGCGGATTAGAAAACACAAAAAAGAGGAAGAAAAAAAAATAATGGAACATTTTCACCGACACATGGTGAAAACAATGGTGATCATTTTTACAGTGATCTCTGTTGAATATGATGTAATAATGATAGTCATAATAATGATGATAGTTGAAATAACATAACAAAAAGGAAAAAAAAAACTATTAAAACAATTGTCGTTCAAAACATCTGGTCAACAGTCTGCATTTCATGTGAGTAAAGGTTCAAAGCTGGCTGTGTGTGTGTGTGTGTGTGTGTGTGTATGTGTATGCGTGTGTCCATGTTCATGTGTGTGTGTGTATGTGCCTGCATGTATGTTTGCAAGTGTGTCGGTGTGCACTGTTTGTATACTGTTGTCTTTGTCACTCTTTTTGACATGGTCCCGACTGCTCTGAATGCATTTTGCTATTGTTGATTTTTTATTTTATAATCTGTTTAAACAGAATCCACCAATTCAAAATGAAAATGTGACAACTGTTTATTTACATGACTGAATATTTCAGAGTAACTTTTTGAGTACCTGTGATCCTTATTGTATATTTCAGAGTAACTTTTTATGTACTTGTGATCCTTATTGCCATCCACATAGAGATGGAGAAAGATTACACTGCTGATGACTAGGCCAAAGACACTTGATTGAACTTTTTTTTTTTTTAACATTTTTTTGTAATCTTTAGTGAAAGTTCATGTGTTATGTTTACAAAAGATGTTTTATGTGTGTACAAGCACATGAATGTGTTTCATGAATAAACACTGTACAGCGTGAAGGTAAATAGTATTTAATCTCTTTCTTTCTCCCTGTGTGTATGTGTGTGTATGTGTGCGAGTATTTGTATAGGAATGCCCTCATGAAGAACAAATAAAATTACTTTCCACTTTAATTACTTTAAGTAAATTTGACAGTTATAACAAACACTTTTTTCCAAGTGGTTTATGTTTTAATTAATCATGTGTGATCCAATATAGACAAAAATATATGGGGGATCTTTACAATCACTTCTTTTCATTTAGTCAGAATCCTTATGACCTCATGCACTAGAATTTCTTAATTTTCAGAATGGGGACATTTACAGAGCTTTCATCTTATGAAATCCCAAACGCCTGGAACAAATCACACACACACACACAAGCATGAACACGCACACACACACACACACACACAAGCATGAACACACACACACACAAACATATGAGCACACACACACACACACACACACACACACACACACACACCAGTTACCAATGCCTTCTGTACCCTAATCCCCAGTACTCCCTGTGGATCAAGGCAGCACTTGGCCATGCAGCAGTGTTGACAGGGCTCCACATGGTCACCCGGGTTACAGTCATGCCGACACTGAAACTGATGCTGCTGTTGCCTCTGTGTGATACCAACAAAGCATCCAGGCAAGATGAAGACCTTGCATGTTTCACTGGGACTAGCAACGAAGGATTTTCATGTTTTGTCTTTCTATGAGCTTTGAATGCCACCGCTTCAATGTTGCTGGTACGGATTAAAGAAAGGCTGAGCTTTAAACAGAGTGTACTATGCCTCTGCTTAAAGGTGTGTTTCTTTACTGGTAAGGTCTTTACAGTGTAAGTGGATGTTATGAGGTCTGACAGTAGAAGGTATGTCCCAGCCCTCCGGAAATTGCATGCTGTGTGCAGGCAATGTTCATGTCCATAGCACATAGCCAACCAAATGCTGACAAGGAACATGAGATTTCTGGCATGCATAATCTCACGTGAAGTGGGACAAGGACTAGCAAATCTGTATATCTGTCCCTCCCTCTCTCTGTTTCACATACACCTTTCCTCAGACAAAAGCAGTCCGTGGAACTATCCTTGGGTGAGATTTCAGATGTACATCAGATGCATGTGAATATACTGACCACTGTTGGTGACCACTGGGCAAACATTCAAAGATCTAGGTGTGGTGTGGGGCTACTGCCATCTCTTTTCCTGCTAATTATTTAATTCTTGAAGGAAAACTTGCAATCATCGTTCCGTGACGTACCTTGAGACCACGATCAGCACTGCGTTAACCTGGTTCACACATACATACATACATGCACACTGTGTGACAACATAAATAGCGTTGTTCCAGTTTGAGTAACACCACTTTTTATTACTTTTCCAAATGTTATTCCAAAATGAAAGGAGAAAAACCGCCATTTGAAACATGACTTCTGTCCACTCATTCACATCTCACATTTCTGAGGGTTACAGTACAAACTGACACATATGATTTTCATTCTACTGATATTATATTTTGATATTAGCAGGATTCTGTGGTATTTTTATAGGAATAAAAAACGTTTAATTATAGCCAAAAAGAACAGGATTGGTGTTTACTTTTGTTTGTATATGATCACCTGGCTGAACCTGTTTTATGCTAGAAGTCACTAACAGGCATGCAGTGGTAAATAATAATGTTCGTTAATTAGTGTTAAAAACAAACAAAAAACACACATAAACATACTGTGTATATAAGAAGAAAAAAGTCTACTTTCACCAAAAGTGATATCAGACAAGTAAAAAAAAAAAAAAAAAAAAACAAAGAGAGAGAGAAGGAGAGATAGAAGGGAGCAAGCATGCGAGGGATTGAGATGTGTGTGTGTGTGTGTGTGTGTGCATTTCAGCTGAGATGGGGTCAGACCCTGGTTCCCTGCCATTTGAAGGCAGCTTGATTGCTATTGGAACCTAATTCTGTAGGAAGCTCAGGAGTACCAGTCTGTTAAAGAACCTGACCAAGTTATTCATAACTGTATGGGCAGTACTCCACAGGAACTTGAAGGATCCCTCCGCAGTCCATCCTAACAACAGAAAGGGAAACAGGCACTCTTGCAACAACCACAGAGGGAGATCCTACCTGGTCACTGCCAGCAACATACTTGCAACAGTCCTCCTCAGCCACCTGATTCCACGCATGGACGATGACCACCTCCACAAAGTCTGTGCTGTTTGAGAAAGGGAAATGTAACAGCTGATACTGTTTTTGCTGCACACAAGCTTCACGAGCAAAGCTAAGAACGGCACAAGAAACTCTTCACAATGTCTAAGGATCTGACAAAGGCCTTTGACGTCCATCAACAGGGAATGATGGGAAAATTTGGTTGCCCATGTAAGTTCAACATTATGGTATGCCAGTTCAGTGATGGCATGCTTGCTCAAGTACTGGACAATGGAGACTCCTTTGAAGCTTACCCCATAACAAATGAAGTCAAGCAGGTCTGTGTCTTGCACCAGCAAGTACTGCATGTGCTCAGCCATGCTGTCTGATGCTTTCTGCAGTGATAAAGATGGCATCAAAATCAGGTGTAGGACCAACGACAAATAAATTCTTTAACCAGCAGAGGCTCCAGACCAAGACTAAGGTGGAGGAAGAGTCACAGTGTGACTTCTTGTTCATAGATGATAGCACATTTAATGCTGCCTCAGAGGCCCAAGTGCAGGAGAGCATGATCTAGTTTTCCACTGTTTGCGACAACTTTGGGCTCACTGTCATACCAAGAATGCAAAGGTCTTCCACTAGCCTTCATTACTAAAACAGTATCTGAACTAGGAATCACTGTAAAGGGAGAAGACTGTACAACTTTACATACTTTAGCAGCCACTCTCAAGATCTATATGCGCTGATGATGAAGTTGACTCAGAAGTTCAGCTTTTTGATGGTTTTGTGAACCTATGTGACAAAAGAGAAATACAAAGTATGCTACAACCTTGAGGCGTACAAAGCACTTATACTGTCCACACCATTGTATGCTTGTGAAACAAGAACATCGTACGAGCGCCACGCCAAAAAGCTTTAATCACTCCACCATGACCTGGCCCCAATCCAGTCTTCCACACCGCACCCAGATCTCTTCCATGCAATGTCTTTGGTCATTGACCATGAGGATGAACAACACACCCAGATCTCTTCCATGCAGTGTCTTTGGTCATTGACCATGAGGGTGAACAACACACCCAGATCTCTTCCATGCAGTGTCTTTGGTCATTGACCATGAGGGTGAACAACACACCCAGATCTCTTCCATGCAGTGTCTTTGGTCATTGACCATGAGGGTGAACAACACACCCAGATCTCTTCCATGCAGTGTCTTTGGTCATTGACCATGAGGATGAACAACACACCAGATCTCTTCCATGCAATGTCTTTGGTCATTGACCATGAGGATGAACAACACACCCAGATCTCTTCCATGCAGTGTCTTTGGTCATTGACCATGAGGATGAACAACACACATGTGTATGTATGTGTCCATGTGTGTGCATGTCTGTGTATGCTTTGATTGAACAGTTTCTGCTTTGCTTGATAAACAAAAGAGTCTGATCTTTATGTTAAAAAAAAAAATAGTACTCAGCACATACAGGGTCTAAAAAGAAAAAAAAAAAAAGCTTGAGTGAATCAAAAATATAAAATAGTACTTTAGAAAATTTGAATACAAAGTTTCATAATGTTGTTTTGAAAGTCTGAATACAAAGTTTTATAATACTGTTTTAATAAGTAAGTTTCCTTTTGGTCTGTAAAGCCACAAAAATAATATAAACAGTATTTCATGTTTGTGTGTATGAATGACAAATGTTAGATTTCACATTAAAGATTGTCTGCTTTAAAGGTAGTCAAAAGATACTGATTTTGGAGCACTGTAAATTTTTCAATGAAAAAAAAATGTTTTTCTTTCTTGGGGGTGGGGGTGGGCTGCGGGAGAGTCCCCCTTACTTCGTGTTTTATTTTGTTTTTCTTTTCTTTTTCTTTTTTTTTTGTTGTATCTTATGGAAAATTCACTGAATTACAAATGGATCTTGCACCAAAATTGTTGATAATTTTTTTTTTAATCTGCCATCACTAAATACTTTGTTTTGAGTTCTCAAGACTGGTTCAGCTTTCACTGTTAAGACAGTGAGTCCAGAATAAACTGGGGCATCTTTCCTGAATCTGAGGTACTGATGCATTTTCTCTGTTGATAAATCTTGTTACACTGTCCAGATTTTTTCCCTCTTTATCTTATCCAACGTTTTTCAGTACAATTTGTAGTCCACATAGTTTTGTTTGTTTGTTTATTCTCTTTCATTTCCACCCATATACAAATATTTTGGCATGTTAAACTATCTTTTCTTTTCTTCAACAGAACTTTGTCTGGCAAGTCCTGTGTGAACTAAAAAGACACTGTACATCATCCTGTATTTAAAGATTTTCTTCAGAGTATATTTCTTAGTCTTGTCTGTCTCCTACTTTCTAAAGGACATATAAGACATATGTCAGAAAGTGTGTGTGTTCACATATGCATGATGTTGAATGAAACTGCTGGCATATCTAGAATTTGTCAGACTCTGTTATGACTTCTACTTTTAAATTCATCAATTTTTTTCTTCTATTTACCATTACACTTACTTCTTTGTTGCAAAAATTGTTGTCGCTGTTTTTTTTTTTTTTTGTTTTTCGTCTTTTGTTTTGCTTTTTTATAAAGAGCCTGGGTTGTAAAATTCTGTTCAGTATACTGTTGTTTTGGCTTACTGACTTCAACGGCTTATGTTCTACATTCCCTATAAAACTATGACTGGACAAAATAAGTTTAAAGATGCTGAGTAACCATTTTTTTCTTTAAATTGTAATAAAGATTTGTCGTATATTCCCAACACAGCAAATAAGGTTCAAGAGTTGACGGACAGTGCCAGAAATTTCCCTGTCGCCATCTCATGATGATGTACAAGACTCCTCACTTTCCTGTTCTCTGCTCTACCACAGAGAGATTATCTATTATACTTGCAAAAAAAAAAAAAAAAAAATGGCACAGATCCCTCCATAAAGGCCTTGCACACTAACACGCAAGGTGTACCCAAGTTCCGCTCACATTTCACTTTGTTTTTTGGTCGTTAACATGTTGCCCAAACAAAAATGGAACCAGAACACCCTCCAGGGAAAACACACCAGCAAACACCACTATCAAACACAAACTGAAACAAACCCGTAGAATAAGGCATACTACTCAAAATCACCCATTCATGAACAAAAGCAGTCAACACCCATACATACGTACATGCAAAGATTGCTTCATAGTAACCGTACTGAAGTTCCTGGATTTGTTCCTTTGTACAGTTGATTTCTCTGAGTGCGGCTAGATAACGTAGACTCAGTAACTTTAACCAAACTCCTTTCCCTTGCATATATTTGATATAAAAAAAAAAAAGACTTAACTGTATTCACTTTGCTGTTATAGACAGCTTTGTGTCCAACAGGAAAAAAAAAAAATCCAAGATATACCTTTAATGGTAAGAAAAACTGAACGCTAAAATAAACGCCATCCACTGTATAAAACTTGCAATCCAAAAAAAACAAAACAAAACAAAAGTGAACATCTGTCAATAAATATACTAATACATGGACTAATGTGAACAAAATGCAAACATTAAAAAATGATTAAAAAATTTAACATAAAGGAACACAAAATTAACCAACAAAAACCACAATTCGTAAAGCCCCTCTTTCCTTTCGGGCCCCAACAAAATAAATACAAAAGGAAGATCAGAGAAAGCTAAATCACAGTAAGACATTCCATGACATCCTTTTCCCGCCATTGTCGGTCATCGTGCATGGTCCTGCTTAGCGCTCTGTGGCTGACACCAGGAATGCGCTGTATGCAGTTCAACCTGAAACACACATTCCTCAACTGCCAATTTTTACTATGTGCATTTGTATGGAGCACTTTTGTACTTTTTTGTAGGAGTACAAAATAAAATGCAGTATCACTAAATGAGTCCACTGATTCCAGCACATGTTCTTGTGAACAGAAAGTGCTGGCATTCAGTTGTAAACACACTAACAGAGACAGCATGTGTGTGTGTGTGTGTTATATATATATATATATGTGTGTGTGTGCATGGGTATGTTACTCTGTGTGTGTGTGTGTGTGTGTGTGTGTGAATGTGAATGTGTGTGTATGTGTGTGTGTGTGTGTGTGTGTGTGTGTGTGCTAGCATGTGAATGTATATGTATAAGCTGATTTTTTCTTTGAATACATGGCATTCATTAAAGTGCTAGCAGATGAATGTGAATGTATAGACCTATTTTTCCAATATACACATGACAGTCATCAGTGTACTAGCATATGAACGCAAATATATCAGCCTGTTTTTCCTTTGCACACATAATAGTCATTATGCCTGTTTGAACAACAGATGACTGAGGGCAGGAAAACTGGAATTTTATTTTTTTTTTTATATATATATGCAAGTGATGCCATCCTTGACACAGTCACAGTGACAAGAAATCCAAGTATTGTAATAAAGTAAAAACTCATCAAAGCACCACACTGCACCAATGAAACAATGCCCCACCCCCTGAAGTCAAGAGATTTGAGCAGGATCGCACAACAGGGTGGTTTCAACTTAGACTTTTACCTATCAATCTGCCAATCCTCCACTGTCTGTCAACTGATCCACCAGAATCTGCCCTCAGGATGACAGCACTTTGTTTCAATATGTGCTCATTGGGAAGGACTGAACAGTAAGACATCATGCTTTGAACCATCTGTTCTAGCTGTCATGGTGCCATTTACTATATGTTTCAATTTGCCAAAAAAGATACTGAAAAAACATGGTCAAGTTTCATCTACTTAATGGCTGTGTCTCTGAACACGCTGCTCAAATTTTCAGACCAACACTGCAGGTGTCTGTATCTCTCAGGTCTCATTAACATCTGATGTATTGTGAGACAAAATGTGAAGCACAGCCCTGTCAGGTAGACTGTGACCAGAATGGAACTTCTTAGCATCATGTTTACCATCCTCAATAATCAGCATAAAGTCTCGTTGTCTGTGGCCTTGATGCCCTGTTCTCATGTCAACCTTACTTTTGTTATTGCTGTTGTCGCACCCTGGCTAAAAGATTCCAGGGATCATCTGAACAGCCAAAGCACTTGAACATTATGGTACAAATGCATCAGCTACAAATGAGAACATTATGTGTGTGACCGTTTTTGATTACTCTGCCATGTGGGCAGCCACACTCCGACTTTGAGGGATTTTGGAGACTGATAATGTTATGCTAGGAGCTTGTCACGACTGAAGACAATGCCCACATAACTATGCAGGGCTTAACCGTTGATGTAGCCTTGGTGTTCTAGCCTATGTCAATTGGTCTGACACAGCCTTAAGCCAAGGCGGAACCTTAGTTTCAATTTCCTCTTCACATCTGTGACCTTTGTAAACTCATTGTCAAAGTCATCGGCAAGCTCATGGGGGGGGACTGCCATTCAACACATGTGGTGGTACCCTCCTAAGAAGATGCTCAGTCGAGTCATGTTTGCCTCATAACCTAACAGTTATTGTTGTCAGCAAGGGGCTGAGTAAATGATGTCCTGAGTGTATTAGATCAAAACAGGCACCAATGGTCAGCACCAAAGTGACTTGGCAGCAGTGCAATGTCTTGTCTGGTGTGTTGCCTCATGACTTGCCATTGCTGCTCACTGTAGATTGCTGGTGCTGGGACTGTGGCATGATAAATGAGGCTTTGACTGGACAGGGAGCCAGAACAAGTAGCATGGGAATCATGTCCTGGAAGTACCATGGCAGATGACAAAGACAAAAAGAATTTAAAAAAAAAAAAAAAGTGTTCAAAAGGACTGAACTGAGTGCTAATCCACGAGAAACAAACCTTCAAAGGGACAGAGTCTTGACTGGCTGGTCTTTTTTTTCCCTTAACTATATACTTTTGTTGCTCAGCACCTGGTCAGTTCTGCACCTACCTAGAAATGTGAGCATTCAATCAGATTTAAATACTGATCCTTGAAATATTACTGCAAAACATGCTGATCGTACACTGTTGACAGATGCACTCACTGGGCTGACAATGCTATGCTTTACAGAGTTATTCTTAACCCCTAGGAAAGGACATGAGAGACTTTTCGGCAATTACTTCCTCCAGTCTTTCTGACCTACCAGTACAAGCTTTGTGGACTAGCAAATGACCAAAATCAAAGAAAATTATAAAAATGATCCATTACCTTCTGGAGGTAGAAGTATGCTTTAAATGTAGGTATATGCTTGTTCACCAATGGATTTTCTGTGTTCGCTTGGCTGTGAAGCTTGTTCTTCTTCCTCTTTCTCTCTCATACTTCTGAAACACAACCAACTCATTCTGCTCAGATATATACATACACACAAAGTCACGCTCTATCAAATGCCACATGGACTCAACAGGGCAATGGAGAAACTGCAAAAAAACCTGGGTATCAGTAACACTGTTTTTTTAGCTCTTGGGATAACATGATATCTTGTGCACTGTCTCAGTGACCAGCTCCACATCCTCCAAGTGACAGTCTCCTGACCTGAGACACCGTGTTGAGCGCATCCCAGAGGGGGGTCAAAATCATGATCCTGATGCACAGCATCACGTACACATACAAGCAAAAAAAATGTCAAGTTTTAAAATGCACTGCTCACATGTACTAGAAAATAAACAAACTGATGTACAGTACAGCTAATAAGGGAACTTGCTGATGTTGGCTTTGATGTGCACACTATAGGCATTTCAGTATCTTTTTTTAAAATCACTCTTACTGGGGGCTATTGCAATTTGATTGCTTCTAGGCCATTACCCTTAATTATCTCCCTGAAAATGTCTACGAAACAAATATCATATAACGCTTCCTGCATAAGCTGCCGAGTCATTTTCAGACAAGCAGCCTGCCCCCATTGTCTTTCCAGTATCACACAGCAATCAGTAGATGAAAGTGACTTTCCAAATATGAAATACAAGTCGCATGGGTGTGTGAATTGTTGCTGGTGTGAGAGAACATGACAGGGGCAACAAACTTCCTGAAGTTTTGTGAAGTGAGGCTAGCACCTGCTGTTCTGCCTGCAATGCTCCTTTAAAAAAAAGCATGAAGACGCTGACTGCAGTAAAACAGGAAAAGGGACAATGCCATGGTGCTGTTTGACCTGATCTGTGTCATGGTCTGCTGGTCTGCCAGGTCACAAGACTGCGACGTTTCTTCTGTGCTGTCTGATAATTTAGGATCCAGATTAGTTTTCTTTCTTTAGAAACTGTTTCATAACTTCTGGTTTTTAAATACTGATAGATCTCCCATGGCAAAAATCCATTTTGTGGTGATATATGTGATAAGTTTTGCGATCTAATTTTCCTCCTCTTTTTTTTTTTTTTTTCCTCTCTCCTTTCTTCTCCCCTTTTTTTGCTCTCAGAGCAGATTTTTTCATCATGCAAAACTAGAATATTGATACTACTGAAACATTGTTCTGATCCGTTGTTTGCCATGTTTTGTTTCATCTTTTAGTCATTTTCCTACCAAATACGTCAGCCTTTTTTGTCAGGAGTTTAACAATTTTCATTTTCAGTACTTCATTGCACAGACAGCAACAGCAGATTTTCACTGTACACCAGTTTCAGTCCACTGCACCAGAAAGGTATATTCCAATGTTTCTATTCCAAGCAATATATACAGGCAAAATGCACCTGCCATTATCATGATGCTAAGGAAAATGCTTTGTGTCTGCAAGGACAAACTGAAACGTATCTGCGTAGAAACATGATACACATTCCAGTCTACTGGTGCATTCTTTCTGTCTTGTGCTCCCAAACAGGATGTGCATGTGAAAATCCACCCTATTGTTTGGCATCAAAGTTTAATTTATTGGCTTTCATGTGCATGACAGTATGACATAACATGCTGTTTTGAAAACAGACAGTTTAGTGTTTTGCAGTGTGGCTGCTAATTGCAGAGAAGCAGTCTATGTTAACAAGGTTATGTGTAACCACTTTGCATTGTATGCTGAGCGGTGGAGCAGACATGGTGAAATAAAAAAGCAGAGGTGGCCATTACTGGTGAATGTGTATGCATAGTGCACTGGTTGTTACAAGGTCATTGTCAGTCCATGATCTTGTTTCAACTATGTCAGCAAAAACTGAACGTAGTATGCAGACAGGAGTAGGCTATTGATATTTTACAACAATTAAAAAGAAAGGGGAGAGAGGGAATAGTGGAGTAAGGAGTGAAAGGGTGATGAAGATAAATTACTTACAACAGGAAAAACAAAACAAAAGCCAGTCTGACCTTGTTGTCTTTTTCTCTCTGCCATCAGTTCCACTCCCTACAACCCACTGTCACAGTTTTTGGCACTGACATCACAACAGATGTTGGTTCTGTCATGGCAGCTTTCCCTCCTGTGGAACTATCACCACCTCCTGTTGTGTGGTCTGCTTCCCACCTGCTGCAGTGACCAACTTAGGCTGCGATGAACTGAGTGTCTGCAGCACGGAGCTGCTAGCAGGGTCATGCAAAGAAGGACACTGTGAGGCCATCTGAATCAGGGCCATCAGGCTTCTCCTGTTTGATCATCTTCGTGGTGAAGTCCAGGTGCGCCAGTATTTCAGGTGCATCGATTGTCGGTATCTGCAAAACAATCGTACCCATTATATCATGATGTATTCAAAGGAACCACCATAATATGAACTGTGAAATTTGGAAAAAAAAAAAAAACGACACACATACGATCAGGCACATGATTTCCTAAACTGTGAACAGACTGAAAGCAATATAGGCTTTAAATCCCAGCATGGGTACACATTTGACAGAATATGCTAAAAATATAAGAAAATAAGGGAAAAAAAATACATGTCTGGGTATGATGCATGCATTCACCTGGTGCTGGTCCTGTGAAGAAGAGGAGGGCTGTTCAAAGGTGATGGGTGTGGTCACCACCGGCAGGGAAGCGATCATGCTCTCCAGATCAGCTGATGTGGCAGGGTCCAGCATGACTGTGCTTCCTTCCAGCACCTTGGGCACGCGGTCCTCTCCACTCTTGGCTGCAGGTTCAAGCTTGTTCAGGAAATGCTGGCCTGCTTCAACAGGCTCCGGTGAGTTCAGCTCCTCCTCCTCTGCTTCCTCTTCCTCATTGTCATCATCACTCATGTCAGACACTAGCTCCACCTGAGTGCCTGCTTCTTTCTGTGGAGTAAGTGCCAAGTGTGCATTGGTCATTAATGGAAAAAACACTGTCTTACCTGTACTACAGTGAACACACAGAAGCTACTCTTGATAACATTACTTCTTCTTTAAACACTTTAAACCACTACTCCTCTAATCCCAAAACAGATCACGCTGTGATGACTCATATCAGTTACTTAGTTGTACCCTCTGGCTTCTCTGTCATGCTTGTCTTGATGTCTTCAGACCTCACCATCTCATGGACAGCAGATTCTTTCAGTTTAATTCTGTCTTCACCTTCTCATCTTCCATGCCACTTCAGTGGCATTACTCCCAGCCTCTCATTCTGACTCCTGATCCTAGCCTTGTCCCCAGCCAGCCTATGGCACCTGCCGTCCACAGGGAGCAGCCAGTATCATGTCATCATGAGGCAACCCACCAGAGAAAACACTGCACTGCTGCTGGATAAGGTAAGGTAAGGTAATGTTGCTCATAGCCCAGCTGAACGCAAAGGGCCGTATCAGGGCTGTCTCTGCGTTGAAGTCATCTCACCAGTCATTCATTCACACAACTCTTTTCTTTTCTTTTTTAAATACATCTTCTAAAAACACACCCAAATTTGTTAAAAATCTTTCCTCTATAAAATCTCAGATCCGATGAAAAATGTTGATCTCTTTCAAGAATTCCAAGATCACATCAGGTGGAACATCTCTGAACAAGATTTTCATGGAATCTGCTGCAAAAATGTTTATGTCTCACATCATGCAAGCCCCAACACTCTAAAAGAGTATGTTTCACTGTGAGTGGTACATGACTTGGAATGCTGCTGTCACTTTGGTGGTGTTCAGCAGTGTGTTCTGATCCAGCATGCAGGACACTCCTGCTAAGCCCCTAGTGGAGGAGCAGTGTGACTGAGCATCCCCTCTGGAGGGTACCACTACATCCAGTCCACCACCTCTGAACCCGCAATCCATAACACCATGACACTAAACACTACACCATCGTGGCTGGTGGGAAACTGACATTTGTCATTCCTTGCACAAAACACTTTGTTAAGTCATTATATTTTGTCATTCCTCACACAAAACACTTTGTTACACAAAACTTTTTGCTAAGTCATTATATTTTGTCATTCCTCACACACAGCACTTTGCTAAGTCACTGTCTATCACAAGTTTAAGAGAGCGCATCACACTCAATAGCAGGCATTCACTAACTCGGTGCCCTTAACAGCACACACAACTTGATATGCGGCATAAACATAGATGTATTAATCAACAAAAAGCTCTTCTGTCCAGTCTTATATGTAATTTTCACCAGCTATCAATTCTAACTCAATTAAGGAGTGCAACAGAAAAGCTATCTGGATTTGACTGAGCTGGCTGCCACAGCTCTGAAAAAGAGTTGATGGCTGCCACAGCTCTGAAGAAGAGTTGATGGCTTGTGACAACACAATGCGAAAAACAACAAATATACCTCCAAACAAATAAACTAAAAGAAAGCTTTCTTTTTCACATTGCTTAAATCTGGAATTCTTTCCTTTTTATGTATAATAAGGCAGCAATCAAGATAGTCCTGTAGCAGACCCATTTACCCCAATTTGGCGCTTGGAATATTATCGGTCTAAATACTCAAATTCTGGTGTGTTTTTTTTCCCAAAAAAAGACTGTGTAATCCTTTAAAGGTACACATTCACCTGGTTTATGTGATCTGACCTGTTGAGAACAGCTCATACTGAATATGCTCTCAAATGCAGACCGATCAGTGTGACTGTGGATAGCCAAGATGTCAGAAAGTTTACAAGAAAAGAGGCAGAGAAATATCTGTGTAGCTCCTGCGCACTTATCTAAGAGCTACACTCTTTACCAAAAAAAAAAAAAAAACCCTCTCTCACTGAGTGTTCATTTAACAGTGACACTTAATGTCAAAACTGCCAGAGTGAGCCGTGGAGAAATCAAGTCTCAGTAACTACAATGCACATGTGACTTGCTGATAATGATGGGCCAGTACCTCATGCCTTCTTTTATTTTGTAAAGTTTGCTCCCTCAAGGCCGTTTTCCTTTACTTCAGCTTTGATGGGCTGTTGTTTACTACACTTCATTTCACTTTTGCTGATAACTGGAGCTCATGAAAGATGGCAGGTCTGAATAATCCCAGCACCTTGAGATCTGACAGGATTTTCCCTCTGACCAAATTGTCTGCGTGAATCAAGAACAAATTCCAGGGAAGAGTAACTGCAAAACTGCAAGTGACTAGAACTGAAAGAAAAAACTTTTTGATTTTATGATTATCATTTGTTTATCACCCCACACTGCTTGCGTATAAAATCTGGCAAAACTGTTTGGGGAAACAGGTCTGCTAAAGCCAGAATCTTCTGGCACACACGTCTTTCAGGACTCTCGACACTACTCATGAGGAAAAGCAAAAATCTGAAGATGAAACTGAACTCCAACCACAAAACAGTGGCAAAGAGAGAATTCATTATCAGGCACCTATGTAGACCCTAATGCAACGAAAGAAAAAGAACAGAAAAACAATAGGAGGAAAAAAATTTCAAGTAGCCAGGTTTTGGTTCACTGCAAAATAAAGGTACATACCATTTAGCAGGAAAAAAAAAGTCTATGACAAAAGATGGCATACAAAAGCTATCTAACTGGTAAAACAAATTAAACATCTTCAATCCATGTTTGCAGAAGCAGTCAGAGAAACAAAAATGCATTTAATGCTGAGCACTTGTTGCTCTTGTGGACTGCCGCCGTCTTCTTCTGACAAATAACAGACGAACACTTGGAACGGAACATTGCCACTTTGTCAGGAACCCCACCTAAAAAAAATTGGGTAAACAGCTAAGTACTGAACGATGTACCTTTAGCGGGAAAATCTGTCTATCATGACCATGACAGAACTTACGTTTCCATCTTCAATGTCCTGACACCAGTTGTGAGAAATCACCTGCTTGACTCACACATCTTCACTTCAACATGCTGGGAACATGGGCAACTTTAATGTCTTCTTCTGACTCCAGACGAGGGTGCCCCGGTCTTTGCCAACTTTGTCTTCCTCTACCTCAACA
Source organism: Conus betulinus (assembly GCA_016801955.1). NCBI lineage: Eukaryota > Metazoa > Mollusca > Gastropoda > Neogastropoda > Conidae > Conus > Conus betulinus. The sequence goes on along the minus strand of JADBJO010000275.1, from coordinate 610,950 downwards.
GGTAACAGCTCATCTACTGAGCGATCCGGCGGAATCTGTATCAAGGAATGTGCAACCTACACCGTTTCAGAAATCATGTGCATGACTCACACATACACTTCAACATGTGTGTGTGTTGGACAACTTAATGAAATAACCAGCCCGTATCTGAATGTGTGTGTCTACGTTTACTCTGTGTGTGTGTGTGTGTGTGTGTGTGTGTGTGTGTGTGTGTGTGTGTGTGTGTGCATGTGTGTGTGTGTGTGCGTGTGTGTGTGTGTGTGTGTGTGTGTGTGTGTGTGTGTGTGTGTGTTTGTGTGTGTGCAGGAGCATGTGCATGCATGCCTGTGACTAGGTGTGAGCACATGCATATGTCAGTGCCATGCATGGATGCACCCTTGCAAAGAGTATGTATAACAAAAATACTTAAGGCAAACTTCAAGACAGATTCAAATGATGTTGATCCAGAAAGTCTATAGTTTTCATTATAGCAAAGCCAACCACAAAGAAGGCTTTACAGGGCTGTAAAACTCGTACCAAAGAAGTCACATCTTGCACACAGTTCATAAAATAAGTCCAAATCCTGAAAAAGACGAAAAACAAAAGCAAATCGCGACATGACAGCAAAACTTCTGACATCCTTATGGCTTATAAAAAATGAGGCTATGTTGAGGGCACCAGACAGCTAGTATCTATTCTGTACAGTGTGTACAATTCGCACTCCCTCCTGGCCAGATAACAACATAAGAAAGCTGGCATATTATAATTTGTAATTAAAAACAAACAAACAAAAAAAAAAAACAGTTTCCAGAACAAAGATAGAGGAACGGTCTTCAAAGGCAGAGAAGCAGCCGACGACAGTAAAGAAAGCTAAAAACAAAAAAAAAAAAAAAAAGAAAAAAAAAAAGAGTAAAAGAAGTGAGACAAAAGAGGGGTTTCACATGATCAAAACAGGCACAGACATTACAATGATCAAAAACATGTCCACAGAAATCAACATACCATACTAAACTCTGAACATAGTGAAACTAAGATTTGTCAGCATCTTCATTGATGTAGTAAGCTAATTTTACAGATTTACATCTCAGTTCATCACAGTAAACCACAATTTTCCAAGAATTTTAAAGCAAGGAGAGATATCAAAGATACTTTAAAATGAGATGTAACTGTAACTGACACTACAATTCATTATTACAAATGCAAGGCTTGTGTGTGTTTCAAGACAACAGAACTAGTCAACTGACTGTGCACTGAGCTATCAAACATGACGAAAGGAAATACAAAGAAAACACACACCCCCCTCCCCCAAATTGTAATAAATCCCGTACCTGAAGCTTTGGTGTGACCTCCTCAATTCGGCCATCGGGGTGAACGATGACAACCTGCGGCGCATTTCCCAGCTTGCCTTCCCTCCACTCCTGCATCAGGTCTCCATGAAGTATGTGGTCGGCAGTGATGGTCCGCAATCCTCCTTCACCTGGTGTGGTTTATACAGGTCATTGCTGCATATATTAAAGAACTTCCATACTTCCAGGGTAGATTCTGAAACTTCAAGGACAGATGAATTGACTAGATAGCTCAAACAATGATCTCATTCAACCCTAATGTTCAGACTTCACAGAACAGAATCAAGAACCTGCGTATGAGCAATGTTTGGGCAACAAAAGTGATTTACTCAAAGCAGTTTCAAATCTCATACCTATACAAACTAAAAGGGAGTGAAAAAAAAAAACACACACAGAATTTCCGACTCTTACTTGTGTGTCTCTTTTGCTGCTTCATTCAGTCAACTGGGATGTTTTTCCTGTTTTATTTTTTTGCATATCAATATGGCCAGCCTAGCCATATAATCAAAGGGATGTCTCAAAAAACTTGACAATGACCTCTGAACTATGCCAAAGCACTCGTATTTGGATACAGTTACTACATGCACAAGGCAATAAAGAGCAAGCACATTAGAGTTAGACTTACCTTCTCCTGATGCTGCAGAGGTGGTGTCATCCTCTGACACATCTCCATGCTGAGCCATGTGGCGCATGAGATTCCCTTTGTTGGCATAGGACTTGTCACACAGGCAGAGCAGTCATGGTTTTTTTGTCCCTCGGTGTTGGGGGGTGATAGTCAGACGTGTGGTGGTGGTTTTTGTGTCGGCGTAACAATTGCTTCTGACGGAACGCATGATCACACTCGTCACATTCAAAAGGTTTCTCACCTGAGTGAGTGAGTGAGAATGTGAGATTCCAGGTGCCGTTGTGAGCATGCAGCATAGTCACATTCTTCACATTTGTAACATTTTTCTCCTTCATGTGTCTTCCAGTGTAGCTTGAAGTGATACCTGGGAAAACATATTCCATGACATAACGAAACAGAGTAAATGACTGTGAACAAACATGAAATACTGTTGGCAAATCTGAAATCTTACACCTTCAATTCAAACAAACGTTTTTTTCTTTCATCACCCATCAAATATATTATAGACACATACTCAGTCTGGAGGCTGGGGGAAGAAATCAAAACATGTCGCGATCTGTTGCATTTTCTGGTTCACTCAGGGGAAGTTTAAAAGGTGCAGGATTTTGATTTATTTGCCTCATACCTCTATCATCCTTTTAGGTAAATTGAGGCAGTTACAGAATTTTACAACTTTAATTTACCCACAGACATTAGTTGACAGCATAGCCATCCATGTCAGCTTGTGTACTTTACCTTGACTCATAAGACTGAGCAACATTCTAGAGCCTAAAACAGCCTAACTACTACTTATGACAACTATCTGACCTCATTTACTGGTGAAAATAAAAGTGAAAGTATTGGAATTCAATATAAGGTGCTCATTAACAAAATGATCCAGGTGTGAGAAGCTGTTTAACTTTCATTTCCATAATTCAAATAAAAAAACAACAAACACCCAAAGCATTTTACAGAAGCGCTTTTTGGTTCTTGCAAACCTTCCTCAGCTGACCATGGAAGTCGACATCAAAACTAGTAGACGTAATGTGTTTTTTTTTATGTCATTAACCCCCACCCCCCCCCCCCCCATTACTGTATGATAAATAGTGATACCTGGGTGAAGTCTTGATTCAGTGAAGGCAAAATTTCCAGGGCAGATTGTTCATGTGAAACCACTAATCCCACACATTGAGACCAAACCAAACGGGTAGTTGGTCTTCAACTTGTGTCTCCAAATCCTCTCTCTATCTTTTCTTTTGGTCTTTATGAGTTCAATAACTTTTATTTCCAATAAGAAAGTTGTTTCGGGTGACATGATTTTGCAACTACTTGAGTAACTAGTAGTCTCTACTTCATATCCAACTGAAATCATGTTCTCACAGATCGATAGAAATGGTACAGAGGTATACAGATAGACAGAGAAGTAGAGAGAGAAAAAAAAGAGACAGAGAAGAAAGCAGAAAAAGGTGCATTCCTCCCCCAAAGAAATGGAGAAAACTGAGCTACTTTCAATCTGTTGCAATGAAGTGAACTCAGTAAGCGTGATCATTCTTGCTGTTAACTGGGTAGCTCCTTTCTCACGCAATTAAAAAAATTTTTTTTTTAATCCTGATGATATGGCAATGTCCAACACCAAGCAGGGATAGGGAATTTTTTTAAAGACAGGTAAGTACAAACAAAAAGAAGTGGGATCTCTTTCCACCTTTAAACTGTACACTATAAATTCATACAAACACACGAGACACTGACCTGTCTGGAAAATTTTTTCGCCACATTTGCGACAGGTGACAGGTTCCTCACTATTGTGCAGTTTCTGTGTATGGATCTTGAGGTCAGTTTTACGGCCACAGGTCGTGGGGCAGTATGGACATTGGAAGACGGGGTTTATTACCTGAATGGATCAGCTTGTGCGCCTTTAAGCTATTTGACTGAGTAAACCTGCAAAACACACCACACAATTTTCGATTGTTTGTTGTTTTGTTTTGTGATGTAGGAGTGCAAAGTAGGAGAAGTCCAGTTTTGTGATGCAGGAGTGCAAGATAGGAGAAGTCCAGTTTTGTGATATAGGAGAACAAGGTAGGAGAAGTCCAGAATCCTAAACCCAAGGTTTGACAGTTACCAAAGCCTGAAACATACTTCTGAATAGCCTGCAAGCCTGAAAAATGACAAAAAAGCATTAAGATTGAAAACAAAAAGCATAGGTTAGTCTGCATTCTTGTGCCCAAATTTTCTTTCCACTCAAACAGTACTGCAATGTCTTACTCCTGGCAGTCCTGCGCTACATTTCATTTTTCATTGCTTTCATTCAAACCATGCCCATCTCCAATTCTTGACTGAGTTCTCCTTCATTTCAGAAAGCATCTTTGCATCATTTTTCCTCTCTAGAATTTGATTTTCAATTGCACCCACAGGGTGGGTGCCTGCCGAGAAATAAGGGAGGCAAAAGTCGTCTTTTCCCAAATTCATAAATGAAGAGCTCACACAGCAGATGAAAAGTCTACAAACGTAATGTGGAACTGGCTGCACACCGCTCTAGGTAAGAGAAGATTACCTTTTGATGGAAAGAAGTTAAACAAATGAAACAGGATACTAAACTGATAGAAAGGAGCTCCTAAATCATTCATTAGGTCTCTCTCCACAAATGAATTATCCTCTCTTACCTGTGGCTATGCAGCCACTGCAAATGCTCAAAACTATTCAAATTGTCGCTCAAAAAAAGTCCTTTGACTGTTTTTAGCACTCTCTCTCTCTCTCTCTCTCTGCACAAGTATGCTGTCAGTGTCACTAGTTCTTTCTCACTCCAGCTTTAATAAAAAGTAGAGAAATATATTGTCATCATTTTGTCTGAAAGCAACAAACTATCCAAACATAAAATTTGGCTGAGCCAGATTAAGGGAAAAAACGAACATTTTCAAGCCAGATTTGTTGTTCAAGCCAGATCACTTTTACCCTTGTGTGTAATTGGTAAATCCACACAGTCTTATTTTCCCTTACCAAAATATTTAGAACTTAGAAGTAAAAATTGCAGTAAATGCTTTCTTCAAGAGTTAAGGGGCATTGCTTCATTGTCCATTTAAACTAATGTCTTGGCAAAAAGACAGATACTAAAGGAAAACATTTACATAAACTTCTCATTTGAAGAACAGCAAAATTTGCCAAAAGTTATACATGTATAGAGTCTGAAACAAAATTAAAGAAAGGTAGGTTTTTGGATCCAGCACCTCCCACTCTTCAATTCAAAATGCCAATTACTGTGTCACAACACCAAAATTTACAGTTCAAAATGCACACCTATTTTCTGTTTTTCTTAGAACGCATTTTGCTCTTTGCAATTAGAATTTATTAGTCAACTGAAAGCACCTCCATCTGAAATCGAAAGTCTGACAACCACAAATCGTGGTTTGTATCCTGTATACTTGACAGTAATTCATGTTTACTTTGCAATAATGTATTTCCACAGGTTCACAATCTCCTTCTTTAAGGTTGCTCTAAAAAACACTCCTCTGGACCAGATTCTTTCTGCTTGTTTATGCCTATTGTCCTACACCATTTACCTAAATTTCATACATCATCTTTCCATCTTCATTATCGGCATTATACTTATCAGTCTAAAGCCACATGAAAGAGTATACACCTTGACATAAATGCTCTTCTTATAACTGTGCACAGAATGTGTAGTAGCATCATATACCTAGCATGAAATTCTATAAATGAAAAAAAAAAAAAAACTTACCGGCATTGCAGATGTCACAGACATATGGTTTCTCTCTCCTGTGTGGATTCTCATATGCCGCTTAAGCTTGTAGGTGTCTGGACTAGCATAAGAGCATGTTGAACACTGATATGGTCGCTCACCTGTCAGATTTAAAACAAACATTTAATAAGTCATTTTTACTATTTTCTCTAACACAATAATATATACGTTTTGGTATTTTCATGGAACTAAAATGCAACTTTGGCATGATACTGTTGATCAGATTTGAACGATGGAAGTGGCATGATAAATGCTCAATGAATTACTTTTTAAATTCAGTCATTACATATGTATGTTTTTTAAGTCAATAAACTATAACAGCAAGTATTCATTAAAAAAATTCATTTTTAAATTCAAGAATTCTTAAAATGTCTCCTTGTCTTTTACATCCGTAAATACTCACCTGTGTGTGATCGCATGTGACGTTTCAGCTTGCTGAGTTCAACACTTGCGTAATCACACTCTGGACATTTATGAGGTTTCTCAAATGTGTGGCGATAACGTACATGTCGAACCAGTTCCCCAGATGTGGTGAAAGCAGCATCACATTCTTTACACTTGTGTGGCCTGGTGCCTGTGTGGGTATTGACGTGGTTTGTCAACGATGCCAAAGTCTTGAAGCCACGATTGCAAATTTCACAAGTATGAGGTCGGTCTTCTGAGTGAGATTTCATGTGCCTGGAAAGCAGGTATCGCTTGGGGCTTGTATAATTGCAGTAGGTGCATGTAAGGTCAGAGTTCAAATTGGGGAATATTTTCTTTGGGGTTATCTTCAGTATGCGTTTCACTGTTCCGTCTTCTTCAATGTACTCCTCAGTCAGCTCACTGGCTTCCTCCTTGAGTCCAATGACGGAGTTCATGTCCAAAGAGATTCCCTGAGCAGTCAGTTCCTTGTTGGTGCCATCAGGCTGTGTGACAATCAGCACGTAGTTCATCTCCCCGTTCTGTCCCTCAGAGGGCAAGATGGCCAAGGTCTGCAGGGTGTTGGTGGCGTTCAGGATGACAGGATTGGCACCAGCCGCACCCGCATCACCTCCCAGTGTTAACGCCTGAGACAATATTTCACTAATTTAATATCATGCAATATATGGAAGTTTACTTCACAATTATTTCATAAAAGAAGATGACATGTCACTACCGTTCTTAAACAAAAAATGATTCGTAACATTACTCTCAAGAAGCAAAAAAAAAGTGCAGAGCTTTGAGCAAATAATTTGAGAAACCTACGAAACTGGGCACCTTTTGAGAGAAATATGCACTATGGAAACTGCACCCGAAAGGTATTGAAAATGGAAAACAGGAACATGCTCAAAATACAATGAGTCACATATATCACATGATGACATGCACACATACACACTCACATACACACACCCATACCCACACATATAAAAGAAAGTACAGAGATTGAGAGATTATGTTGTCTACAGCTCAGCTGACCACAAGGGGCCTGTTAGGGTTTGTGGAAATCAACTCTAAAAATATATTCACACACACACACACACACACACCACACACACACACACACACACACACACACACACACACGCACACATACACAAACATGTGTGCATACAAAACTCATCAAAAAACAGATTTTCTGAAAACATACCAGAATTTTGTTAAAATCTTAGATCAAATAAAATGTGTACCTCTTTCAGAAACTCAAAAATTGCATCAGGTATGACATCTCTGAAGAGAATTTTCATGGAGTCTGCTGTAGAGTTTTCATATCTGATTTCATGTAAATCGTTCTCTCAGAACATGTTTAATAGTAAGCTAAACATCACACGGAATGCACCATACAGTTTCTTCACCTTTTAAACAAGATGAGCAGATGTAAAAGGAACGGCCTGTATGCAAACAGCACAAAACTGTTTCCTCCTCTTTATCATTGCCAGTGGCACATGTCAAAAACTCGAATGTTTCGATGGACTTGGAACAGTTTGCTATCTGTCTGTGAACTTCATTCCTCTTGCCAAAGATCTGACATACGCCAGAGCTTACTTTTCAGATCAGTGAGAGGGACAGTGAACAACTTTATTATCTCTCGTTACAAGAGAAATTACATTCGTGACCGCTGCCCTAAAAGTTAAGACATACATATTTATAGTTACAAACGTGACACTGAAAATTAAAATACTTTTCAAACAATAAAACATGCGTGTAACACCAAAATGGGAATTTCAATCTTTCTCCTTTTTGGTAGTGCAAATAAAGCATGCACTCAGCCACTCATAATTATATACATACATGTGTGCACGTATGAGAGAGAGAGAGAGAGAGAGAGAGAGAGAGAGAGAGAGAGAGAGAGAGAGAGAGAGAGAGAGAGAGAGATAGTGATTTATCATTAAAAATCATTAAGATAAGACATATTCCAGACAGACATTTCTATTCCTCACTGTTCCAGGATATGCACACATACACACACACACACACACACACTCCAGCATCTGTACTTTCCTGCTTGCTTGCTCACAGACATACACACCGTGCACACATGCTTGTATCACAGGTGATCCACCGCCTCTTCTTACACGCTGTGTTTTTTAAAAAGTGCAATGGATTTGAACACAAAGCTCTTTTTTGTGCGCATCAGCTTAGCTCTGGGGACGGAGATGAGCTGAGGTTGAACGTCCCCCATCTCCATGGACTGATCGTTAGCATCATCAGAAAGGCTGTCTGGTACCAGCAGGTCAGTGCTGCTGCTGGTGATTGTAGCACTGGTGGTAGAGATGGTGGACGAAGCCGTGTCCAGCAGGTCATGACTGCTGGAGGGCATCACCAGTGGCTGTCCTAAGGACTCCAGAGTCACAGGCAGATCCTTTGAAACCAGGAAAACACAAATGGCACATCTGAGTTCATTTCCTGATATTGTAAACTCTGCTTCTGGAACAAGGAACAGTTGTTTAAAAATCCACTGTACAGTCACATATATTCTCATCTACTTTTTCCCTTCCTTACCTTGAATTTCAAGGTTTACTATTGATGAGATTTTTGCGTGTGTGACCATTTTTCATCCTGACATCAAAGTAGCCAGATTCCGTCACTATCCTTTTGACACAACACATTTCATCTCTTCAAAAAAGTAGGAATGGGATTTATGTACATGCTACAGTTTTAATGCATGCATTCCTGCGAAGGGCCTTGGTTTGGAGCTTACATGTAAAAGAAATAAGGGGATAAGAGTCTGCATGGATGTTCACTCCAAGCGGCAAATCTCTTCCATCCTGGCCATCTGAAGTGGATGTTTAAACCAAAGGTTGAATCCCAGACCTTGGAACAAGAGTCTGACATCCTATCCACTAGGCCAACCAGGCCCACATACATACTCATGAGGCCGAAAGATTTTTCAAAAGACTGGCTGCGGGCTGATTCCTGTGCAAACTACGTTACTATGATTTTCTTATCACTGGATGCTCTCACACTCACTATAACATCTGCAGAAAGTTCAAAAGTCAGCATCATGCATTATTTTCATAGCACTATAAGTCTCAGATAATAATCTTTTAAAACTGTATCAAATCTTAGTTTTTTGGCTCTTTTAAACACTTTAATTATGTTTCTTATATGTTGACAGTTTTCACCATCAGCACTATAATTAATACAAATGCTTGGTTTTTTACTCATAAAATCCATGTTTTGTCCCTATCAACACTTTAATACGATTTTTCTTTCCATCTTCCCCAGAATCTGCACACTCTAAAAAAGCCAACCCACCAGCCACTGTGGTGAAGTGGTTAGTGTCATGGACTACCAGCTGGGAGGTAGTGGGTTTGAATCCCATCAGTCATGTGGGTTTTTTCTGCCCCAACCAGCTCCTACCCAGAGTTGAGTTGCTGCGGACTCAGTTGGGAAGACTGGGACCACACAGTTGAGTTTCATCCACTTAATGGATGCATTTCTGAGAGTGTTGCTCAAATTTCCTGACCAACACTCCAGGTGCCTGTATCTCTCTGGCCTGGTTGACGCCGGGATATTATGAAAGGAAGCGTAGAGTACAGCCCTGTCATGTAATCTCAGACCGAAATGGAAATCCGTAGCATCATCTTAACTATCCTCATTCTCATCGATCAGCATAAAAAAAAAAGTCTTAAATTCTGTGGCCCTTCATGCCTGCTATCATGGTGACCTCAGTTTCAATTTCCTCTCCATGTCTGTGGTCTTGGTTTGGTTCCGTTGGGTCACCGGTATTGGCGAGTCCATGGGGGCTGTCGTTGAGCGGACGTGGTGGTGCCCTCCGGAGGGAGCGCTCACTCACGACGGCTCTGCGACTATGCAATTATTGTCGTCAGTAGGCGGCTTAGTAGGTGGTGTCCTGCTATGTTAGATCAGAACAGGCGCCACTGAACACCACCGAAGTGACTTGGCAGCAGTGCAGCGTCTCCTCCGGTGGGTTGCTCTTGATGACTTGACATCGACTGCTCCCTGTGGATTGCCAGTGCCGGGGCAGGGGCGGGGCCGACTGGGCTGTGGGCTGTGGACGGGGTGTCGGAATGAGCGGATTGGGTGCGCTGCCTCTGAGGTGGCGCAGAGGTTGGGACATCAAAAAAAAAAAAAAAAAAAAGGGGGAAAAAAAAAAAGAAAAAAAAAAAAGCCCAACCCATACAACAGCCAGTTTTTCTTACACTGACATTTTTTTTTTGTTTTTGTTTTTTTTTGCTGTGCCAGCCTCTGCGCCATCTCAGAGGCAGTGCACCCACACCGTTCATTCCGACACCACGTCCACAGCCACAGTCCAGTCGGCCCTGCCGCAGCCCCGGCACCGGCAATCCACAGGAAACAGTCAATGTCAAGTTGTCAAGAGGCACCCACCGGAGGAGACACTGCACTGCTGCCGAGTCACTTCGGTGGTGTTCAGCAGCGCCTATTCTGATCTAACATACACAGGACACCACCTACTAAGCCGCCTACTGATGACAATAATTGCTTAGTCGCAGAGCCGTCATGAGTGAGCTCTCCCTCCGGAGGGCAACACCACGTCCATCCAGCGACAGCCCCCATGGACTCGCCGATACCGGTGACCCTGACGGAACCAAACCAAGGCCACAGACGTGGAGAGGACATCGAAATTGAGGTCACCATGAGAGCAGGGCATGAAGGGCCACAGAGCTTGAGACACTTTTTTTTTTGCTGATGCTGATGATGACAATGAGGATGATTAAATGATGCCATGGATTTCCATTTCGGTCTGAGACTACATGACAGGGCTGTACTCTACTCTTCCTTTCATAAAATATCCCGGCGTCAATCAGGCTCGAGAGATACAGGCACCTGCAGTGTTGGTCAAGAAATTTGAGCAACACTCTCAGAAACGCATCCATTAAGTGGATGAAACTCAACTGTGTGGTCCCAGTCTTCCCAACTGAGTCCGCAGCAACTCAACTCTGGGTAGGAGCCGGTCGGGGCAGAAAAACCCACATGACTTCTGATGGATTCGAACCCACGACCTCCAAGCCGGGAGTCTGTGACGCTAACCACTTCGCCACGGCGGCTGGTCTTACACTGACATTTGACAATAAACTGAGAAACACTTTGAGTTTTGCCTACCTTTCCTTCACCGCCAACATGCAGCCCCTCATCCCCAAGAATCTGCATATGGCCTCCTTCACCAAGCGAGAGAATGCTGCCATCCTGGGCCAGAGACACAATGCGGATGACCTTCCCTTCATTGGCATCTAGGCCATCATTTACGGATGTCATGATCAGTTCCTGGGACGATCCTGTCAAATCTGAAATGCTGCTGGTCAGGTTGACAAGCTGGGCTTGTACTTCTGCCATGTTTGCATCATCCAGATCAATACCCGCAGACTCCTGCATGAAAAGAAAAAAATAAACAAATAAATTGGAAGAAAAAAAGAAAACAGAAACACAGTGATAACAGTGAACAAGCATGTGCCTGCCCAATCTGAATGGGGGGGGGGGGGGGGGGGGGGGGGGGGGTTCATAATGAACTACCATTTTTTTCAAAGCCTTTCAGTAGTAAATGTGGACTGCAGAACAAAATTAATACCGCACTTTGTAAGTTGCACAGTCAACTAACAGAAAAATATTTACAATTAATGAGGAGACTTATATAAACCAGAGAATTATTGAAAACAGGCCGGCCAAAATACAAATAAACACACAACATGCAAAATAATGCTAATTTAATACACAAAACAAACTGACAAGCAAATTTTAACAAGTGTGTCTTCTTCAGACAGTACAAAGAGATGTCAAAAATGCACATACTCGCCAGAACACAATCAGCATAAAAATGACAATCTATGAAAGAGGAGTGAGAAAGTGAGGACAGCTCAAAGACAGAAAGCTGGTAAGAGAGAGAGAGAGAGAGAGAGAGAGAGAGAGAGAGAGAGAGAGAGAGAGAGAGAGAGAGAGACAGACAGATAGACAGAGAGAGATAAGTAGGTGGATGATAGGAGGATAAGAAGTCAGCTGGATCTCATAAACATAAACCAAAAGTTGTGTGTGTGTGTGTGTGTGTGTGTGTGTGTGTGTGTGTGTGTGTGTAAAATCTGCCTCAGATTTGTCTTTGCAATGTATTGTAGATGTACAAAGTAATCATTACTTTGCTTCTTGTTCATGAGTGAATGAAGAAACAAATTCACCTCTTTCACATTACTCTTACAGGTTTAGTTCATCAAATACAACAAATTCCATGTCACAAGCACAGTTACTACCTTAAACACAGGAATGTTTCTTTTTCAGTTTGCATATGACAGACAGTGCAATTAACAGTGTGTGTGTGTGTGTGTGTGTGTGTGTGTGTGTGTGTGTGTGTGTGTGTGTGTGTGTGTGTGTGTGTGTGTGTGTGGTGTGTGTGTGTGTGTGTGTGCATGTGCCTGTGTGTGTGCGCGCGCGTGTGTAGAGTTTGTGTGTGTCTTTTTACATTATTACACCTGCCAGATTCTTAAAACTGATGCTAACATAGGCAGTACATGAGCACATGGAGCGTATTTATAACTAGCGCATACATAGCCTGAGTCTTTGTTTGATTGCATTCATACACATCTACTTGCAATATAAGCATGGGTACCAACAGACAGGAACTGACCTGCTTAATTTGTGCGACCAGATCATTGTCAACCCCATCCTCTCCTGTCACCAGGGAGTGGATATTCTGGGATGAATCTTCCCCCAAACCTGAGTCCAGCAAAGACTGCTCAGCGTAGAATGCAGTGCTGAAATGACTAGCACTGGACGCATCAGCTCCCGACTGAAGTGACTGACCTCCTGACACTGACGCCAGAATGTCGTTGACAGAATCAGATCCATCAGCATCTGGAATGACCGGCATCGATGATGTGTCTGAGCCTTCAATCATCTTGTTGAAGGTGACCAGGTAGTTCTGAAGGTCAACAAGGTTGTGAGTAGAGACCACAGTCCCAGCCACTTCGCTGGGATCCATGGCGAGATGCTCTGTCGCTCACCGTTCTCCCAATACCACCTGTGCAGAACAAGGTTTAGAAGTTCAATTGTTACAATGTATTTTTAGTAAAATTCATGTACGAAAGTTTTCTAGAAATTCTACTGACAAATCACTACATGCAATAATCAAGAACACTAAAACCAAAATCTGTTCAAAAGATAAAAAGTCAGGGGAGGGGGAGGGAAACAAGGGGAGGGCAGAGGTTAGGTTAAGAGGAGGGAACACCAATCTGTTATTGTAAATGGCAAATAATGCAAGTGATTACCCATTACACCCCAACTGATAAATTCTTTATTCAAAAAGAAAAATGATAGCCAGAGTTAGGGGAAATCATAAACATGGCCTACAGAGGTTGATGAGTGAAAGCTTCTGAAACTGAAGATATACACAATTCAATTTGAATACAAAGGTGCTAAGAGAGTTGATTCAGAGATTTATCCATACACTTCCAAGTTGGCCATTATTTTCAACTTAATGCAAGAGAGAGGCCTCACGCCTGCAAACTGGATTACTGCAGTCAGAACACTTAAATCACCAGTCTGCAAAGAAATGACTGGACTACAAGCCTAAAAGTAATAAATCCCTTTTCTTTGAGTGAACATCCTCACTCTTCATCAGCTGCAAAACAGTTCTGGACCACAACAGAGAAGACTGATCAATAGGCAGACTTTTGACTTCATGAGCTAGAGAACATTGGCAATGCTGCTGAAAGGTTTCCTTCAAGAGCCACAAACATTATGTGAGGAGTCCCCAAGGCTGCCTTTTTCTGTTATAGTTCATCACCAGCCTACTTGGCCCACTTTGCTAGGTTGTCTGCGGACATTGCAAGCATCTGGTACTGCCAGCACTGGCTCCACAGAAATCTGTAGACACAGTGATTTGGGGGGTGAGATAGGAAATGAGTTCCCACCTTGACAACTATGCTGCTAATGCATAGCGTCAGACTAAATCTGATGAAGTGATCAACATTACCCAGTTACACAACATGGAACATGGCCAAGACCTTGATACAACAGTTTCAACCCTTCAGCCGAATATCAAATATCTGGCTTCCAGTTAAACAAAGAATGAAAATAAAAGATCTCTTATTATTGTTTCTGTGTCATTATTAGAAAGCTCTACATCCCACTATCTTTCTGAACTTTTAAATATCTATGTTACATCAAGATTGATCCTTTCTTCCCTTGAAGATAAAATTTTCTGCACACATTTTTCTGCACACCGCACAGTTCTGTGGAAAGAGGCATGGGGATAGAACTTTGAGTATTTATGCTGCACAGATTAGAAACTCACTGCCATCTTCGTCTGCCACAGTCTGCCTATCTCTCTTTCTTCAAATTTATTTAAAGATATTTCTTTTCAAGCAGTTTTCTCAATGATGCCCATCTTCTTTAAGTGCTTTCTTGTGGGGATGGGGCAGCATTTGTACGTATGTATTTGTGTGTGAGTGTGTGTGTGCATATGTGTGCATGTAGTGTGTATGTATGTGTGTGTGTGTGTCTGTGTGTGTGTGTGTGTGCGCGTGTGTATGTGTACATGTCAGTGTACATTTGTACATGTCTGTGTGATGGGAGGCTTGATCACTGGTGCTTTGGTAGGAAGGTAGAGCGCGTATGAGATGTGTAGTGCAGTATGTCTTTGTGAGTGTGTGTTTGTGTGTGGGTGTGTGTTCACATACAGCATGTGTATCACTGTATGTGTGTGGTAGTGGTGGGGGCTCGATAACAAGTGTATGCTTTGGTAGGGATGAAGGGAGAGAAAGCATGGGAGAGATGTGTGTGTGTGTGTGTGTGTGTGTGTGTGTGTTATGCTTATATAACCACATAAACTCTTGTGTGTGTGTGTGTGTGTGTATGTGTGTGTGCGCGCATACTTCATTTCACAATGTGGCTACATTGTTTAAATGGGGTGAAAATTTACATTTTTTTTTTGTATGTAATAACAGTGAGCTAAAAAAAAAAAAAAGATTGCATCCATCACTCCACTGATCATTGACATTGCTAGATACTGTCACAAAAATTCCAGACACGCCTCTACTTGCTTGGTTGTGTAGGCAACATTGAGCATCTATGTCCAGCAAATCCATTTTCTATTTTAAATCATATTTGCTCATTTCCAGCAAATCCATTTTCTATTTTAAATCTTTTTTGCTCATTTACATGTCTGTATGATGCAGATGAGTATCAAGGCATGTGCTTTTACGAGTGAAATTTTGTTCTGTACTAATATCAGCTCAGTTCAGTTCAACTTTGCTGTGCTCAGGCTACATTCATTTCAAACATAATTGAAAGTTAGCAACATAACAAGGATGGAATTTAGCATTTCAAATAAAAAAAAAAAAAAAAAGGGGGGTGGGGGGGGGGGGGGGGGGGGGGGGGTGGGGCTGAAGATCTGTATCACCATACTTTTAATATTAGTGTCATTCATACATCATGCCTCGCATCTACGCTAGCAATCTGCCGCGTTCCGATTGTCAACGTGCCCCGCTTCTTTTGGGTTGGGTCAAGGGGATCAAACTCATAATTGTTTCCATACGGAACATGCAGATATATCAAGTTTCGTTGTTCTTAATTAGCTACTCATAAGAATTTCATTTGGTCAGGATTTCTTTTTCATGTTGTCCATCATACGCACGGACCGTTAGTCCGTCACACTGCATCGCGCAATAGAACCAACTCGTAGTTGTACTAGCCTAATTGGACAACTGAACGAAAGCCTTGTAGCAAGGCCTCGAATTAGCCACCTAACAAGCGACCGCCATCAGTACCATTGGGCCATTAATATGCTGTCCTCTGGTTTCATGGTTTTTACTGGGTCAGCTAGCCAGTTTCCGCTTGATGCCATACTCAGGTCAATGTCCAGAGAAGTCAAAACTAATTTGAAAGGTAGGCAATCCCTGGGACAGGTGAAATTTGCCGCTAGGAGGGGTACGGTTGACTTTGAGCGCCCCCAAAAGACAAGCGCCCTCTGTGAAAGCACAGTGGCGCTGTTGTCGTTGATTGCGAGCACGAAGTATCGCGCGTAATTGAGGGCCTGTATACCTGTCGAATTGTTGTCGTTTGAATAATTTGTATTATTGTATAACGTTGTCAGCAGAACCGAGTTAAATCGTCACTAGGTTGTTAATTTGAACAGTTACCTTGTTTTTGATGCTCTTCTCACCAGTTAATCGGAATTCAAGATGGCGGTTTGTGTCTAGGGAGGCGGAAGTAGGTCATTCACAGGCGATATATATTTTAAAAACTTTTACGAGCTTGCATCATTGTTTCTTTGATAGAGAATGAAGAAAACACGGTATACCATCAGCCACGCGGTGTCAGTCTTCAGATAATACAAGTAAAGTGGGTCTTTGGAATTTGTAGTGTGTCTACGTTGATTGCGCATGTGCGTTGACCTGTTCGTAAAGGTGGGAGGGAGGGGATAGTAGGTGCACAGGCACATGAGAGTACTTAGAATAACAAAATTTCACTGCTTTATTTCGGGTGTGTGTGTGTGTGTGTGCAGAAGTCGGTTACATTAGTGATAAAAATTTGTCCCATTAAACCATTTTTTAAAGAATCAATTCGGTGCAAATGAGATCATCTTCATCCACTTGACGACCAAGAAAGTTTTATAATCCGACGCAGTGCATT
This sequence comes from Conus betulinus, assembly GCA_016801955.1. Classification (NCBI taxonomy): domain Eukaryota; kingdom Metazoa; phylum Mollusca; class Gastropoda; order Neogastropoda; family Conidae; genus Conus; species Conus betulinus. The sequence goes on along the minus strand of JADBJO010000275.1, from coordinate 594,203 downwards.
TCCTGTACGCCCCCGAATGACGAGGTAAACCTTAAATTAAGTGAAGCAGAGAACAGAAAAACGAACGAACAAGTAGGGCAACTATTGCTCCCGTGATGAAACAAATACACGCCCGTCCCGTCTCCAACGGATGCTGCTTGCGACATCGAATCGCCTAGCAGCATTAATGACAACACGGAGTACACTGAACGAAATAGGGGACAACCGAAGAAATCGGCAACACACAGCACACTGAACAAACTAGGAGACACCCGAAGAACTCGGCTTACCGGTACATCCTAGCATACAATCGGGCCCAAGATAGGGTGAGAAATAAAAATTTTTTGTTAATTCTTTGAATAGAAGGGTAAGAAGCTGAAAGCTCAAAAAATGCGTATAAGAAATGCCACCAAAAAAAAGCACATTCACCACCGATTTTCTTCACTATGCTGGGGGGGGGGGGGGGGGGGGGGGGACAAAAAAAAAAAAAAAACCGGCACTAAAAGCCTCTCAACATCTGATCGTATCAACCCTATCAAGAATTGGGAAACGTATTATCAAAAAATTCGTGGCCGGTAACAGTCGCAGTAGGTTGAAAGGACTTTTTTTTTTTCTTTTTTTTTTCCCCAGGAATTTTCAGAACTGATTTTGTTGTCCTTACAGTTAGATATCATTGAAAATAAACTATCTGCAAAATTTAAAGTTAATTGTGTTACATACTTAGAAAATATTGGGGTTTTTTTTTTGTTAGAGTTTGTGCGCAGTCGGATAGGGGAAGGACGATATAACATTTTGGGACATATACTTTTAAGTCTGGCTTACCACCATAATGAGCAACACGCCGTTATTGCGAAACTCCGTAGTCAGGCGACAAAAGCCAGGAATTCCAGACAATGCAAGTACAGTCAAAACTGAATTATGTCTGAGTTTATGTGGGCTTCGGCCTCGAAACTGTCGATTCAATGTTTAATGCGTTCATTTTGACTGGTTACTACACCATTTAACAAGTCTACCATCAAATGCAGAGCCACGTATAACATGAAGCAGCGAATCGCGGTACTTCAGTTCCAGAAATTAAACTCTCTCTCTCTCTCTCTCTCTCTCTCTCTCTCTCTCTCTCTCTCCCTCCCTCCCTCCCTCCCTCCCTCCCTCCCGTCCCCTCCCCACACCCCAACACCCACCCCGAACCTACCACTGAGCTGGAGCCTGCATGAGAGAGTTTCGGAAATTGGACCCGGGCAGAGTTAGGCTAGGTCGTGTGGAGCTTGAAACTAAGACTGATCTAAGAAAGAACACACACACTAGGACTGACCGACTAGTGCTTTTGAGTACAGAAACTGACAAAGCTGTACACTCTGCACCCATACAGTCAGCATGCCAGGGCTTGTGAGGCAGGTCCTCGAATGCCATGTGGTTCGCCGCTCCACACACTGAGTCTGGGAGCCCAAGTTCAGGAACAGATCGTGGATCAGCTGGATGGATTCTTCACGACTTTTCTCCCCGCTGACCAGCAGCGCGACAGGCTTTGTCCCCAGGCTGGACAACGACCCTGCAAGCTGCTACAGCGGACCGTGGCCGAGGCCACCATGATGTGCAAAACCTCAGTGGCCTGGTCGAGGTTGCACCGACCAGGGGAGGACACATCTTCCCCCGCTGAAAGGTGAACTAGAGGATTCTTGGAGAAACCACTGGTCCCAGACTCCACATAGATTCCAACATTAACTCCTGTTCTCCCCCCTCCTCCCCCTGCCCCTGCCTTTGTGGACACACTTGTTTGAAAACAATATTGACTGTGGTGGTGTCGTTGCATCGCACGACAATGAGCCCCGACTTTTTATCCGTACCGTGTTCGAAAACCTTTTTCTGTCTTCTGCATCTCCTTCGTAGGCTATTTCTCAATGGACAATCTTTGAGTCCGTCTATCTCTGTGTGTGTGTGTGTGTGTGTGTGTGTGTGTGTGTGTGTCTGTCTGTCTGTCTGTCTGTCTCTTTTACACACACACACACACACACACACACACACACACACACACACACACACACGTGCACGTTGCCTCTCTCTCTCTCTCTCTCTCTCTCTCTCTCTCTCTCTCTCTCTCTCTCTCCTCTCTCTCTCTCTCGCTCTTTCTCATACATATACACATACCTGCACACACACACGCCTTACAGACAGACTATCTCTCACACATACGCACGTGAGCGCGCACACATATGAGCGCGTGCGCGCGCGCGTTCAGGCACGCCCGCACACACGCACACACATACACAAATTTGAGCGCACATATATACATGCATACGCACACACCCTCGCACACACACACACACACACACACATACACACACACACACACACACACACACTCGCATTCTATCTCTACCTCTGTCTCTCTCGCTATTTCTCCCTCCCTCCCTCCCTCTCTCTCTCACTCCCTCTCTCTCTCTCTCTCTCTCATATACATACACAGGGTGTGAGAGTGGCTCTCGCGTGTGCATATGCACGCGTGTTTTGAGTGTGTGTGTGTGTGTGTGTGTGTGTGTGTGTGTGTGTGTGTGTGTGTGTGTTTGCATGTGTGCGTGTGTGAGCGCCCCTGCGCACGCCGCGCAGGACTTCGACTCTCATGCAACATTGCCTTAAAGACGCATACACGCTTCGCCCGAGGCACTGCACGCACGTGAACTAAATGCAGGTGAATTATTTGTGATTTCACCTGATCATCCGGCATTCAATCAGAGTGAGCGCGCCTGTCTCTCTCTCTCATTTGATAACATCATTCCGACGTCGTTGGTCACACACACACACACACACACACACACGCGCGCGCGCGCGCGCGCACTCACACACACACACACACGCACACACACACACACACACTCACATCTGTTCACTTTAAGTGATATTGTCTAATATCACTTAAAGTGAACAGACGTTAAACTGAAACTAACACACACACACACACACACACACACACACAGAGGGGGGGGGGGGGGGGGGGGGGGGGGGGGGAGAGAGTGGCGCTCGCGTGTGCGTGTTCAGGCGTGCTATGTGTGAGTGTATGTGTTGTGTGTGTGTGTGTGTGTGTGGGGGGGGGGGGGGGGGGGGGGGGGGGGGGGCACGCTGCGTAAGACTTCGACTCCCATGCAACAGTGCCTGAAGTCGAATACACGCTTTTCCATCTGGTGCATGTTGCAGAATGTAGAAACCAGGTCGAAGTCGGTGAGTTTAAGTTGAGAAACCTAGTATCATTTTTAGTTTTATTTTACTGAATAGGATGGTCTTCTTTGATTTGTTGTTGTTGTTGCTGTTGCTGTTGTTGTTGTTGTTATTGTTGTTGTTGTTGTGTTTGTTTGTTTGTTTGTTTGTTTTTTGTTCTACATACAGTTAAAGAGAAGCCATTGTACATCCATCTTACGCTTCTTTCCGCTTAATAGTGAGGCCAAGGTGGGTGGCAAAAAAAAAAAAAAAAAAATTGAGAAGGCATATGTTAAAGGAATATTCATTCAGTACTTTTAGGTCTATATCAGTTTGCTTCAATATTCCAACGGAAAGAAGCACAAAACACACTCTCCAACTCACCAACAAGGTCATGCCTTCCAGATGAAGTCCAACAGCCAATAACTAGGAAGACGCTGCTTCCCCCTTCCCCTCCACAATAGGCTCTTTAATCGTAGTACGTCTCTCTTTTTTTTTTTTTTTTTTTTTTTTTTTGGGGGGGGGGGGGGGGGGGGGGACTGGATGCATGTGTGGGAGGAGGTTGGTGCCAGGTGGGCGGGAGGGATCTGGAAGCCCACCTCATTTGCACCTCTGTGTGTGTAATAAGATCTTTCTTGAGGGGAAGGGGAGAGGGGGGGGACTGTTCAAATTGATCTATTGTCATTTGGTCATTTACATTACTTTTGAAGTAATCGTGGACACACCATCAGCCTGTTTGTTAACTAGGTTGAAGTTGTTCGCCATCAGGAAGGCGTTTGCTCACTTGAATCATCACTCTCTTTAGCTAGGGTTAGCAGGATCTGAAGAGCTTTTCTTCAATTATATTATTAACTCCTCTTCCAGGGTAAAATGTTATTTGCGTTTCATAAAGTTACAAAGACAAAAGCATTTTCATTCTTCGCGCTTCACGATTTGAATACTAACGCATCCCAATCATCCCACTGCCATCCCCCCCCCTCCCCTCCCCCCGACCTCCAAGTCCCCCTCCCAGCTTCCGGAGGCAGGTCGGCTAATTAGCTAGCCTGACTGTTGGTGGCATTGGCAGTATGGAAAGGCAGCCCGCGGGCAATACTTTTGAGGGGGGGGGGGGGGGGGGGGGGTACTGGGGATGGGGTGAGGACAAAGATGGAGGAAGTCATGAGGTTAATGGCGGGGCGTAAGAGAGAGGGGATTTTGGACGAGCGAGCAACTTCATTTCCTTTTTTTTTTTTTTTTTTTTTTTTTTTTTTTTTAAAGAATTTGCATTATACAGTATCAATTCATCTATATCAATTCGTCTTTATTCGGATTTACCCCTATCTGAAAAGATAATCTATCCGCGGAAGATCCCCTGAATCGTTTGAATTTTTTTTTTTTTTTTTTTTTGCGTCAACAGATTATCTTCCCTTACTGAAGCGAAACAAACCTTACTTCAACACCAAGAACTTTATATACACCACACACACTTACAAAAACTGTCATACACCGATATATTTTAAATTCATAACATGTCATTTCACACGCCTGCTGGTTCTGCATTTTCACAAAACGTAAATAATGAATGATTTTTAATGTTAATGTTTCGTTGAGCATTCCAACGATTTGACAAGTGTCCCAAGAGACCTCTTTTTGTATTGAATGTGAACCTTAACCAGGAGTCAACTAAACAATGATTTTCATCTGTATGCAGCGCAGCGCATTCTCAGTGAACTCAGCAGTTCTGTGAAGCTTCATCAGGTCATTTATCCCTCCAAATGATTAGCCAGTTAGTCTGTCAAACGTCGAATAATTTCCAGTTATTTTACATCTCGTCACAAGTTAACGTTTCGGGTTGTTTTAAGAGGTTGGTGTTTTGCAGGTTTCTCCTTTGTGGCTTTCTGGCTCTGTTCGCCAAGGATTGAACCAAGAGATATGCGCCTAGTGTTCAGGTCTGACGCAATTTACTGTCGCCTGCCACGCCTTGGTGGTGGTGCTGAGGTCTGTAGGAGGTCTATCTTGGGATGCTTTCAGACAGTGACAGTATTCTTCGAGTATGTGAGGAGTCTGGTTTCAGTTCGTCGTTGGCGTGTTTCGCAGAGACCTCTAAATTCTTCTGATTCATAGTCCGTCGTGGAATGGCGGGGATCTTCTGGAAGTAGGAAGCATGGTGTTCGGTGCCTTCTTTGATTGTATCTGTCTGTGAAATACAGCAGGGGAGGTTGAGACACTCCGATGCTCAGGTGGTTGTCATCTTGGATGGTGGGTTGTTTGTTTGGGATGGAGGTCTTGTCTAGAACGATGATGTTGGTTAGGCTTTAACTGCTGGTGGGCTCATATTCTGTTCATATGCATCATTTAGTTGCTGACAAGGCTGAAGATGTGCAGGTCGCTATGTTGTTGAACTTCCGTATGGTTATGGAACTGTCCTTTGAGACAACTGGAGACATAACGAGAGGTGTCTCTGGTGTTCAGTGTTTACATTACAAGGATCCGCGTTTTTCCATGGGTCTGATGTGTGGTGACATAAGCTTCATGGGGCACACTCCTTCAGGATGCTTGTCAATCTGGACACCACAGAGCTGTGGTGCTTAGAGCGCAAAGCCAACGGTCCTTCTGTGTGAGGCATGGCTGCTCTAATTCCCATTGTCAGGTATCTATGGAACAAAGGTACAGCACAGTGATAACAGAGGAGATGCCCCAGGAAAGGTTTATTAGTCCTGAGGTGTTTCTTAGTGATTACCTGGTACTTGCTGAGTATCCCTTGTTGTGCAGAGAAACTGTCTGGGTAATCGAATCAACATGTGGCACGTGCAGAGCCTGATGAACTGACGCCAGGTTTTCAGATTCAGTGAATCCGAAACTGGTTCCACCAGACCTTTCCATTGATGTGTGCTCACGAGGGATTTCTGGAAATGCCCATGGAACTGTACCAAAAATGCGAGTTTGCAACCGAAGTTATCCAGAACTAAAAGCTGACGGTGCGTAACACTAGGTTACTTTGTCATGCTATGCCGGATAGAAGAACCTTTTCATGCAGTGGACATAATAAACAGTTTAAAACAAACCATCGTTAGATGGAAAGAATGTGACTCTCCGGTAAAGTGATTTTAGCCAAAATTAGTGGATCAGGTTTATTTGCGCTGAAAATCAGATGCTAAAGATGCTGGGTTTTGCGTTCACAAGGAGAAAGGACTACATCAACGGCCACGCCCTTGGAAATGGAGACCAGGTCACGTGGTCTTGACTGCAGGAGAGTGTTGTCCTCCTCTTTGTTCTCTCTCTCTCTCTCTCTCTCTCTCTCTCTCTCTCTCTCTCTCTCTCTCTCTCTCTCTGTCTGTCTGTCTGCTGTCTGTCTGCCTGTCTGCCTCTCTCTGTTTGTCTGTCTGTCTGTCTCTCCCTCTGTCTGTCTGTCTGTCTGTCTGTCCCCTCTGTCTGTCTGTCTGTCTGTCTGTCTCTCTCTCTGTCTCTTTTTCTTTCTTTTTTTTTTTTTTTTTACTTCTTCTTCTCCTCTTCCTCCTCCTTCTTTCTCCCCACCCTCCTCCTTCTCCTCTTTCTT
>JADBJO010000275.1:582500-585000 GCA_016801955.1 Conus betulinus | reverse complement strand
CTACGGAGGGCGCCACCACGTCCGTCCAACGACAGCCCCCATGGACTCGCCGATACCGGTGACCCGGACGGAACCAAACTAAGGTCACAGACGTGGAGAAAACATCGAAACTGAGGTCCCCATGAGAGCAGGGCATGAAGGGCCACAGAATTTGAGACTTCTTTTTTATGCTGATCGATGTGAAATGAGGATGATAAAGATAATGCTACGAATTTCCATTTCGGTCTGAGAGTGCATGACAGGGCTGTACTCTACGCTTCCTTTCATAATACATCCCGGCGTCAGCCAAGCCCGAGAGATACAGACACCTGCAGCGTTGGTCAGAAAATTTGTGTAACACTCTCAGAGACGCATCCATTAAGTGGATGAAAACTCGACTGTGTGGTCCCAGTCTTCCCAACTGAGTCCGAGGCAAACTCAACTCTGGGTAGGAGCCGGTAGGTTTTACCACTTACATTTTAATCAAAGTTTTAACATATATATATATATATATATATATATATATATATATATATATATATATATATATATATATATATGTGCGTGTGTGTACTCTGATGTGTAACGTACATGCCATCTGTGTCCCTACCTGTCCCTGTCTATCTCTATCTGCTCTATCTGCTTCCCCTTCTGTGTCCACGTCTGCTGGCCATTCTATGTCCTTACCTGTCTCATATCTACTGGCCATTCTATGTCCCTACCTGTCCCATATCTGCTGGCCATTCTATGTCCTTACCTGTCTCATATCTGTTGGCCATTCTATATACTTAGCTGTCCCACATCTGCTGGCCATTCTATATCCTTAGCTGTCCCATATCTGCTGGCCATTCTATATCCTTAGCTGTCCCATATCTGCTGGCCATTCTATGTCCTTACCTGTCCCATATGTGCTGGCCATTGTATGTCCTTAGCTGTCCCATATCTGCTGGCCATTTTATGCCCTTAGCTGTCCAATATCTGCTGGCCATTCTATATCCTTAGCTGTCCCATATCTGCTGGCCATTCTATATCCTTAGCTGTCCCATATCTGCTGACCATTCTATATCCTAAGCTGTCCCATATCTGCTGGCCATTCTGTGTCCTTACTGTGTCCCATATCTGCTGGCCATTTTATGTCCTTACCTGCCCCATATCTGCTGGCCATTTTATGTCCTTACCTGTCCCATATCTGCTGGCCATTTTATGTCCTTACCTGTCTCATATCTGCTGGCAATTCTATGTCCCTACCTGTCCCACGTCTGCTGGCCATTCTATGTCCTTAGCTGTCCCATATCTGCTGGCCATTCTATGTCCCTACCTGTCCCATATCTGCTGGCCATTCTATGTCCCTACCTGTCCCATATCTGCTGGCCATTCTATGTCCTACCTCTCCCATATCTGCTGGCCATTCTATATACTTACCTGTCCCATATCTGCTGGCCATTCTATGTCCCTACCTGTCCCATATCTGCTGGCCATTCTATGTCCCTACCTGTCCCATCTGCTGGCCATTTATGTCCCTACCTGTCCCATATCTGCTGGCCATTCTATGTCCTTACCTGTCCCATATCTGCTGGCCATTCTATGTCCTACCTGTCCCATATCTGCTGGCCATTCTATGTCCTTAGCTGTCCCATGTCTGCTGGCCATTCTATGTCCTTACCTGTCCCATATCTGCTGGCCATTCTATATCCTTACCTGTCCCATATCTGCTGGCCATTCTATGTCCCTACCTGTCCCATATGTGCTGGCCATTCTATGTCCTTGCCTGTCTGCTATCTACTAGCCACTCTATGTCTCTTGAGACACAAGTACCTACACTCTATGTACTTGAAACACAGGTTGTACAAAACGCGGGAGAACAGACCTCAGCCCACACCAGCTCTGCAATGAAGGAAACAAAGAAAAGAAAAGAAGTTGAGAAAAAAAAAAAAAAGAAGAAGACAAGCCGTGGGAATTTGATGGTAGATACAGCACCGCAAGGGAAAAACAGAACAGAAGGCTGAAAGGGTAGTAGTTCTAAGTCCGATTTTAACTGGTTGAGGATGATGGAGAGATGTTCTCATTAACGGATGAAGACGAAGAGTTTCTGACTGCACTGGATGATACGGCGACAGAAGACAGATCAAAGACAGCAGTGGTTTTATGTCTTGCCATGTCAGTTAATGAGAGGTTTGCAGACAAACAATCTGACAACAACAACAACGACAACAACAACAACAACACGACGACGACGACGACGACGACAACAGCAAGAACTCAAAAGCAGGATGCAAAAAATCTATATATTCCAGAAAACTGCGACCCGCTCATTGGCCGTCTGTGAAGCCAGAGGTCTGGAAACTTGTACCTTCTCACACGTGCCGAGAAGACCTAGGGCAAGCACAGGCAAAGCGTGCCGTTTTAAAGGCTGCATCAGCAACAGCACAAAGAATGCAACAGACCTTGACTGACTCCAAGCACGGCAAAACACACACACGCACGCACGCACGCACGCATGCACGCACGCGTGCACGCACGC
>JADBJO010000275.1:575000-577500 GCA_016801955.1 Conus betulinus | reverse complement strand
TATCTGGCAAAAAGATAGAAAAGAACAGTTTAAATGTATAGAATGTACCCGGTTTTTGTTCACGGTAAACATCCATTTAACTGAAACTGAAGGATTGGGGGGGGGGGGGGGGGGGGCGGGGGGGGGGGGGAGATAAGGGGGGGGGGGGGTTGTATAATTGTAATGATTAGGAAATTAACTCGTGGGAGTATCAAAAAAATTGTGGAGTATTCAAAAGTTAGTCTGCTGCTGCTGAAACAACATCAGGCTGTTCATGCTCATGCCATTGCATCTTCAGTTGTCGGTCCAATGGCAAATTCAGCTGTTTCCATGCTACATATTCTGCAGATCCTCTGGGGAGAAAACTGCTACGCATATAATTAACTTCATACGAAGAGACAGTCAAAAGCATCATTTAAATGTCTCATCATTCTCAAAATTCGTCATTATTCTCCGTTAGAACGGAATTAGTCCTAGCAACAGCTCCTGCGCCAGAAACGTGCGTCCCCTCTGTAACTGACCTCCACGCACGTGACGACCTTCTCCCACAGCAGCCCCAGTACAATGTTCAAGAACTCCTGTCTGAATTTCGTTCCAGTCAAGCAGTACAAGTAAAAATTCCAGGCAAAATTGATCAAGCAAAACATGAAGACGAAATCGTAGAGAAAATAGTGGAGCTGCTTGGAGTTTTTGTCCTTGGACACAACCTCGTAAAAGAAGATGTTGTAGACCATGAAAGGAAGAGTGACGACAACAAAAGCGGTGACACACTGATGATGGTGAGCGTGGTGGAGGAGGTGCGTCTCTTGCGCCTTTGTTTCTGCTCTTCTTTAGAGGCTGACAGCTGCTGGCTGGCTTCTTTCAAGGACATCGCCAGCTTCCACACCAGAACAGCGTTACTGACGATCAGACACAAGCAGGGAAGGAGAGAATACATGAAAATGTCTGTTCTCACCCAGACTTCCACCCAGAACTGTTGGTACGCCTGGAACCCAAATGAGCATCGGACAGACGTGCCGTTTTCGACGTTGACAATTTGGTAACCGTAAAGAATATGAGAGAATAGGAGAGCGAAGGTGACTGCAATGGCGATGACGATAACGATGCTCTTTCTACGGGTACACACGATGTTGACACGGTGCGGCCACACAACAGACGCTGCCCTCTGCGCTGTCAGGACCACCAGAAGCCAGGCTGATGACTCTGCAGAGGTGCTCATTATCCAGACCAATCCCTTACACACCGCCACGTGAGTGACGAGCACATCAAAGTCCACGACCTTCCTGATCCACAAGGGGAGAGCCATGGTGTACAGCATGGTGGTGTCAGACACAGCCAGCCCCGTGAAGTACACGTTCATCGCCGACCAGCCCGTGCCCAGCCGACGCAGGATGGTGATGGTCATCAGGTTGCCGAACGTGCCGAACACCAGGAACACCGAGAGGCATATCTTCCCCGACCACCCCTCCATCCAGTTCATCCACCACGACAGGGATGACTTCCAGCATGTCGTCCTGGTGGGGCGGCTGTGGGGCCTCCTGCCACGATCCGTTGCTTCCGGAAGTACTGCCGGAGAGTTCAGACAGGTCCATGACTCTCAGGGGGAGTTACCGTGTATCGCTGGATTGGAAGTGCTGAGGATGATGAACTTTACAGAAAAATGTTGATTGTAGTTCTTTCAGGAGAGTACCTGTGTGTTGCTCTTTGTATTACATGCCAACGCATGCTTTTGGAAACACGCAAAGTAACAGGTCAGGTGGTTTTATAGCCTTGCCGACAGCAGAAGTCACGTCAGAGAGCCGCAAGTAAGTTACAACCGGAAATGCGTACACAGTGAAACACCAAACCTGAAATTCATGACAGAGACATATTGTCAACCAAAAACTGGTCTAAAACAAGGCCTATCGCCATCAATGTTCTAAACCAATCATATCGGTGGCAGCAACAACAGCAACAACAAATGGTTATGATAGTAGTAGTAATCATGATGATGATGATGATGATGATGATGATGATGACTCTATATTTTACTATTATCAAATGCATTCATCACGCTTCACAGGTTTGCAATCATCCACCCCGTTTTCCCCGTCCTTGCTTCCTCCTACTCCATCTTTGTGCCCCCTCCTACCCCCCCCCCCCCCCCTCACCACCCCTCAACCCCTCCCTATCCCCTTCTTCCCCGTGTCCTATCTCTTTCTTACACATGCACTTACACACGTAGGTAATCGAGTTCCTTGCTTTTTTAATACATATCCTTGTACACAAAAGCATTCCAGGCATCCGCGAAATTAGAAAGAGTGCGGTTGCTATACATTTTTTTAATAGGAAAAATGTTTTATATTTTTTAATAGAAAAGAAGTTTCGCAAAAAAAAAACTTTCCATCCTGGGAATTTAGATTCTAACTAAGCGGGCATATTTTGCACACTATTAAGAAGAGTTCTAAATAGTAGGGCAACCAAATTCTCTATTACCAGTGTTCTCTGAATAAAGTGTAGCGGCTTGAAATAATTTTGTGTC
>JADBJO010000275.1:560000-565000 GCA_016801955.1 Conus betulinus | reverse complement strand
TGATTTTAGTTTTGTTAATCCGATATGTTTTAGATTTACATTATCTACAAATACATTCAACCAGAAAAATATGCCAGGATATATGCGAAATCGAAACGTGGCGGATTTACGAAAACATATAACGAACAAAATGAACGAACAAAACTTTACAGAATTTAGACAGGTGGAGGGGGTGGGGGGGGGGGGTGGGGGGGGGGGGGGACTAGTCACACCGCCAAGGACATTGACAAAGTACAGGACAAAACACCCATGTGTCCTGTCCTGTACTTCGTTTGTCAATGTCCTTGGCGGTAACAGCCCCCCCCCCCCCCCCCCCCCCCCCCTCTCTCTCTTTCTAAATCTTACTTCATTTTCCGCCCTCGGTCACTCCGTTTTGAAACCAAACTTTATAGGTTTTAGACCTGCTATAAGCAAACCTTCCACTACGCATGCGAACATGTACACATACAGACACACAGACACACACACACACAGGCTGGCACGCACGCGCGCGTGCGCGCGCGCGCGCGCACGCACACACACACACACACACACACACACACACACACACACACACACGCACACACACACAAACACATGCCATTTAGAGGAGGCTTGAACGTGAGATTTCTGGCTGCCATACAGTAACACTGTTGGAAAATAAACCACCAATACCCAGCACACTGGAGAGAGCAGGGAGTTGGTTTGTTGAGCCTGTCTGTTGCTTGTTTGCTTGTTTGTCGAAGGGGTAACTCTTACTCTTCTCCTCTCTCTTCCCCGTTTTTCTTTTTTCTATTTACCGGGTGATGCACAGATTGGGGTATATTACAGATTCACGGGTTCCCTGTTTGGTAGCCGTGGCTTTTTATACCCCTGGACGTGCTGGTGTGGATGGACGGAAACAAAAAAAAAATAGGTGGTGGTCCCGTGCACAATTCACAGGCACGCATGTTCGTGTGGGGTAGGCTAGGGATAATGGTGGTAGTAGAGGAAGCACGTGGTTATGGGGACTGTGTGTTCCACGTGCTGTTGTGGGGATGGGAAGGGGTGGGGTGGTGGTGGTGGTGGTGGTGAAGAGTGATGGTTTGTCTGCCTGTCCACTGATTGGCTGAATCGTGTAAATGTGTCTTTCCTTTTCTTTTGTATTTTATTTGACTTTTGGTTACTTCTGCTCATTGTACATGTTGGCTATTTTTCTTCTTGTCAGTATTATATTTATGGCTGTTATTATCTTCACCAACGTTATTATGATTATGATTATTGTTGCTATTGTTACAGTATTGGTTATCATGACTACAATTATGGATGAATAACAACTGTCATCATCTGAACAAACATGTGTGCGTGGCTTTGTGCGTGCGCGCGCGCGCGCGCGTGTATGTGTGTGTGTATGGGTGTGTGCACGTTCACATACGTGATGGTAGGTGAGAAGGTGCGCGTGTGTTTTCTTTGTTTGTTTGTGTCTTTGTGTGTGTAGGCACGTGCATGCGTGTGTGCGTGCGTGCGCGTGTGTGTGTGTGTGTGTGTGTGTGTGTGTGTGTGTGTGTGTGTGTGTGTGTGTGTGTGTGTGTGTGTGTGTGTGTGTGTGTGTGTGTGTGACCTGGATGTCTGAAGCAGGGACTGAAGCCAGGACCCTGGACCCCAGAGAACCATGCTTCATCCACTGTCCCCACCAGGACCTGGGAGGGTAAATGGAAAACAGGTGGGACACAGTTCAACTGGTAACGTTGTTTCGGACATGATTCACTGGGTGCAGTAACTGCACGTTTGGGGCGCTAAATGGAAAACTTACTTCAGAAATGATGAAGGTAAAATCTGATTGCTAGCAAGCGCTTGTGACTAGTTGTACGAGAATGTGGGGTGCTGGCAATGATTTAGGCGCCCGCGTTTTGCTTGTCCCCCTCTCAGGTCACTGTTGTCATTACCGCGGCTAATAACGTGGAGACAGAAACATTTAATGGTAGGAAATATAAGACCACAGCTATAATGATGATGGTGATGACGATACTACTATAATGGTGGCAAAATATAAGACCATGGCTATGATGATGATGGTGATGACGATACTACTATAATGGTGGGAAATGAATATATGACCACGGCTATGATGATGATGATGGTGATGACGATACTACTATAATGGTGGCAAATATAAGACCACGGCTATGATGATGATGGTGATGACGATACTACTATAATGGTGGCAAATATAAGACCATGGCTATGATGATGATGGTGATGACGATACTACTATAATGGTGGGAAATATATGACCATGGCTATGATGATGATGGTGATGACGATACTACTATAATGGTGGGAAAATATAAGACCATGGCTATATAATGATGATGGTGATGACGATACTACCATAATGATGAGAAATATAAGATCACGGCTATAATGATGATGATGGTGATGACGATACTACTATAATGGTGGGAAATATATGACCATGGCTATGATGATGATGGTGATGACGATACTACTATAATGGTGGGAAAATATAAGACCATGGCTATGATGATGATGGTGATGATGGATACTACTATAATGGTGGGAAATATAAGACCACGGCTATAATGATGATGATGGTGATGACGATACTACTATAATGGTGGGAAATATAAGACCACGGCTATAATGATGATGGTGATGACGATACTACCATAATGATGAGAAATATAAGATCACGGCTATAATGATGATGATGGTGATGACGATACTACTATATAATGGTGGGAAATATATGACCATGGGCTATGATGATGATGATGGTGATGACGATACTACTATAATGGTGGGAAATATAAGATCACGGCTGTAATGATGATGGTGATGACGATACTACTATAATGGTGGGAAATATAAGACCACGGCTATAATGATGATGATGGTGATGACGATACTACTATAATGGTGGGAAATATAGACCACGGCTACAATGATGATGGTGATGACGATACTACTATAATGGTGGGAAATATAAGACCACGGCTATAATGATGATGGTGATGACGATATTACTATTGCTACTACTACTACTACTACTACTACTACTACTACTACTACTACTACCACCACCACCACCACTACTACTACTACTAAGGATAGCAATAATAATAATACGGAAGACAAAAACAACAATACTACTACTATTACTACTACTACTACTACTACTACTACTACTACTACTGACTGATGACGATGATGATGATGATGATGTTAGTGTTTTTCTTTTTATTATTGCTGTTGTTGTTGTTGATGATGATGATGTTTTGTTGTCATCCCCCTCCTCGTTGCTATTGCAATACTTATAATATTATCATTGCTGTTGTTGTTGTTGTTGTTGTTGTTGTTGTTGTTGTTGTTGATGATGATGATGATGATGATGATGATGATGATGATTCTTGTCATCCTCCTCCTCGTTGTTATTGCAAAAATGATAATCCACAAAGTGAACAGCGCAGGAAGTAGGATAGTTTCTGTACAGTTTGTGACATGAATGTCGCAGAAGAACCTGATGCTATTATGGAATATCCAGAATACCTCGCAAATAAAATCTCTGCTGTCATTAACGGGTGGGGAGGAAGGGGGGGGAATATTTTCAGTTTTCTTGTTTTATACCCCTTTCAATCTAAAGGAGAAGGAGCCCGTAGTTAAATCATTAATGCGTTTAAGTCCACCCGTTGCGTCGGATTTTCACGATTTAAAAGCCCTCTCTGTCCAACCAGCAGGAAATGGGGTATCTGGTTCGGGGAGGGGGCTGGGGTGGTGGAGGGAGGGTATGGTGCCAGAGGGAGAGGAATGGGCTCCGCGTACCATAATGCCGCACCTTGGATATGGTAAACCTCCAAGTTCAGTGTCCCGGCGATGATCAGGTTATGGGGCTTTTCACTTTTGAATATTTAAATATCTTGTCATCGACACAAAAAAATGACGCTCAAGTTATCAACATTTATTGACAAGGAAAATAGTACGGCTACATTATTCGTGTCCGTTTATTCGTTTTTTTTGTTGTTGTTGTTGTTGTTTTATTTATTAATGATGTGTTTACTTCTTACATTAAGTCTCTTGAAATATGACTGGCCAACGGGAGTCAGAGGTAAACGAGTCATTAAGAAAAAGCAGGGAAGTAATTTGTCTCGAAGCGAATGTTTTAAACATAGGGCTGGTGTGTGGAACATGCTTTTCATTTAGGTGTATTTGGTGAGTATGGGAGATACACCTGGACATACGCATTCATTTCTGAGAAAGAAGGGCTGATACGTTACGGATAGAAGAGAAACATTGCACAGAAGAGCATTTTCGCCAGCAGCTGTGGAAATACACATGTCGTGCTTGTGTGACTTCTTTCTGGACTCACACTTTCCAAGTACTCATTCTTTTGTGATACATTCAGCCGGTCTCGCTACTACAACAGATTAGATTCCACCCTCAACATTTAAAAGGCGATGCTGGTCTTAACTGGTCGATGTCACTCGCGTTCTGCTCTTTGGGACTTTACGCTCCTTCAGCTGTCATCCATGGGTCGCTGATCTTCACGTTCCTCATTCCGATCAGTTTGTAGAGCTGCTGAAGGACGTTGGGATATTTCTGACTCAGCAGACAGGGTATTCCTTTCTGTTCAGAGCCGCTGAGGGACGTTGGGATGTTTTCTGACCCAGCAGACAGGACATTCCTTTCGGTTCAGGCCAAATGTGGCTTTTTAACTTTCTTGACCACTTCCTAGAACTCATCCAGTGTTGCTAGTTTATCACTGAACATTCTGTCTGGAGTTAGAGGTCGCACCAAAGCCCTGGATTTCATGTGATGCTTTGCTCTGAGGTTCGGAACATGTTTTTTTTTCGTTTGCCGCTCAAGGAAGGCTTTCTTCCTCCATTATGGGCGCCCCTGATTCTGGACCCAAGGCGCTAACTATTTGACTACAGGCTCCTGTTAGATAAAAGATGTTTATAAAGAACTGAAAAAAAATGTACCCCGCCCCCCCCCCCTCCCCGTCTCTCTCTCTCTCTCTCTCT
>JADBJO010000275.1:550000-552500 GCA_016801955.1 Conus betulinus | reverse complement strand
TCACAGTGTGATCACCACAGACCAGTCAGTAACTGGTCAAATGTAAAAATAAAAAAATAAAAAAAAGGGAAAGAAGGAAGGAGGAAGGAAAACAAAAAAAAAAAAAAAAAGGGGGGGGGGGGGGGGGGAAGAGAAGAAGGAGAAGGGAAAAAAAAACATTTATTTTTAAAGTTCATGATATATTTAAAAGTGTACAGTGACCATAAAATGAACATTGACATAAATAAATAAACTTCAGAATGATTGCGCTCATTCGCTCATGTCCAATACAAATATAAGCACTTGCCACCCCTCTCTCTCTCTCTCTTCCTCTCTCTCTCTCTCTCTCTCTCTCTCTCTCTCTCTCTCTCTCTCTCTCTCTCTCTCTCTCGTGGTTTTTGACCCTTTCTCATGATTGTAAATAGTGTCTGTTATTTTTCATCACAATGTCGAAATTCTGTCTGATATGAAATCGTGTGGCTCCTATTAGGATATCCGGTTCTGCAGTCGATGCCAAGTTACTGCACATGTGTGTGTGTGTGTGTGTGTGTGTGTGTGTGTGTGTGTGTGTGTGTGTGTGTGTGTGTGTGTGTGTGTGTGTGTGTGTGTGTGTGTGTGTGTGTGTGTGTGTGTGTGTGTGTGTGTGTGTGTGTGTGTGTGTGTGTGTGTGTGTGTGTGTGTGTGTGTGTGTGTGTGTGTGTGTGTGTGTGTGTGTGTCTTCTTCATAAACTATGTTTTTCAGTTGACATACTCGGACTTGGGACGGGATATCTATGAAACTTTCAATTTTGTTAAAGTGTTTGCAAAATTACGAACGCAAGATTTACCTTGTCTTTTTCTGCTGCTTGTATGTGTTGGATTGTAGTATATCTTTCATATCTTGTACGTGTTGGATTGTATTGTACCTTTTCTTCTTCTTCTTCTTTTTGTCTTCTTCTTTTTTTTTTTTTTTTTTTTTTGCCTTCTTTATTTTCTTTCTTGAATTCCTTTTCTCCGTTGTTGGAAGTAGTTTATATTATGTAAAAGATTTATGTGGATTTGTCCTTCTAGACTGTATGTGTGTACTGAGACTGAACTTCTTTCAGTTGTAATTGCAGTATACTGTTTTGATAATTGACTTCTTTTCCTATTTTTCTCAGTCTTGATTGTTTTGACTATTATTGACTATTTAATTCTTAATCGAGTAATCAATCAGTGCCATGCCTCCTACATAAAACACCTGGCCAAGTAAACAGGGGCTCCGCATAGGTTATCTTAACATAAACAGTGCAAGTAATAAAAAAAGATGACATCGCAATAATCCTACATAATTCTGGGAATCCCTTTCACTTGTTTTGCATTGCGGAATCTCGATTATCTTCATGTATATTAGATTCTGACATGTACATTCCAGGATATCAGATTATTCGTTTAGATCCACACAAACCCAAAACTACAGGACTACTTGTTTATTTTGCGTCTTCTTTAACTTGTAACAGACTGGTAAGTCTTGAATATTATGACGTAGAGTCTATCTGGTTAGAGATTGAAATAAAAGGAAATAAACCACTTATAACGGGATTTGTGTATAGAAATCCTTCAGAAACCATAGACTGGTATGAAAAATTCAATTCTGTTATGGACGAAATCATCATATTAAAATAAAGAAACCATCATACTAGGTGACTTCAACATTGATTTGATGAAAACTCAGTTTAAATGGACTCAAAGTTTAATAAGTCAAGGACTGGAACAATTGATTGACAGGCCTACCCGAATAGCTGATTCCTCTTCTACATTAATGACCATATTCATACCAACAAAATGGCAAAACAAAACATTACCGAAATATGCTCCCCGTCATGCGGCTGTAGCGATCACAATCCTGTTTGTCTTACTTGGTTTAAAACTCATGTAAAAATCCCCAAAGTAGGACATAAAGTTATATATTATAGAAACTTTAAAAAGTTTAATAAAGAAGATTTTTTTTACTGATTTACTAAATTCACAGCTAGATTATATCTATCAAATTAGGGATCCTGATGAAGCGAGCGAGTTTTGGACAAGCACTTTTCTTGATGTTTATAATAGACATGCACCATTCATAAAGAAACGAGTAAGACAAGAAATAAGAAGCTAGTTTTGTTCTATTTTGTTCTGTTCTTTAAAATCCCTGTAAGGCATTGAACGGACCATTGGGAATTGTGCAAAAATTGAAACTGCGGTGTGCCCATGGACGGAGATTGGCCGCATGAAGATTCCCCGGACAACGAAGGGCTGCATGTGGACCCTGATGAATGAGTAGCAGCGCACGGCACACGCATATGTGACATCCAAAAACAAAAGGTGCGGATTCAAGCCAAGTACATCCATGATGATGAATCAGACGATAAATGTGTACAGACTCTTGAAGTGAAACGTCCAAAGATTCAACTTGCTTCTCTCGGAAACGCAAAACAGGAATGTGAGGTATTAGTTCAAAAACTAGTCCACAAACTCTACGTGTTTGTAGGAAGGAGCACGCTGAAACGCAAACTTACCA
>JADBJO010000275.1:537500-545000 GCA_016801955.1 Conus betulinus | reverse complement strand
GACCTGGAAGGTGGTAAAGCAATGGAGTGTGCGATTTTTACAACACCAGTTTCAGTTTCATTAAGGAGGCGTCACTGCGCGCGGACAGGTCCAAATACGTCACAACACATCCGCTAACTTTTGAGACCACATTGCGCATGATTTAAAGCTGAGAGATAAATGATTAGTGACTAAAATGAGAGAATCTAAGAAGAGGGTCTCGTGGCTACGACTTGGCACATGTCTGATCTATGCATTAGCCCAACGCGCTGGCCAGACCTTGAGTGCCTACCTAACATTGGCTGTGTCATTACGACACTCACTTAGCAATGCAGATCACCTCATAGGCAGCAATCAGCAAAAAACACACACAAAAAAAACCCAGTAGACTTCATAAGTGGATAGTAAATGTTCAATCTAAAAGTCCCTGAGGACAACAAAACAGACTTTTCTACCACGTAAGAAGAAAGTGGAACGTAAAAATACTGGAAAAGTTAGACTAATTATATGCCTAATCTAGGATGTTTTAAGTCAAAGAAATGATGGAGCCTCTCACCTCGGGGGAGAGGAAAAGTAGCTGAAGCAGTTACGTGTACTGCAGCCGACCAAGTCATTCCCACAGCAACGGAGGAATCAGTCAAGAGCCTCGGATCCTTAGATAACAAAATCATGCAAATAGCAAGAGAAAGCTTGGAGGCAGACAACTGGAGCCCTCTGGCAAAGAGAAAGTCTTTGGTCTGCAGGTCATACAGATCACAAATTGGGCTTCGCCTATACTGATATCCAGTATCAAATCTAGCTCAGTTGAAACACTTGAGGCAAAAATCAACAAATGCAAAGATATATGGTTTGGTGAGAGAGAGAGAGAGAGAGAGAGAGAGAGAGAGAGAGAGAGAGAGAGAGAGAGAGAGAGAGAGAGAGAGAGAGATGCGCGTTCTACTGGTGTCCAGAGAAGCTGAGACAACTCATAAAACTCATTGTCCAGGCCACAAGTGAGAACAGAAGTTACGAACCATGCTCAAATACTTGGGGTACAAGGTTGTGAAGTCAGCCCAACCCAGTCTGAAGACCAGCAGAAAATGGAAAGTTGAGGGGAGGGGAGGGGATGGCTGTGGCAGAGAAAAGTCTCAGGGTCAGGGAAATATCAGACACACGTGCAAACCAACAGACAGGGACTAGAATCAGCAGAAATGAAGAGGTAGTGAAAGAGAGAGGTGAAAGTAAACCAAACATGGTAATGCTGGAGATAACGAAAGAAAAGAATGCCAAAAGAACCCACAAGGCGATACAGCAAGGCCGACAAAGACACTGACTGCGAGGGACGGGGCACTCCAAAGAACTCTCCGCTAGCTTGTGGCATATGGCCCCTTTCGTAGACAGCTTCATCTTCAATTCGGCATATATTCTCCTGCCCTCGAACTCACACTTGGCGAAATGAAGGAAATCAGACAGAAATGCGCAGTACCCTGTGCCAGAGCAAACAAACGGTTAAGCTCACGTGCTGATTCATGCAAAGCAGCATTACGCAAAGGAAGTTATGTATACATGAGGCCCAGTCAAGTTCTTAAGGAGATTGGGTATTGTGTTTAGTACCTCCAGATGAAAATTCACACGCCATCAGAAGCTCCAGCGACACCTTTTGACACGGCACC
Source organism: Conus betulinus (assembly GCA_016801955.1). Lineage (NCBI taxonomy): Eukaryota > Metazoa > Mollusca > Gastropoda > Neogastropoda > Conidae > Conus > Conus betulinus. Next base: position 543,369 of record JADBJO010000275.1, on the reverse strand, counting down.
TTCACCTTTACCTTCACCTATCCCTGAGTCGTGAAGACCGTTAGAGCGCCACAGAAGACTTCGCAACCAGCTTCCACCATTCCTCCCGTTTCTCAGAGGCTTTTAGGCAGTTGCTGAATGTGAGGCCGGTCTATTCACTGTTTCTCCCATCTCTTTCTCTGTCTTCTTCTCCTTCCGCCTTCTCGCACTCTTCCTTGTAGAATAGTTTTGGCAAGTCCTGTTGATCTTGATACATATTCATACTGTAAAGCACTACAGCATCATATGAATGAGCAGGCGGGGGAATCTGGCTTAATTAAGCCAAAGTCTCTGTCATGGAAGAGGGAGCTAAGGGGGTAGTTGTGGTGGTAGTTGTAGTTGGAGAACAGGTGTGCGTAGAAATTATGCAACAGCCTTCGATCTCGACGAAAAGAGGACCTAAGCCCTAACAGCAACGGCACAAACAGCGAGGAGAGTTTCAGAGATCTGGTCGAAGATGACATATAGTCATTCTTCAGAAAGGTTTATTTCCCATTTTAGACAAAAACAGGTGTCCAACATGTAACATGGTTCAACAGGATAAAATGGATGACATGGAGGCACAGCGAAGTGGTTCTACAGCAAAAAAGCCAAAACAGCAGTTAAGAGAGGCAAAAGGTCTGTGGTTAGGACATCAACACGTGTTCAACAGGAAAAGTGGTTAAGAACTCAACACGTGGCCAAACAGGTAAGTGGTTAAGACATCAACACGTGGGCCAACAGGTGTGGTTAAGATATGGACGTGGCCAACAGTTAAGTGTAGCCAGTCGGGGGGGAACGTGGCCAACAGTTAAGTGGTTAAGACATCAACACGTGGCCAACAGGTAAGTGGTTAAGACATCAACACGTGGCCAACAGGTAAGTGGTTAAGACATCAACACGTGGCCAACAGGTAAGTGGTTTTAAGACATCAACACGTGGCCAACAGGTAAGTGGTTAAGACATCAACACGTGGCCAACAGGTAAGATGGTTAAGTTTCAGAGATCTGGCCAACAGGTAAGTGGTTAAGACATAGTCACGTGGGCCAAAAGTTTTAGTGGTTAAGACATCAACACGTGGCCAACAGGGTAAGTGGTTAAGACATCAACACGTGGCCAACAGGTAAGTGGTTAAGACATCAAACACGTGGCCAACAGGTAAAGTGGTTAAGACATCAACACGTGGCCAACAGGTAAGTGGTTAAGAGACATCAACACGTGGCCAACAGGTAAGTGGTTAAGACATCAACACGTGGCCAACAGGTAAGTGGGTTAAGACATCAACACGTGGCCAACAGGTAAGTGGTTAAAGACATCAACACACGTGGCCAACAGGTAAGTGGTTAAGACATCAAACACGTGGCCAAACAGGTAAGTGGTTAAGACATCAAACACGTGGCAACAGGTAAGTGGTTAAGACATCAACCAACACGTGGCCAACAGGTAAGTGGTTAAGACATCAACACGTGGCCAACAGGTAAGTGGTTAAGACATCAACACGTGGCCAACAGGTAAGTGGTTAAGACATCAACACGTGACCAACAGGTAAGTGGTTAAGACATCAACACGTGGCCAACAGGTAAGTGGTTAAGACATCAACACGTGGCCAACAGGTAAGTGGTTAAGACATCAACGACATCAACAACGTGGCCAACAGGTAAGTGGTTAAGACATCAACATTACGTGGTGCCAACAGGTAAGTGGTTAAGACATCAACACCCCCCCCCCCCCCCCTGTGGCCAACAGGTAAGGGGTTAAGACATCAACACGCGGCGAACAGGTAAGTGGTTAAGACATCAACACGTGGCCACCAGGTAAGTGGTGTTAAGACAATCAACACGTGGCCCTTACAGGTAAGTGGGTTAAGACGATCAACACGTGGCCAACAGGGGTTAAGTGGTTAAGACATCAAACACGCGGCGAACAGGGCTAAGTGGTTAAGACATCAACACGTGGCCAACAGATAAGTGGTTAAGACATCAACACTGTGGCCAACAGGTAAGTGGGTTAAGACATCAAGAACACGCGGCCAAACAGGTAAGTGGTTTTAAGACATGAACAAGTGGCCAACATTAACAGGTTAGTGGTTAGATGAGATCAAACAACCTTGTGGCCAACAGATAAGTGGTTTGATAAAGCATCAACACGTGGCCAATAGGTAAGTGGTTCAAGACCATTTGCCAAAGTCGAAATGGTCTTTAGATTGGGGGGACGTCAGTCCTGGAGGAGCAGATTTCGAACCCACGCAGGGAGAAAGAAAAACAGCAACCTTCATCCAAAGGGCGATTCAGGAGTCTATGACACGGATGTAGGCTGTCATCCTTACACACACACACACACACCACACACACACACACCACACACACAACACACACCACACACACACCACAAACACACACACACACACCACATACGGAATTGCAGGGGAGTTATTTTAAGGGCCAGGGATACATTGCATGACGAGGGGTTATCTTCTCTGAAGACATTCTCCAAAGCGTTTCGTTTTCCCGTTTCTTGATCCTAGGTACTTTTTCTCCATTTGTATACATTTTAAATCAGTCCACATGCTTTTCATACACAGTTGTACACTACAAATAATGTTATACATGATCTTGAAAATCAAGAAGTCATGAACAGTTTGATCATTCGATTACTAAGCCTTGTGAAATTCCATTAAATTGTACTAATTGAAATGTTTTCCATTTCTTCACTTCAATTTTCGAAGGCAAAATGACACGCTGCAAAGCTAGCACTATTTGTCTACTAGTTTCGTGTGTGCGGTGCGCAGGCGTGTGCATGTGCACAAGTTTAACAGATCATAGCACGTACTCTCAAGCAATCTGTGAACCAAGGAAGCTGAACATCATATTTTAGTACGTCTAGCAAGAAACGTTTAACATTTACCTGACTGAAAGGATGGATAAATACACATCATAAGACATTGTTACATAGCGTACATTGTTACATACATACATAATATACTACATACATATGCAAGACCTACATACATTACATACTATACTATACATACATACATGTGAGACATAATATGCATACACGACACAACAATACATACATGACATACTAGTATACATACATACATACATACATAACGTATGGTCCATACACAACAAAGGAGTGACATAAAAATGTCTCGTCATACAAAAAAATTTCTGTAGGTAGTAGAGGGGACAACGCGTGCGGGTGACGCCGGCGAGTAATACATAAAATAAAACAACTAAAATGTGTGTGTTAGTGTGTGTGGGTGTGTGTGTATGTGGTTGTGTGTGTGTGGTGTGTCTGTTGTGTCATATAAGATAAAAATGTGTAAGAATATAAATATGAGTGGTGTCCCCCCAATCAAAATACCAGGACATAGTATGTCATAGGAATAATTTATCATATAGATAAAATTAAAATATGAGGAAATAGATGAAAATAAAAATTAAAAATAGATTTAGGAGAAGATAAAAAATTTTATATGGGAAAGAAATTAAAACAGATAAAAAAAATACCAAACGATATAAAATAGGAAAGAAAAAAATAAATTAAAAGAGGGCTAAACAAAAAAAAAAACGAGATTCGATAAACATACACATGTACATTAATATGAAATGGGCCTGTGTTTATCCCATAAAAAACACAAGAATAAGAAAATATAAAATAGTAAACAGAAAGATAATATAATAAAGCCGATCAGGATGAAAACAAGAATGAAAATAATGCTGACAAAGAAAAATGTAAATCTAATTAGGATTTTGAAATTAGAGAAAATATGTTTACAGATGTGTGTGAATAGTAATTATAAGAATAAAAATCAGAATAAATAAGAAGAAATCTCTTTGTTATAAAAAAAAATAACTAAAGAAAGAAAAAATCATTAGCACACACAAAAACAAGACATCTCGAACACCAAATGTATACGAAATAATACTATGTAATAAAAGATAAATACTATCACAAACACACACATCTCCTCCATTACATAATCATGAAATACACACACCTAAATAACATTAATTTAACATAAACAGAAGAAAAGATAAACAGGTGGGAAGAGAAAAACAGAATATAAACAGATAGTATGATAGAGGCTTATAGGTCATTAGCGCGAGCGTGCGGTATTTCAATGTGTTAGTTTATGGTGATGTGCGTGTACTTTATGTGTGTGTGGTGTGTGTAGTGGTGTGTGTGTGAGTGTTTGGTGTATGTGGATGTGTGTGTGGGTGTGTGTGTGTGGTGTGTGTGTGTGTGATAGTGTTGTGTGTGTGTGTTCGTGTGTGTGTATTCAACGGCTTGTTCATATGTGTGTAGTGTGTGTTGTATGTAGTGTGTCTTGTGTGGTGTGTGTGGGTGTGTGTGCTACGTGGTGTGTGTGGGTGTTGTGTTATTTGTGTGGTGTTGTTTGGTGGCTGTGTGTCGGTGTGGTGTGGTGTGGTGAAACGTGTGTGTGTGTGTGTGTGTGTCCTGTCGGTGTGTCTGTGCGTCTGTGCACAGTGTTGCTCATTTGTGGTCGCGTGGATTTTTTGATAAACAAAAGATTCCTGCGGAGAGAATTTAGGGAAGAATTAAAGAAAAGGAAAAAACCGTTCAACATCGTTATCCTCAATCAAATCGATTAAAAAGAGGGCTAAAAAAAAAAAATGATAGGCAGCCTGGAAATTTCTTTTGAAAGTGTATGTGTGTGCGTGCATATGAGCATGGGCATGTGGTGTATCTGTACATGTACACAAGCGTGCGTGCGTGGCGCGCGCAAATATATGAGTGTGTGTGTGTGTGTGTGTTGTGTGTGTGTGTGTGTGTGTGTGCGTTGCGTGCGTGCGTGCGTGCGTGTGTGTGGGTGTGTGTGTGGTGTGTGTGTTGTGGTGTGTGTGTGTGTGTGTTAACATACAAAGAAATAAAAACGTTTACACACACACACACACACACACACACACACACACACACACACACACACACACACACACACACACACACACACACACACACACACAACACACACTTCAACACATTCTTTTCTTTTTACAAAATCGATCGAGAGAGATAGAGAGGGAGGAAGAGGGAGAGAAAGATTCTGTTAATCGCTCAAGTGTATGAGCAGGCACGCGCGCAAGCACGTGTGTGTGTGTGTGTGTGTGTGTGTGTGTGTGTGGGTGTGTGTGTGTGTGTGTGTGTGTGTGTGTGTGTGTGTGTGTGTGTGTGTGTGTGTGTGTGTGTGTGTGTGTGTATGTGTCTGTCTGTATGTATGTGTGTGTGTGTGTGTGTGTGTGTGTGTGTGTGTGTGTGTGTGTGTGTGTGTGTGTGTGTGTGTGGTATGTGTTTTGATGGACCTACAAGGGATTTGTTACGAGCAGTTATACGAGAATACAGTGATTCACACTAAAATTCTATACAATTAATATTAGCCCACAGCAAGTATTAAAACATAGAGGTGTGCCGGATGTCTGATATAACAAAAATGCTATGCACTCATATCTGTAGGAACACTTGTTACAAAAAAGAGCCCATTGGGCTTATCATCAAGGAATTAACAAAAAGAAACAAGACCTGGTAAATTCTGGAAAATACACGTGCCATCAAGTCGCAGGCAGTCAGGATTTTCATTTTTGAAAATATGCGCAGTGGAAAAGAAGATGCTGTGTTGTGAAACTTTCAACTGCTCCGCAGATGCAATTTAATTTTTTGCGAAATTCTGTACGGAAAGCGTTTAGCTTAGGCCAATAAAACAGGGATTCAAGTTTTCGGTTACTTTTTTTAAAAGTACGTTTGTGTCGGCCAATTGATAAGTAATCTTTCCACTTTTAGCTGCATTGCAAGGAGAGAAAAACTAGCTGACTGGGATTTGTCACAGCAGAGCAGAGCAAATTGGAGT
>JADBJO010000275.1:512500-535000 GCA_016801955.1 Conus betulinus | reverse complement strand
CCAACGGCTGAAAGTTGTGACCATAAATCCAACGGCTGAAAGTTGAATGTCGAAAACTGAGGTGGGAGAAAATTAAGAGATCTATTATAGTTACCATACCGCCAAACAAATCAAACAGCAAATGACAATACAGTCGCACCTCGTTTCGACCTTTGGGTCTTTAACGCGCAAAACAATCAGATGTGACCAAGACAAGAACAAAGAACAATAGCTTAACTGCGCTTGGAAACGTCTTTGTCTTTCGTTTGTTCTATTTGTCTCGCACAGTCAGGTAACTACACTTTTCTTTTAGTTCGATAGATAAAGGTAAGGTAAAGGCAGTGCTGAATGTGAGGACTGCTGTGTAGCCGTGGCACTGACAACTTATCTGGGCTGTACTAGTCACTGCCATCCAGTGTGTAGCAGTCCAGTTCAGGAAGTTGTTTCGGCCTGAACGTAAAACACGATGTACGGCGAAAAGAAGCGATTGTGAGCATTTCATCTTTCTTCTTCTTTCTTCTTGAGCATTTCTTCTTTCTTCTTCTTCTTCTTTCTTCTTCTTTGAGCATTTCTTTTCTTTTCTTTCTTCGATTTGTTTGTTTGTTTGTATGTTTTTTTTTAAACTATTCAATTCATTCCCGTCCAGCAACAAAAGCAGCAAACTACTGCTTGCAACGACGTTGAAACTCTCTCTCTCTCTGTCTCTCTCTCTCTGCCTCTGTCTCTCTCTCTCTCTCTCTCTCTCTCTCTCTCTCTCTCTCTCTCTCTCTCTCTCTCTCTCTCTCTCTCTCTCTCTGCCATTCATTTCATGTTATAAATGTGCTACTTTCCTGATTCAGGACCGAGTTTTTTTGTTTTTTTTTTTTTTAACTTCCCCAGCTATTAGTCCAAAATCACGGTCAGCTTTTGACAGTAAGCTCACATTCACTCAATACGAGTTCTTAACCTTAAAACGAATCTTATAATGATGAATGAAATGAATGGAATTCTTTTTTTCATCTTAGGTGATAAAGGCACAGTCACAGTCACAGAGATAGAATAATTACGGAATTCATGTAAATGCATCACGTAAAGGTCTGTCAATGCAAGTTCATTTTACTGAATACAAAGTGCCAATAATCTCGCTAGTTGTCACTCACTGGACAGGAATTCAAAGGCAGTTTCATTGTTTATTGTTATCAAGAATACTTATAAAGCGCCTGTTCTGGAATAGCGACCAGGCTCTTTGCGCTTTCCAATCCACGCTCTCGTTTACACGACGGACTGCCTACCTGAGCAGAGCCGACGGAAGAGCTGCCTGCTGGCTCTTCATTCGGTCCTCTCCTTGTCATTCAGTCTGTAGCAGCCACTCGATTTTCTTCCATAATTTTTGTGACATATCCACGATTTTTAAACAGTTAAATCTCCGAGAAACAAAACTTGGAATGTCACAAGCTGATAAGAAAAAAAAATCTGAAAAAAAAAAATCTAGACTCTGAACAATATGTAAAAGTGGATACACAAAAACATTCATCTGAAAAAGAAAACGTCACGCAGATGCACATACGCTGCAACGTTCTCTGACAGTTACCTGGCACAAACAAAGTCTCAACATTTCCTTCCTTTGGATTTTTCAACACCAGACTAGCAAGCCCACTAGACCAGCAATGCAATAAATGAAGACTTTCACCGTGATTTTCAAAACTGCCGAGTCATTTTCAATAGAGCTCAGACAGAACGTGTATGCTGGACATAACAGGATCAGATCGGACTGCTGTCACTTCCACACAATCGTTTCACAGGGTTTTTTTTTTTTTTTTTTTTTTTCAATGCAGGCGCTGTCTTCTTGGAGGAGGTGTCGCCCCTTAACAAATGATTGCAAGAGATGTCGTTCAGGAAGACAAGAGCACGTACCACACCGAAGTGGGAAAACACAGTCTCACACTATGAACTTCAGACTAGGCTACATGCAGGTGGGTCCCACACAACAGCAACGCGTTGTAATCGCCCATCTTTCAGAGGACGTTCCCTTCTCTGTTGCTCAGCCGGTGTAACAGGCCGTGCTCTACCTCATGGCTAGTGAATACCCCGCGGTATAACGTAGTCTTAGCTACTTTAACCGCCAGGATTGAAACTAGCCTATGCTGTGTTGTGCCCCTCCTGGCCGGAATATACCCCATGTGCACTCTCTTTGCTGACCCTTCTGGTCTGTATTGCAAGTACGAGATCCACTCACAGTTTCTCTGCTTGTAAGATTTTAAGAGAGCCGTGTTCACATTTAACTAAAATGCGCTTCTGATTATCATGCATGCAATGAGCAAAAAAAAAAAAAAAAAAAAAAAGTGAGCACAAAAAAGACTAAATTTTACCGTCACCATATCATTTATACACATTGAGACTGTCTCCACCAGTTTGCAGTCGATTAGGTTTGGAAATGGATGACGTTCTCTACGATCATCAAAACTCTGACTTTTTTTTTAGCTCAAAAGAGAGCAGCAGTTTCGTGAGGAAAACACACACAATACAGTGACTTTTTGCTTGATTTCAATTCTTTTGACGCGTAGGTTTTGTCTTCTTTTAATGACAAGTACTTGCGATTACACTTTATGGATTTCTTTCGGTTGGGAAACAATTGACACCCATTCCTCATTGTAAACACAGCTTTTTTGTGTTCTAAATCATCAGGGATATTGGGCTGATAGGTTGTGACTCCAAGCTAAATGTATCAATGTCTTAACAAATTTTAAAGCAATTATTGTCCTTGAATCATTACTTTTTTTCTCCAAGTGGTGAGTGACGTCATCAGCTCTGCAAATGGGTAGCAATATTGTGACAGTTGGTTTTTTTTTGAGTTTCTGGGAGTCTAATTGCTGGAGTCTATGTTATGATTCTGAAATCATTATTGGTAAAGGTATTTGGCCTATTGTTTACATAGGTCACTCTTGTCAGTATTTTTTTTTTCCTTTTATGCGTAAGGATAATAATGCCTTTTTGGATGGAGAATAAGACCATTTCATCTTCTATGCCTTCAGGTACTTGCTTTGACTAGAAGGTATTTCTACTCTATCAAAATTTGTCACCGAGATAAGATATGTCAGTCATTTCCTGAAGTATGTGTGTGTGTGTGTGTGTGTGTGTGTGTGTGTGTGTGTGTGTGTGTGTGTGTGTGTGTGTGTGTGTCCCAAATTAAGATTCTTTCCCCCCGTCCTTTCTTTCTTTTCTTTCTCGGTTACTTTTAAGTGTGGACCTCCTTCCTAAAAATCCTCTTTTTCTTTCTTGTTTTTTTTTTTCTTCCTTTTTTTTTTCTTTAGCCCATACCTTTTCACATAATCTATAAAATTATCCAAAGCACTGAGAAAAAAAGTTCATCTTCGACCATGATTTACAGTCGGTGTTCCATATCCATTTTTTTTTTTGTTTGTCAACACATAATGTTGCAATTATGCTTGGCCTCGTCTTGGTCCCTTCACGCTGTGTAGAGCCGTATGGCGCAGTAGGAAGGATATTCGTAGTTCCATCACTGTCGCTTGTGTGCGAGGGTTTGTGTCTTTGCAGCTATACATAGACAACCATTTCATCCAGGCAACAAATACATTGACTGCTTTCAACTTTTTCCCACTTCGAATAAGATTCCATTGGTAGGGTAAATGCTATGTAATGAGTTCCCTTGCAGTTCACCCAACCTACTTGCTAAGGGGGTATTTCTAGACCTTATTCGCACCATTCAAATACTAAACTATTTCATGGAAAAAAGATTTTGTTGTTTTTTTTTTTTTTTCAAATCCATCCAGACTTTATTGGTGGCCGTAAAGAAGGGACAGTTCGGTGCAGAGATTCCACACAGACCACTCGTCTTACGCCCAAACTCTTTTATGGTGTGTGAGGTTCCACTCACTAACAACATGTTCTTACAGAGTGCTTGGACTTGATGACCGACAAATTGCCGAGAATTCCATGAAAAAACCCTATTCAGAGATGTTCACCGGTTGTGATTTTGTGTCCCAAAACAGATCAATCTTTTTCATCTAATGTCAGATTTTGGAAAGAAAGATTTTCAAGTAAATTTTGCATGGTTGAAGAAAACTCTGGTCTATTGATTAGAACAAAAAACCATACACATCCATATGAGGAATTCTGATCATTTGGGCTATAAACAATATGAACTGATCGTAGTTTTTCGGTTATCTTGCTGACCGACAAACAAACAAATCAATAAACATGCGCAAACAGCATAACCACCTGGGGGGGGGGGGGGGGGGGGGTGATGATGATTAAGCACGGATGGTTTCTGCATTCACTGACTTTTAAAACAATGCCATTGAAACGAGAAATATGTTGAAATGAAAAAAAAAAAACAAAAAACAAACAAACAAACAAACAAAAAACACCTGTCTCGGCCCGTGTCTGACAGCAGCAGTTGAAAGATGTCGGTTCCCCACAAGCACGCAGATAGACAGGTCACACCAAGGTTTAAAAAAAAAAAAAAAGCTCGAAATTAAATATATTCATGTTGTTTATGGCTCAGTCGACCTAGAGGGTCCATCTCAGGACTGACTATAGATTAAACAAACAAATAAGCAGATAAATTCGTAGATGAATAAATAAATCTATAAGTATGAATTTCAAAAACAACTTGCGATTTTCAGACAGTTACAATCCAAAGGCTTCTCAAGACAAGACATTCTATCAGAGAAAGATGCACAATCTTCGTTGGAAGCCTTTGGGAAGCCACCGATGTCCTATAGTCATTAGCATCAACGGAAGCCAGCTGCTGATTGTTCCTCCGCCTTACGTCACGTGCCAAGATTATTCACAAGAGAAATTTCCCAGATTCACATTATGGGCACATGTGTGTGTGCGTGTGTGTGTGTGTGTGTGTGTGTGTGTGTGTGTGTGTGTGTGTGTGTGTGTGTGTGTGTGTGTGTGTGTTCTTGGTACTTTCAGATAAAAATCAAATACAGAGAAAGTCGAGACGTTTGTACAAGTCAAAGTAAATCACAGACAGGAAAGCAAATGTTCAGATTAATTAGAAATCAAACATTTGAGAGGAAATCAATGACGAAGGAAAATTCAATGTTACACAGGGTGAAGAATTGTACAGCACGTTTCGTTTCCAAGAAGGCTAAATGTGAACATTATAATACCCCTGTGAGAAAACTCCACTGGTTGTTTATTACGCATATCCACCAGAACAAGATCGCAGCTCTTTTTTTTTTTTTTGCTTCTTAACGCTCTTTATATTATAAAAACACTCCTAAAACATATTTCTGCATGTCTGTCAACCAAATATGTCATACTTTCCATTCATCTGCTGAAAAACAACAGGAAATCCTATGATACAAAATCATTCGAAGACCTTATACATCATTCAGAGAATGCTGGCGACAGAACAGTTGGTTTTATTGCCCCACCTTTTAGAACTCTTCCTAATACTATGTGAAATCTCTCTACTCAGTCTGATTCTGGACTGTTGCGGGTAAAAAGTATTTCTTCGGAAAACCTGTTCTCCACCTTTAAGGATATTAGACTTTACCAGTTCGTGGATGTCTGGGCTGTATTTGTGAGCATGTGTATGTGTTAAATGCCAGAAATTCGATAACCCGCGTGTGTATGTTCATGCTCAGGAGGAGAAAAGCGGAGTAGGAGGAGAGGGAAAGGAAGGGGTTAAGTAATAAGGAGGGGGGGGGGGGGGGGGGGGGGGGGAGAGAGGGTGCGAAGATGAAGTAAACGGAAGGGGGGGGGGAGGGGGGGGGGGGGCAGGGAAAATGGGGTCGAGGTTTGGTACGTGTGCGCGGCAACGTGTGGTGCATATCAATAATTGTATTATATAGTAACATTTTTACAACAACAACTACAACGGCTACAATAACAAAAAGGATAACATTCTTATAAGAAGCTATCATCATGTTATCGATATCGTTAACCTAATTTCATTGTTGTGGTGGTGGTTGTTGTTGCCGCTGCTGTTGTTGGTTTGAAATATTGTGGGCGATCAGCTTTGTTCAAATCAGTCTTGTAGTTGATGACGTGACTCGGTCATGATTTTCAGATTCGGTGGTTTACTTCGTTCGCAGTTCTGGTTGAGACTGACGTGCAGCTGTGATTTGGCTTCTGTGGTCGGCCGGGCTGTAAACCACCTGACTAGTTGTTGTTGTTACTTTGCCTGTTTACTAAACACACGCATTTGTGTGTAATGCAGAAGGTAGAACACAGGCACTTCTCTGAAAGGACCACAGTTAACATTATTCTATGAAGTTCACTATCCTCAGCACTTCCAATCCAACGATACACAGTAACTCCCCCTAAGAGTCATGGACCTGTCCGAACTCTCCAGCAGTACTTCCGGTAACAACGGATCGTGGCAGGAGGCCCCACAGCCGCCCCACCAGGACGACGTGCTGGAAGCCATCCCTGTGGTGGTGGATGAACTGGATGGAGGGTGGTCGGGGAAGATATGCCTCTCGGTGTTCCTGGTGTTCGGCACGTTCGGCAACCTGATGACCATCACCATCCTGCGTCGGCTTGGCACGGGCTGGTCGGCGATGAACGTGTACTTCACGGGGCTGGCGGTGTCTGACACCACCATGCTGTACACCATGGCTCTCCCCTTGTGGATCAGGAAGGTCGTGGACTTTGACGTGCTGGTCACTCACGTGGCGGTGTGTAAGGGATTGGTCTGGATGATGAACACCTCAGCAGTATCATCAGCCTGGCTCCTGGTGGACCTGACAGCGCAGAGGGCAGCGTCTGTTGTGTGGCCGCACCGTGTCAACATCGTGTGTACCCGTAGAAAGAGTATCGTTATCGTCATCGCCATTGCAGTCAACATAGCTCTCCTATATTCTCATATTCTTTACGGTTACCAAATTATCAGCGTCGAAAACGGCACGTCTGTCCGATGCTCATTTGGGTTCCAGGCGTACCAACAGTTCTGGGTGGGTGGAAGTCTGGGTGAGAACAGACATTTTCATTTATTCTCTCCTTCCTGCATGTGTCTGATCGTCAGTAACGCTGTTCTGGTGTGGAAGCTGGCGATGTCCTTGAAAGAAGCCAGCCAGCAGCTGTCAGCCTCTAAAGAAGAGCAGAAACAAAGGCGCAAGAGACGCACCTCCTCCACCACGCTCACCATCATCAGTGTGTCCACCGCTTTTGTTGTCGTCACTCTTCCTCTCATGGTCTACAACATCTTCTTTTACGAGGTTGTGTCCAAGGACAAAAACTCCAAGCAGCTCCACTATTTTCTCTACGATTTCGTCTTCATGTTTTGCTTGATCAATTTTGCTGGAATTTCTACTTGTACTGCTTGACTGGAACGAAATTCAGACAGGAGTTCTTGAACATTGTACTGGGCTGCTGTGGGAGAGAAAGTCGTCACGTACGTGGAGGTCAGTTACAGAGGGGACGCACGTTTCTGGCGCAGGAGCTGTTGCTAGGACTAATTCAGTTCTACCGGAGGAGGATAATGACGAACTTTGAGAATGATGAGACATTCAAATGATGTTTCTGATTGTCTTTTGTTATAAATAATATCATGCGCGGCTGTTTTCTCCCCAGTGCATCTGTAGGACACGAGACAAAGAAGCAGCTGTATTCGTTGGTGGACTGACTACTGAAGACGCAATGGCATGGGCAGCCTGGTGTTGGTTTCAACAGCAACACACTAGCGTTTGAATATAACACAACTATCCACGAAACTGATGAATCATTATTACAATTATACTATGAAAAAAGGATCAATATATCCACTTTCAGCACAATGGATGTTTAACAGAGACCGCACATGCCGAATTTTGAGCAAAACGTCGAGCTTCACAGGCTAGAGCACTGCTCTTTCTACTGCTTGCATATTTGTGTTGTGCATCAGAATGTTACATTCGAGGGATGGTAGCGACAACGTATTTATGCTTGATTACCTCTTCCTGAAAGTGAAAGATGTTCTTGATCACGAAGACATCCAACCGTCGGTTTGGAAATGTGTCTGTCAACCAAGACTTCTGCAAGATCAACCACTCTGCCCCCCCCCCCCCCCCCCCCCCCCCCTTCACCCCCCCCCCTCTCCCCTGCAGGACAGGGTGAGAACTTGTTGTCCGTGGCGTGTTATTGAGACATACGGGGCTGCAAGGCCTTAACGCAACACCTTTCCATCATGTGCAGTGATACTGGTCAAGGAAAGCCGGCCACTGGGGCTGTGTATAACTTGACAGTAAACCCATCTCGGTGGCAAAGACTGAGATAGTGCTATATATGGGAGACCTCGTTCACCTACACCGCCCATTTGAAATGGAGAGAGAGAGATGGACGGACGCTGATAATGAACTGACGGGCATCTTGTTCACATCACCGTGCCTTCAGCTTATCTCGACCCGGTCATGGATTCATAGAGATCCCTTTGTTTTCGATGAAAGGCTCTCGTTGACAGCAACAACAGAGAAATGAACATTCATTTGTGTTTGCGTTGTCTGCTGGCCATTCAGCACGTCTGTCAGGGCACGGGGAGGATCGGCTGTAGACAATGCAGGCAGCCCAGGTCAAGAAAAAGATGACAGTTTGTGAACTGTTGGGACACAGAAGATGTACAGACAGACGGCTCAACGAAAAAAAAAAAAACGCGCGCACGCACGCACGCACGCACGCACGCACGCACACACACACACACACACACACACACACACACACACACACACACACACACACACTCCACCTCCAAAATAAGAAACAGAACTTACCAACAGTAAAACTGTTAACAGAAGTGGCAGGAGCCATCTCCCACCTGAGCAGACTACCGTTGTCTGCTTCCTAGACCGTTCCGCAGAGACAGGACCTACCCTCAACCCCCCCCCCCCTCCCACACCCTCCTTCCTTGCTCCCTAGGCAGAGGAGATCCGGGTAGGGAGAGAGACAGCCCAGGGCAGGGAGGGAGGGAGGCGGGAGGGGGGGGGGTGGGGGGGGGGGGGGGCATAGAAACAGCGCCGTTGTAATGACTCTAAATTTTCAGTAGCAACAGCCGCAGGAGCTGACCCTTTACCAAACTGATACAACTGACCAGCGGGTAATAGGGATTTTCCGCCAACAACGACTGCACAACTGCGTGTTGGTTAGTTAGCTGTATTACTGATACCGTCTCTGGCTCATGTTCTACACTTTATTATCATGTTGTCCACTGTTCAGTACAGGAAAGAAATTCTGAAGTCCCCATCTGCCCTCCCCCCCCCCTCCTTCCCCGTTCGTTCGCCCCCTTCCATCCCCTGCTCCCCCCCCCCCTCCCACATTTCCACCTCTGTTCCTCCTTTTAAGTATCGAAGAAAGCGCCAAAATGTCCCGCTCCCCTTCCTCTGTAAGTCCCTCTCGCTTCCTCTTCCCGACTTTCCTTTCCCTCCCTCGCCATTCCGACAAAACTATCTTTAGCTATTAGCAAAAATACTTGACAAAAGATGATAAGTGCATCTACCCGGTTAGAAACCTTGTCACACAAAGGCTGGGTCAGCGAGAAGTAAAAATACATTTCATATCACCAACTCTCTCTCTCTCTCTCTCTCTCTCTCTCTCTCTCTCTCTCTCTCTCTCTCTCTCTCTCTCTCATTCATTATTTTTTTTAGCATATTTTCATTCATCGCGCACAAACAAACAGATATCATTTTGCGTATTAATCCAGAGATGACCTACATGGGAATGTTAGAATTCACATCAGCTATGCTTATTCTGCGGTGAAGACGATTATTTGCCCGTAAGAATTGATCCTGGACAATGATATTGGTCAGAATCTTTCGATCTAAACATCATAGCGTCATTTCGCTCCTGATGATGAAAAACTTGAGAACAGACACTGAATATGCGCATGACTACTTTTACGGATATGTAATACTAATTTCAGAACAACTCAAACAAACCTAGTTCAGTTTATAATTTAAAATAAAAAAAAAAAGGAACAACATCAATGACAACTTCAAAACAACTCCTGGTATGATTACGAAGAACGTCTTTGAAAGACACTATGTCCAGAAATATCAAATGGTGACCTACTCTCCGCATTTCTTTCATCAAACTCTGCGCCTTCTTTCTTTATATGTATGAGATCTCATTTAAATTCCAACACTTTGTCGTGAGTTAAGTCCAGTTGAAGAGATATTCATCTCACGTACGTGCCATTAAAGAGTTCCATCTCACGTACGTGCCATTAAATTATTCTCAGACGCGCCTGTGTTAGAAAATAATGCCTGCTCCTACAAACACGACAGCAAACTGAAATAACTGTCGCTAGACCGATCCCTCTCAAGGAACAGTTTTTAGAAAATAATGGGCCCAGCGCATGCGTACACACAGACAGACCCAGCGCACACACACAGACACACACACACACACACACACACACACACACACACACACACACACACACACACACACACACACACACACACAAAAAGATTTCAAAAGATTTAATCCTGTGACCCCTTTTGAGGCATGGAGGACTTGAAACAAAATAAACAAATGTAAATGAAAGACATCAAACATCTAAAACTTTTCCCCCCATAATTAACACACTGGATAAAATGTCACACAACTTTACTAAGTTTTAAAAACTTCGCTAAGTTAAGCAACACTTTTTTATTACCACAGAGCAAACGACAATAGTTAAATACGGACTTCATACATGTAAATTGTTTTGGTATAAACTTCTTTCTGATATCATCATATTTGTGCATTTCATTGCGAAATGAAATTCGTCGCCAAGGTCATTCTGGTCGCAGTCCCGACAAAATCGTTCATCATGAGGTATTCCAAATCGTCTGCCAATTTCGATCATGAGTTTATGATTACCACAGCGGAACCGAATTAGAGGGTATATAGAAACATCAGGCAACATTTCAATACATTTTTCACAACTCAACACAGAAACAAAACAAACAAACTGTCATGTTGTAAGGAGTTCTGTCTTTCATGCACACAGTCGTACAAAGACACAAGAGAAAACATTATGAACAGATACCAACGTTTTTCATTCAAAGCAAAGAAGCATAATTAACACACCAAAATACGCGCGCACACATACACATACACACACAAGCGCACACACATGCGCGCGTGCGTACTCACGCACATACATACACATACGGACGCGTGCCCGCGCGCACACACACAAAAGTACGCACTTACATAAATACACAAATACACGCATCTCAATACGAACACACCCATACCCTCACATACACTCAAACTTGCACACTCACACACAGACTTACACACACACACACACACACACACACACACACACACACACACACACACACACACACACACACACACACACACACACACACACACACACTCGACTCGACTCGTACACACATGCATGCATTCTCTCATAAACACACGCATGCACGCACACATACGCGCGCACGCACATACACATCCACCACGCCCATTCAGGATACGCTTCGGTGCTCGCACCCCGATCCGTCGGTGCGCAACAGCAGGGGCCCAGAAATCCACCAGTCGGACATCGACACAAGTTTGGAGCAAGCTATAGACAAAAAGTATTTCGGAAGGATGTGTTCCATCAAACGGATGATGTAAGTGTGCTGCTGTGTGAATCAGACGACGACCTTCAAGAATATTCCTGCGATCCGTGTTCGGAAGACGATCGCTTTTTCTGGTTTAACAACCAGGAAGAAAGACACATGTCATAAGAGGAATGTCTTAAATTGTCCTGCATTTGGAAAGGAAGACGCATCGGCAACACGAAGCATGCAGAGACCCAAGCATGTGCTCTATGGCGGCTGCACGCTGTCCACGGACTGATCCAGTTTTACCTGGGGTGACCGTCGTCTACAGAACTGACAGTGAACACCAGTGACATTTTCTCGTTCATGATCATCACGTAAAGTGAAAAAAAAAGGATATTGCTGTGGTTTTCCATGTTAATAAAATCGAAATTGAGTCGCGTTTTGTTGTTGTACATCCCGCCGATTTGCTTAAAGGGCTTTTACAGCCTAACAGCATTAAACTTCGTTCATTCGTTCGTTTGTCCAAACATCAAAGCAATAAGCCTATAGAGGAGATAATTTCTACATACACTAACACACACACACACACACACACACACACACACACACACACACACACACACACACACACACACACACACACACACTGAGAGCCCATATATACCGGAATTCAGAAACACCAATTCTGTGTGACTACATGTATATCCAATACATGGTAGTCAAGGGTCATTAAAGTATGGAACTGCTGACATATTACTCGTAAGAGTCGAACAGCTTATGGGTGTATGGATTGGGGGGGAGAAGAGGGAGGAAGAGGGAGAAGGGGGGGGGGGGGGGGGGATGGGGATGAAAAGCCTTGCTCTACGTGCAAATTAGACGCCGAACCATACTGATATGGAATATGCCTTGAATAAGATTTTAACGTTTCAAAAATTCGCGAATGGTTCTAAAAAAAAAACAAACAAACAAACAAAACCTTAGGGGGGGGAGGGAGGCATCGAGGAGAGGGCGGGGGCGGTGGAAGAATTAAAAATATCTTCCAAGTGGATGAGATTTAATAAGAGTAACAGCCAACATTGCCAGGCTCCAGCCGTTCTCATAACTGGGATTAAAAACACTTGACAAAGTCAACGGAAGCTTGAAGGACTCATCTTATCATGAAGAGGCTGGAAGTGATTTTTTGTACTAGTACAGTCAAATAAAAAATGAGGGATATCGAGAGTCTGACCACATGCACAAGCAGGTGCCGGTTTTAAATACCTACCTAACCAACCATAACCCCGCAGCCTATGTACAAGGTTACGATTTGGGATTGGCCCTGGAGGATTACAGCATTTGCTTGTTGGTTTCGTCATATCCCATCTGTGCTTCCGAGCTGAATCTTCAACACACACACTCACACACACATACACACACACACACACACACACACACGCACGCACGCACGCACGCACGCACGCACGCACGCACACACACACACACACACACACACACACACACACACACACACACACACAATGTGGCTAAGCAGACGCGATAACATACAACTTTTTAAACAGGTACGTTTGGGGGCCTCTTGTGAAAGGGAAAAAGGATGGGACTTCCTCGAAGAGATGAGATGGTAGGTCGTTCCATTTTTAGGTTCACTGACAGCGAAAGAAACTATGGCCAGTAGATCTTTAATTGTAGTTCGGAAGTTTGAGAAGTTTGTTACTGTCTCAGCGATAAGAGCGAGAAGGCAGGAGAAGTTAGAAGTGTTTCATTGGAATATTTGAATGCTAACGTAACCATTTCATACCCAGCTCGCGCTTCGATTACAGACCAATGTAACAGCTGGAGGAGACGAGTAATGTGGTCATTTTGTTTTTCGAAGGAGAAGTCGAACAGCCCTGCTTTCGAAGTCAGACGAGAGATGAGGGACGACCGGAAAGAACACTGCTACAGTAATCTAATCGAGATAGGACCAGGGATGAAACTAGCTGTGCCGGACTTTCTTCTGAAGGGTTAAGTCGAATACAAGCGATCTTCCTCAGTGGAAGTATGAAGTGCGACTAAAAGAGGATATCCATAGATAGCGCCTCATGAAGATGAACGCCTAGGTATTTCACCCAAGGCTTAAAAGTGTCTGAACTTCAGCCTAGGACCAAAGGATTTTTTTTTTTACTTGATTGAAATGGAAATAATCAGCCATATTTAATAGTTCTGTTTCATCTGCTTTTAGTTTTGATTTGTTCGTATTCATCCAGTTTACATCACAAATGTATGACTGTTTTTCATTCAAAATAACAGGGAATTCAGCTAAGAACCACACAATGTCAACAGACCTCGAGAACGGATATCAAATGCCTCCCCTCTCCCCTTTTATAAGCCGTCGTGTATGACACAACAGTTCTTTTCAGCAAGATGAAATATACAACACACTGAAGCAGTAAGTTAGCTTAACTGCATCGTCGAGGATGAGTTTCAAACCAAAGAACTCACGAAGTCTTTCTCCGTGCAAAGAAAAAGTAGCTAGAACGGTTACGTTCAACGTTGCCAAGCCAGTCCAACTGTCACTGAAGAACCAACCAGTCAAGAATCTCAAAAGTTTTATAACTCTTCGAAAGACACGAAGAGGGGAAAGGAAACAAAGCAAATGCTAGAAAATGTCTGCAGACCTGTGTGGTCTGGTGTCTGCACTTCACGCTTATCTCGAAGATCCTCTGATCTCTACTGGTATACGCTGTGGTACCAAGAAATGAAAAGAGAGCAAAATCAACAAATACATAAAACAGTGTGGCTCCGTTTCCCATCTGCTCTCACTGTCATTACACTCATCTGTCGCCGAGCAATTCGAAGCTACCCCTGAAGTCCATCTTCGAAGAGTACAAAGTGGGTAAATAAAAAAAAAAGGTTACTGACCATGCTTGAGGACTTGGGAGACAGATTGTGAGATCAGTCCAGCTCCAACTGAAGACTGGCAGAAAATGGACAGTTCAGAGGGCAGTGAGCGTGGCCAAACAAACAACAACCCAAGCTCCGGAAAATACCAGGACATCTCTCTCTCTCTCTCTCTCTCTCTCTCCTCTCTCTCCTCTCTCTCTCTCTCTCTCTCTCTCTCTCTCTCTCTCTCTCTCTATCTATCTGTGTGTATGTATGTGTGCGCGTGCGTGCGCGCGCGCGCGCGCGCTTCTGTGTATGTATGTGTGTGTGTGTGTGTGTGTGTGTGGCAACTTTTTATTCCCACGTGGTCAGGGAGCTTTGAACACAGGAAGTGATTTGACTGTTCTAGTCTTTTGATAAGAGTGAATATAGCATGATGAAAGAAAGCTGATTTAATGTGAAACGCAACACTGCGCAGCTACCTTGTGCTTGATAGTGTAAAAAATAAATAAATGAAAGAAAAAAAATCTAAATTGCAAAGCGTGTGGAATTTTCCCACTGCCCCAAATGGGGCGACGCTCGCTGTGCGACTTGTGCCTCGAATTTTCCAGGAGCAAGCAGGGATAAGGAAAAAAGGCGGCACGTCGTAAAGGGGAGGGGAGGGGGGGGGGGGGGGGGGGGGGGGGGGGGGGGGGGGGGGAGGGAGTGAAGGGTAGGACCGGGGTGACTCTTGTGCTGTTGGTGAAATATACTCCTGTCAAGACGGCAACCTGCTTTGACAGAAAAAGGAATAAGAAAGAGGGGGGTGGGGGTGGGGGGGGGGAGGGGGGGGGGGGGGGGGGGGCAGTTTCAAACGTTTCCACTCGTAGCTTTTTTTTTCTCTCTCTCTCTCTTCTTTTTATCAATTTGTGTTTTTTATTCTTATGACTTTTTAAGTAGTTGGATTGCTTCAAAATTGATTATAACCAGGAGGGAAGTGTGGGTATGGATAAGGTGGGGAGGAGTCGGTTGATTTAGTGGTGCTGTCGAGAGCGTTATGGAGGTAGGAACGATTAGCAAATGTATAACCTCAGGTGCCCTATTTACTTCTTTTAACATTCTGTCTTGTCCTGTCTTAGTAATACACTAACACACGGGGCGTTTACATTACATGAAAAGAAGAGAACCAAGGACAGAACCTTTGGGACACGACACCACGATGCAGCTGCTTTAGAGCAGGTTGTTTCACTGTAACACTTTGACTGTTAACACTTTGACTGTTAACACACTGGGGTTGCCCAGTGTTCCATAGTGCCGTCCGTGCTTGCCGTGCGTCAGATTCCATAACGATCGGACGGGGCGGTGATATGCAATTCTTCTCGTTAAAGCTCCCTCAGGTTTTTATTTTCTCTGTGGTGTTTTGAGTGTGAACATATGGGGCATGTTCAATGCTCATGTGTGCCATGCTTCAGATTCCGTAACGATCGGACTCGTGGTGATATTGACTTCAGGTTATTAAGATCTCTACGGCGACAGTTTCGATTTCAAAAGCGTTCCCCGGGATTCGATTTAGTTTTTTAAAATAAGCGTCCCCGGAAGCTACTGCATGGTCTCCTAGTAGATGGTTAGGTCTCTGATAGGTCTCCTGGATGAAATACATCGAATGACTGTTGAGATACTGGGCTACTCCACAAGAGCAACAAAAAAAAAAAAATTGTAGGAAGGAGCCACGACCTTCTGGTCTAGTTTAGGAGGGACAAGACACAAACAAATGACGAAAATGAATTCACAGTGGAGGTGAAACCAAAACCAGGTATATATACAGTTTCTGTTAACAAACTAAGCAAGGACTGACAGAGAGAGTTGGAAGGTGTACGAGATGAGGAAGAGGAGGAGAGATGAAATGAAGAAAAGAGGTTTTAAAATGTCAGTATGTTCACTGGCAGGGTACGGGAACTAATGCATTCTATCTATCTAGCCAACAAATCATATGTTCACATTTGTCAAGGGCCGACTTTCATCTTCACACACTCATCAGTAGGCATTGGTTTGTTGTGATAGTCAATCCACGGTATCTGACATTGCACACCACTGAACATTTTAGAACATTCTCACCATTACCTGGAGAACATTCCGATCCAGTGAGGACTACGAATAAAGCTAACGAAGGGCAGGAAAATGAACAGGGTGCAAATTACATGAAGATGACTGTAAAACTGAGTATGAAAGACCAAATCAAAGCAAATATTTGAGCCTATACTTGAACATCCGATGAGAATAAAAGGGAGATTATTTGGCAACACGCAACATCTGAAGGCATATTAAAGGGGAGCAGTTAATTTCAATAGGAACACAAGTTTCAGAGTATTACTACAGGCAGAAGAAAACTAAAAAGTTGAACTACTGAGAACCTTCAGTACAACAGTTACTCGTGATCCAGCAGATCCTACAGTAACATAATCTGTACTCAAGAGAAACCTTTGGTAATTTACACCGTCCTGTGGAAGACCTTACGGTAATAGTAGCCGTCTTTCGGGGTACACTTCAGTTACGACATACACGTTTCTTCCAGTCCCCTTTTCAGACGTTCGGTGGCCTTGGCGTAAATCAGCTGGGTTGCGATTTTCTTTTTGTGGTTGTCAGATGACGTCAAAGAATTAAAGCTTGTGTACGATATCTTGGGTAACTACCACAACTGTCCGAGAGGTTTTTGTTGAGTTTCACCCAGACGACAAAAGCCGATACTTGAGAGGGTGAAAAAAAACAATTCTACTTGACTGACGGAATTCGACGCTTCCCATATTCTGTCACAGAAGTCTTTGATATTTATGCTTTAGCTAACGCCCCTTTTTACTCCCGCCCCCACCCCCAACTCCCCCTCTTGCCCCATGAGTGCAAACACACAGCCCCTCGCTCTTCTCTGTAAAACATGTGTTTCGTCATTTTCATAGTACTGTGGATTTGTTTACCTGCTCGTTTCATTTCATTTATTTTTGTTTGTTTTTTCTCCCCCCCCGCTACTAATTCATTCTTGTTGGTTGATTGATTGTTTCTTGTCCTGGCTGAAGAAGACCAGCAGGTAGAAGTTGCTTACTTTAGTGTTTGTTGCCTTCGTTTCGCGGCCCGGTAATCCGGCATGCGTTTTTCATGTTTTGAATTCTGATCGCAGTCACTGCACATTGAAAGTCTCAGGGGAGAGGTTTAGATTACTGAAGAATCCCCAAATGGGCAGCTTAAATTACCGAAGGGCCCCTACGAATATAGTTTAGGCTCCGAACGGTCTCTCGGTGGACGATTTGGCTCACTGAAAGGTCCATCGGAGGAATTCATGTTACGGAATGGTGTGGTCATGGTGTAGCTTATTGAAGGGTCCTGACGACGGCTCAAGTTCCTGAAGGGAGTATGGGGAGGAGGTTTAGGTACCTGGAGCCATCCCCGCCTTTCCTCCTCTCTCAGCAACACAGATTAGGTAACTGAAGGATTAATCAAGGTATGGCTTAGACTATTGAAAGGTCCTGCACTGGGCGGTTAAGGTTAAGGAAGGATTCCCATGACTATGGGCTAAATTACCAATGGATCGCCCAGCGGGGCAGTTTCGGTTACTGAAAGGACCCAAGGAGGACTATCTAAGTGACACACGATACACGATACACCGTTTTTTTTCCCCATAGAATACAAGGAAAATGTATTTGTGGTGCCATCATCACAATTCACATATTACAACAAATTTTAAACATATGTATCTTTAAAAGATTCCACTCTTTCTACTGTGCTCGGTCATTCCTCGGTCAATTCATTTATCCATCTTGTATCAGTCTGTACATATAAGTAGAAACAAATTTGGGATAAAAGTACTCCATGTATAGCTGTTCAGTCTCATCCACCATCCTAAAAAAAAAAAAAAAAAATTCAAAATCACTAAAACATCGGAAGACATTTGGCACCACACGTCGCACCCGAGTCGCGTCCCTTCCAGCCGGTGAACTGTTCTCAGCCGGTGAATCGTATTTCCTACCTGTCATGTCTTGGCATAGGATGATAGTAACAGAGGATTGTCTTAAGTTACTTTACTGATTCACAGAGGACGGTTCAGATCACGGAAGAATCCCACTGAAAACAGTTTAGGCTACTGAAGCATCCCACGAAGAACACCTTGCATTATTGAAAAATCCCACGCAGGAGGATTCAGGCCACGGTTTAGGGTCTCCTGGAGGAGTGTTGAGATTTATGAAAGATCTCACGGAGGATAGTCTGGGTACTGAAGAAGACCACGGAGGGTGGCTTAGATTACTGATGGTGCCCAAGGAGGATGGTCTGGATACTAAAGGGCCCTCAGAGGACAGTTTAGGACACTGAGAGATCCGACAGAGGAAGATATAGGATACTGAAGGTCCCGGGGAGGAAAGTTTAGGATGCTGAATGATCCCAGGAATAAAAGGTTTGAGATACTGAAAGATCCAACAAAAGAAGGTTTGAGACACTGAAAGATCCCACAAAGGAAGGTTTGAGACACTGAAAGATCCCACAAAGGAAGGTTTAGGATTCTGAACAAAACCACAACGAAGGTTTAGGATACCTAAAGTTCCCACAAAGGAAGGTTTAGGATACAGAAGGGTCCCACAAAGGAAGGTTTAGGATATCTAAGGATCCCACAAAGGTTGGTTTAGGATACAAAGGATCTCAAAAAGGAAGAGTTAGGATACCTAAGGATCTCACAAAGAAAGGCTTAGGATAGTAAAGGTTCTCACGAGAGGAGGTTTAGGATACTTAAGGATATCACAAAGCAAGGTCTGAGATACTGAAGGTTTCCCACAAAGAAGGTTTGAGATACTGAAGAATCATCACAAAACAAAGGTTTAGGATATTGAAGAATCCCACAAAGAAGGGTTTAGGATACTGAAGGATCCCACGAAGGAAGGTTTGAGATACTGAAGGATCCCACAGAGAAGGGTTTAGGATACTGAAGGATCCCACAAAGGAAGGTTTGAGATACTGAAGGATCCCACAAAGAAGGGTTTAGGACACTGAAGGATCTCACAAAGGAAGGTTTGAGATACTGAACGATCCCACAAAGGAAGGTTTGAGATACTGAAGAATCCCACAAAGAAAGGTTTATGATACTGACGGATCCCACAAAGGAAGGTTCGAGATACTGAATGATCCCACAATGGAAGGTTTATGATACTGAAGGATCCCAGGAGGGAAGTTTAGGATACTGAAGGATCCCACAAAGGAAGGTTTATGATACTGAAGGATCTCACAAAGGAGGGTGTATGATACTGAAGGATCCCACAAAGGAAGGTTTATGATACTGAAGGATCCAGCAAAGGAAGCTTCAGGATAATGAAGGATCCCACGGGGGAGCTTTAGGATACTGATAGATCTCAGGAAGGAAAGTTAAGGATACTGAAGGATCCCAGAAAGGAAGGTTTAGGATACTGATAGATCTCACAAAGGAAGGTTTGAGATACTAAAGGATTCCACAAAGGAATGTTTGAGATACTGAAGGATTCCACAAAGAATGTTTGAGATACTGAAAGATCCCACAGGGGGAGGTTTATGATACTGACGGATCCCAGCAAGAAAGGTTTAGGATACTAAAGGATCCCACAAAGGAAGGTTTGAGATATTGAAAGATCCTGCAAAAGAAGGTTTGAGATACTGAAGGATCCCACAAAGGAAGGTTTAGGATACTGAAGGATCCCAGAAAGGACGCTTTGAGATACTGAACGATACCAACGAAGGAGGGGGGGGGGGGGGGGGGGTAGAATACTGAAGGATCCCAGAAAGGAAGGTATAGAATACTGAAGGATCCCACAAAGGAAGGTTTTAGGTATTGAAGGATCCCACGGGGTATGTTTAGGATACTGAAGGATCCCACAAAGGAAGGTTTGAGATATTGAAGGATCCAACGGGGGGAGGTTTGGGATACTGAAGGATCCCACAAAAAAGGTTTAGGATACTGAAGGATCCTAGGGGAGGGGGGAGTTTAGTATACTGAAGGATCCCAAAAAGGAAGGTTCAGGATACTGCAGGATCCCATGGGGGAGCTTTAGGATACTGAAGGATCCCAGAAAGAAAGCTTTAGGATACTGAAGGATCCCACAAAGGAAGGTTTGAGGTGATGAAGGATCCCACAAAGGAAGGTTTAGGATACTGAAGGATCCCAGAAAGGAAGTTAGGATACTGAAGGATCCCAGAAGGAATGTTTGAGATACTGAAAGATCCTACAGAGGAGGTCTAGTTTACTGAAGGATCTTACAAAGCAAGGTTTGAGATATTGAAGGATCCCACGGAGGGGAGGTTTAGAATACTGAAGGATCCTACAAAGGAAGGTTTGAGATACTGGAGGATCCTAGAAAGGAAGGTTTAGGATACTGAAGGATCCCACAAGGGAAGGTTTGAGATACTGAAGGATTCCACAAAGGAAGGTTTGAGATACTGAAGGATCCCAGGAAGGAAGGTTTAGGACACAGAAGGATCCCACAAAGGAAGGTTTGAGATACTGAAGGATCCCACGGGAGGAGTTTTAGGATACTGAAGGATCCCAGAAGGGAAGGTTTAGGATACTCACGGAACCAACAAAGGAAAGTTTAGACTACTGAAGGGTCTCAGATGGAAGGTTTAGGATACTGAAGGATTCCACAGAGGACTGTTTCGTATAGTGTAGATTCCACAGAGAGCTCTTTAAGCTATTGAAGGATTCCACGGATGATACATTAGGTTATTGAGGAATCCCACCGGCTACTGTAGAATCCCACGCACGCCGATTTACGTTACCACAGGGTCCCTTAGGTGACAATTTAGGGTCTGAAAAATTCCTCGAAAGATGTTTTAGGATACTGAAGGATCCCACGGTGGACGCTTAAAGATAGTGAAGGATCCCACAGAAGACTGTTTAGGATACGGAAGTATATCACAAAGGACGATTTGATATATTGAACGATTCGGTTGGTAAAGAATCTCGAGGGAGACGATGTAGGTAACTGAAGGATCTCCCGGAGGACGATTAGGTTATTAAAGAATCTGGAGCACGGTTTAGGTTACTGAACGATCTCTTGAAGGACCTATCACGTTACGATAGAGATTACTGAAAGGTCTTACGGAGGACGATATAGATTACCAAAAGGCCTTACGGAGGACGATATAGATTACTGAAACGTCTGGAGAACAATGTAGATTACTGAAAGGTCTGGAGAACAATGTAGATTACTGAATGGTTTTACGGAGAACGATGTAGACTACTGAAAGGTCTTCTGGCGAATGGTTTAGGCTTTGATGAAAGGTTTAAAGGAGGAAGGCGTAGATTACCAAAAGGTATTAAGAAGGATGGTTTAGGTCATTGAAATGAATTAAAGGATGACGGTTTAGTTGACGATATAGGCTTTTAAAATGTTTTAAGGATGACAGTTTACGTCACTGAAAGGTCTTGAGGAGGACGGTTTAGGTTATTATAAGTTTGGACGAGTAAAAAAATCAAGGGGATAGTCTTTTGTCACAACGTGCATCTGGGCTGACCGTTAATTTTACTAAGTTTAAGTTACTGACATTTTTTTCCGGCGAATAGTCTACGCTATTGATGCTTTCCCCTTTAGCTGATTTAGGTCACTATCGTTTCCCCAGTGGACGGTATGAGTTGCTCGAGTTAATTGAGAGACGTTTACTTCATCAAAAGTGAGGGGAGGAGGGGGGAGACGGAGGTCCGTGGGG
Source organism: Conus betulinus (assembly GCA_016801955.1). Lineage (NCBI taxonomy): Eukaryota > Metazoa > Mollusca > Gastropoda > Neogastropoda > Conidae > Conus > Conus betulinus. The sequence continues at coordinate 512,990 of JADBJO010000275.1, read as the reverse complement.
TACGGGTGGGGGAGAGCGGTAAGGTTACTGAAAACTTCTTCCGAGGAGGCAGTTACGGAAGAGTCGTCCCAAATACACACACACACACACACACACACACACACACACACACACACCCACACACACACACACACACAGAGAGAGAGAGAGAGAGAGAGAGAGAGAGAGAGAGAGACGCGCTCTTTTGTTCCTGGGACAGAGGGGTGGAGGAAGGGAGGGGACGCGGTTTGGATTACTAAAGAATCACCCAAGGAAATCACTGGAGGTGAGGGTAAACGTTGGGGTACAACTCCATGTCAGGTCGACCAGAATAATACACTCTGTCAACGGAAAAACTACCGAACTCGGCCACAAGTAAGCGGAAAATCCCAGCGGAAAAAGACCGGTTTGCTGATATATTGAAATACCATGTGCTATTTGATTACTTTCCTTTTCGAGGGCCATACAGATACACGCGTCCGGGAGGGAGGAGGGAGGGCGAGGGAGGAAT
>JADBJO010000275.1:487500-502500 GCA_016801955.1 Conus betulinus | reverse complement strand
GTTTCATCCCACTTAATGGATGCGTTTCTGAGAGTGTTGCTCAAATTTCCTGACCAACACTGCAGGTGTCTGTATCTCTCGGGCCTGGTTGACGCCAGGATATATTATGAGAGGAAGCGTAGAGTACAGCCCTGTCATGTAGTCTCAGACCGAAATGGAAATCCGTAGCATCATCATAATCATCCTCATTCTCATCGATCAGCATTAAAAAAAAAAAAAGTCTCAAATTCTGTGGCCCTTCATGCCCTGCTCTCATGGTGCTCTCAGTTTCGATGCCTTCTCCACGTCTGTGGCCTTGGTTTGGTTCCGTCGGGGTCACCGGTATCGGCGAGTCCATGGGGGCTGTCGTTGGACGGACGTGGTGGCGCCCTCCGGAGGGAGAGCTCACTCACGCCGGCTCCGCGACTAAGCAATTATTGTCGTCAGTAGGGGGCTTAGTAGGTGGTGTCCTGCGTATGTTAGATCAGAACAGGCGCCACTGACACACACTGAAGTGACTCGGCGGCAGTGCAGTGTCTCCTCCGGTGAGTTGCCTCTTGACGACTTGACATTGACTGCTGCCTGTGGATTGCCGGTGCCGGGCTGCGGCGGCGGGGCGACCGGGCCGTGGCTGTGGACAGGGTGTCGGAATGAGCGGCGTGGGTGCACTGCCTCTGAGGTGGCGCAGAGGTTGGGACAGAAAAAAAAAAAAAAAAAAAAAAAAAAAGGAGATGTCTTCCGTACCATGTTGTTCAAACACCAGCATGTAAGCGAAAACAAAGGATAGAAAACGAACAAGGTACGACGTCTCCTCTGGCTAGACGAGCTTCAAGATGAGGACTTCAGTTGTAAGTACTCCTGACGAAACGCATCCAGGCATTACTACACGAACAAAACCAACCACAGCTACATTTATGAGTCTCACCCCAAGACAGTGTCGCTTTCTTTTCCCTAATGATAATACGCTAAATCAGCATCGTGTTATGAGAAAATAGTGTTTAGATGCGCTTGCTTTTTTTCCCCCTACTTTTTTAATTAAAATTAAGAAATAAATCGTTATCGTAATATGAGAAAACAGTTCCTGCATGGACTTGTTTTTCATCCAATTTTTTTTTTTTTTTCAAAGAAATGACAAAAAATTATTATCGCAATATGAGAAAATAGTATTTACATGTACATCTTTTTATTCCACTTTGAAGAAAATTAAGTTAAAAAAGAAATAAATGCATAAATCACACCGTTTTATATTAGATTGCATGTGTATCTTAGTCGCCGTCGCTGTTGCCGATGAGAGTCCGGCGACTGATCAGCGGATTTGCACACTGTACATTTTTTCTTTTTTTACTTCTAGTCTGTTTTCCTGCACCATCCCCCCCCCCCCCCCCCCCCCCCCCCCCCCCCCCCCTAAATACTGCCCCCGCTACTGCCACTCTCTCTCTTTCACACCACTATCTCCCACAACAAGCTTGCCCCAATGTCCCCTACATCCTCGTTCTCCGGATACCCCTCACCTCTCTCTCTCTCTCTCTCTCTCTCTCTCTCTCTCTCTCTCTCTCTCTCTCTCTCTCTCTCTTCTCTCAATCTCTCTCTCTCTCTCACTGGCTCGTTTCTGCATCCCTTACACACACACACACACACACACACACACACACACACGCACACCACACACGCACGCACACGCACGCACGCATGTACACACGCACACGCACGCACGCATGCACGCACGCACACACGCACACACACACACACCAAAAGATATATGCGAGCATACATGAGTGTGTATGGAAGAAGGGGGAACGGGGAGAACGGAGTGGTTGTTTGCACGCCCGCACAAAGAGCCACCCTGGCAAAAACGGACTCAGTAAAAGCACGTGCCAAAAACAGTCTGGCAAAAGTCCGCCAGAAAGCAGTCACGCACCCACTTCCCGCCAGTCTCTGTCGAATGAATGCCTGTATGCGGAGAACGAACGTTTGCGCGCTCATGTGTATGTCTTTGTAGGTTGGGGGTGGGGTGAAGGTGGGTAAGCGATGAGGGTGCCAGAATGTTGTGTTGAACCCTAAGATTCCAGCACCAAAACGTAAGACTGCATCCATGGAAGGCTAACCTTCAAAGAACACCTAGTTGCGCGAGCAGAGACAAGCATCATGACAGGTATACTCAGTACTGCTTCGGAGACTGACGATAACCAGTCCAGTATTTCGAAAATAGCAAAAACTGAATATTTGAAATGCTTCCCATCACACGAATTCGATCTACGAAAAAGGGCATTTTCACCCGTTCAAGGATAAGAGAAGAAATGAACAAACTCTTGGTATTGCTTTACTGCACCTGGATTCAAAGTCAATGCCAATTTGATCAGTTCACCCGATCTATCTCTCCGCTCAACCTTGCAGTGACCATATTGTTTTTTTTAGTGAGTGTATCGACAAAGGAGATCTCGGTACTATACCCTAACGGCACGATGCTTCTGTATCGCCAGGGAGATCGCGGCAAAACTCAGGACGTTTTCGGTATTAAGTTTTGCCTCAAACCTGCCACGAAACCCTTGAAAAAAATTTTTTTTAATGTGTCTGAACCCGGTATTAAACCACGGATGTTTAGATCTTCAGTCTAACGCTTTCCGAACTGAGTTATTTCGGCTGGCACTAAGTACAGTGTTTTTAGTCTAAGTTGACCGCCACCGGCAAGATGTGTTTTGACTCGCTTTCAATGCGCACCGTGCTTAGCCTCGCCATAATTATGGTCTCATTAACATGCGACTAGTAAGACTGTGGAACAAAAAAGCGATTTGCTCTTGACGATATTGAAATAAGAGACATGATCTTCATATACATGAACATTATGGGCACTTAAAAACAGTCTCCTGCCAATAAGTTCTTTGACATGGTCGGCGATAAAACAACAAAGACTGTGACAAAGGTCAGAGATAAAAGAACAAAGAACCTGACAAAGGTCGGAGATAAAAGAACAAAACGTGACATGTAGCAGGCAACAGATCATGACAGTGACGATGGGCGAAGACACAGACAGGAGAGTGATGTTTCTGATAGACTGTGTTCGGAATTTGAAATAAGGCAAAGATGTGGGCATTTTCGATCTCCTTGAATCAGCGCTGGAGATCAGAGAGACTGAGAAGCCTTCAGTCTCAGACAAACACGCATAACATTGCATAACATGAAAAGGTGTGATCAGATTGAAAATGTGAAATCGACAAACAAACATTCAAAGAGAAAACTGGCTTGACATCTCATTCCCCCAAGTCAAAGACAAAAGGTCATGGAATTCGTATATTACTACTTTGGCGGTGCAGGCAACCAGACAAATGGTGACGTCATACCATGGTTTATAATGGTGACGTCATACCAGTGTTCAGCACAGCTCAGCAAGGCTTATCACAACGCAGAACCCATGACGTGAAATGGTTTTATCACAGCTGCGCGAGAAACTGGCACCGTATAGCACAAGTAAATGCCGTTCAACGTCACGTTTTCACACTTATTGCGGGAGAAGTACCTGCCAGCCCCTTCGCTTTAAAAAGAGCAAGCGTACTCCTACGCAACCCATCAAAGATGGAGGTCCTAGCACAGCAGTGGCAAAACTCAAGGTCAGACAGATCAAAACCATTTATGAACAAACCAGCACCAACAATTCACGATGAAGAGGTGGACTAACTCTGTGTGTCAATAGATAGACGGATTCAAGCACGAATTGATTTAGAACGGAAATGTTTTCAAAGTTAAGGCAAATTAGAGTTTATACATGTGAAATGATAATGATTACAACAATCTCAGAGATGATGTATGTCAGCGGATAACAATTAAAACTAACTTATCAATTATGTGTGTGTGAGAAGATGACAAGGGCGACTAACTCAGTGATTATGTGTGTGAAAAGGATGACAAGGGCAACTAACTCACTGATTATGTGTGTGAGAGGATGACAAGGGCAACTAACTCATTGATTATGTGTGCGAGAGAATGACAAGGGCAACTAACTCACTGATTATGTGTGTGAAAGGATGACAAGGGCAACTAACTCACTGATGATGTGTGTGTGAGAGGATGACAAGGGCAACTAACTCACTGATTATGTGTGTAAGAGGATGACAAGGGTAACTTTACTCACTGATTATTTGTGTGAGAGGATGACAAGAGCAACTAACTCTCTGATTATGTGTGAGGATGACAAGGGCAACTAACTCAGTGATTATGTGTGTGAGAGGATGACAAGGGCAACGTACTCATTGATTATGTGTGTGAGAGGATGACAAGGGCAACTAACTCACTGATTATGTGTGTAGGAGAATGACAAGGGCATTAACTCACTGATCATTTGTGTGAGAGGATGACAAGGGCATTAACTCACTGATTACATGTATGGGAGGATGACAAGGGCAACTAACTCACTGATTTTGTGTGTAGAAGGATGACAAGGGCAACTAACTGAATGATTATGTGTGTGAGAGGATGACAAGGGCAACTTTTTCTTTCCCGTTCCTGACTGTGCTCTATCCTCAAACCGGTTAGTAAGGCGAAGTCCACAGTCCGCCGCAGAGACTCCACCGGTCACCGTAGCTTCTCCTGGACCTCAACCGGACTGGGCCACATCTGGCGTCTCAAGGCTTAAAAGGAGGCGCAGATCTGTGTGATGTGGGGTGGGAGCTTAGGAGCCTGTGCCACAAGGGCACTGGTCAGTAAGAGAGAGACAAGGGCAGCTAACTCTGGGATGATGTGTGTGAAGGGATGACAATGGCAAGTAACTCACTGATCATATGTGTGAGAGGATCGCGTTGGCAACTTACTCACTAATCACGTGTGTGAGAGCATAGCAAGGACAACTAACTCAAGGATTATGCGTGTGAGAGGATGATGACAAGGGCAAAAATCAACATGAAACACACAACGCAACGGCTGTAAAGTTCCACCATCTCAAACCCCTCCGAACAAGATCAAGGAGGGGCCACAACCAACAATACGGCAGAACAACGTGCCGGACGGAACAAAGAAATATGTCGTTCCTCCCAAGAACAGTAAAGGACTGGAACCTGCTCCTCCCTCATGAAATAGTGCAGGTCCCAACGGCAGGTACCTTCTGTAGGTAGGTATCTGCAATTCCGTAAATCCAACTCTCTCCCCCCCCCCCCCCCCCCCCTCTCCCCCCTTCTCTGTACTCTATACTCTTTCTTTCTTCTCAATAAAAGTTTCTTTTTTTCCAGTCGTCTTCACCCCTAAACGTAACAATAATAGTCGAACACTTGACTGTGGTTACTAGAAGAAGAAGAAGAAGAAGGAGAAGAAGAAGAAGAAGAAGGAGAAGAAGAGATCAAAGAAAGATTAGATTTAATTTGATACAAAAATATTACACATGAAATTGACGAGGAGAATCGATTTTCAGACTCAATTAAAAAAAAAAAAATTCTAAAAACAATCTAGCCTAATTGCGCCAGTCTATGAATATTCAAATCGTATAATTTTTGGTGTGCAGTGATGCTCTCCAACCCCAGACATACATGAGCACAGTTTACTGGCATACATGGCTGTGAATATTGATTGGAACTTGGCAACTTGTTATTCCATCTAAAACTTATTGAAACCTAAAGGGCAAATTCGTCAACATGTGTCATAAATGTACATACAGTGGATCACGCACCTTACTCTAAATCGACTGTGAGAAAAAACACGAAGCCTATACACAGCTTCTCTCTCTCTCTCTCTCTCTCTCTCTCTCTCTCTCTCTCTCTCTCTCTCTCTCTCTCTCTCTCTCTCTCTCTCCACACACACACACACACACACACACACACACACACACATCTCTGAAAATTTATACTTTAATTACATTAAAGCATAAGACTTTGCAGAGAGGTGTGTATGTGTGTGTGTGTGTGTGTGTGTGTGTGTTAATTAAGTTCATTTTCATTGTCTTAATTGTTTTGTATCTTGCCTGAAGAAGACCTCAGAGGTCGAAACGCGTCGTGCTTCGTCTTGTGATTCGTTTTTTCACAAGTTTGGGTTTTTTGGGTTTTTTTTTTTTTTTTTTTGGGGGGGGGGGGGGGGGGGGGGGGGGGGGGGTTCGCTAACATTTATTTAAGATTTGTTTAGATTTCCGCCAGCAGTCGTCTCAGTTTGCAACTAAACATGTTGAAGTTTACTACAGATTTAACTAGGACTTGTGTCTTGAAAGTTTATGCCACGTTCATCTTAACAAATGTAGATGTTCACCTACACCTTCATTTAATTTTTTTTTTCTTTGGTAGGACGCAGATTGCACCAAAGTAAATTCCACCATTTTGAAAAAAAAAACGATATCAAACAGTTTATGTACATTTTGTGATCTAAAAGACTTAGATTAAAGCATCTGCGTTTCCTTCAGATACTTAACATAAATGTGTTCTACTGATGCATCCCAGCTAAATCTGGAGCAAGCTTCGACTTACTGGGTAAGTACCTGTATGTTCGTTGTGATTTTGTTTAGGTTGCAGAAGCAAAAGAGCATTTATGTGGTCCCCGGGTGGAGGTAAGCAAGAACCCCAGATATTCTTTAGCTCAACATTAAAAAGGGAATTGCAATGTGTCGACCGAAGGGCTCAAAGAGAGAAGATTTCAGACAAAATTATTTTAAACAGCATTCTGTAAGCATACTACGTGGCTAAAGAGTGCATTGTATTGCTGCATAGAACATTCTAGAAACTTCAGATGCATCTACATGTGCCAATGGCTGGAAGTCCTCCAAAGCACGCTCGCTTCAAGAGAACTGTCAACTGAAAGATAACCGTGCTTGTGTGTACGTTTTTGAAGAGCGCTGTTCTCCAGCCTGGAGATGTGCACTTGTTGTTTCTGATGGGTTTTCTTCACTCCGGGCAGCTGAAGAAGCGAAGAGCCTCTAGGCCTATCTTGCAGGTGGAAAGAATAGCGAATGCTTCGATGATTCAGTGGGTTTGTGTGAATACATTCAGAGACAGATGTGTGAAGCCAAACAGTTCAGTTCAGTTCAGTTCTTTAGTTTAAAAAAAAAAAAAAAAAAAAGGCCTGTGTCAGAGACAAAAGCCAGACTGATTGCTCATTTGTTTTGGCGTTGTGTGTCGTCAGCGGAAATGATGCAAACCATCCTCTTTATCACTGCTACGGTTTTTTTTTTTTTTTTTTTTTTTTCACACTTTTGTGTTTTTCCATAATTGTCGGAGGGAGAATACTGCTCTCTTCAAGGTTGTGATCGAAGTAGGAGGGCATTTGGCTTTCTGTTGACAGTTAAAGATTCACGTAGGCCTAGTCTTATGTAGTATGGGAGCACGCGCCGCGAGCATGTGTGCATCATTGGTAAATTTAAGTTTACATACTCAGCAGCTACAAGTGCAATGACAGTCTTGGCAAAACTGTATTTTTTGAAAAAATACGTCTAAACGGCGAGGTCGGACGGACATTATCACGTCTCTGCGCTAATTGCCTGATTACAGTGTTAATGAGGCTTTTAAAGATCTTCATGACCGTGTAGAAGCATTCCTGGACATGTAACGAATCGAATGGTATGTTTCATGCTGGAATCGGCAGCGGCAGTGCAATGAAGAGATCAAATTAGGGAAAAGACAACAACAAAAACAGGCGCATGAAATAAGTTTTCTCTGCTGTGTTGAGAATCAACGTAGACTGGTCTGCCCTCGCGCACCGTGGTTACTGAGATAATCTGACAGTGGTGTAACCTAATGAGTGGTGACCACAAAACACGGAGTAGACAGAAGAGGAACTTTTGTTCTACTTCAGACAGTGACACAAGTGTGTGCGAAGATAGATGTGCTAAACCTGAAAAAGAAGCGTTTAAACGTCGAACCTACCGCCGACGATATGAATTTTCAAGAAGCCCTCGATAAAGCCCTCGAGAAAATAGACCATCGCTTCGACAATCTAGCAACAAAAGAAGATATAGAAAAAATGAAAAACGAAATGAAAATTTTGACCGACAGTTTCATGGAAAAGGTGGGAGAACTGGAAAGGAAGGATACTACAAGCAGAGAGTAAGCTGGAAAAGGCGCAGGCGGAAATCGTGGCAGAAAGAAGAAAAAGTGACAGTCTGGCGAATATGGTACGACAGCAGGAGAGGCGGATCAAGGAGAACGAGAGCAGTCTGAACGACCTGCAACAGTACAGCAGACGCTGGAACCTACGTGTGTACCGGGTGCCGGAGGCGGACGGGGAGACGCCGAGGACTGTGTGCGGAAGGTGTGCCGGGTCTTCACGGACGGAGTTGGCATCGCCACCGCCGCTGCTGACATCGAGGTGGCCCACAGGTCGGGAAAACGAGGCAGTGCTAAAGCCAGGCCAATACTGGTGAGGTTTTTTGACAGAAAGAAACGAGACTCTATTTTAACTAACAGAAGAAAACTGAAAAAAAAAGGAACTGTCATTGATGAGGACCTAACCTACGCCAACTACCAACTTTCCACAAATGCACACAAACACTCAGCAACGATGTCTGTGTGGAGTTCTAATGGAAGAGTGATGGCCAAGCTGTTAAATGGACAGATCCTGAAATTCAACATTCACATGGACCTCGATGTCGCTTTCCGCAGGGCAATGACTTCCAATGTGATCAGTGACCAAGAGGACACATGAGGTGACAGTGTGGCTGTGTGTATCATGGTCATCAGCGGTTTTCATATTCCCTGCACACTTTGTGTCAGAGGCATTGTTGTGGGTGCTTGTCATGTTGGTTTCTCTTTTCCTGCAACTTGAAATAGGTAAAACAACTGTTTACTTTAGTTTGATTCTGGTTGTTTATCTCTTGTACATTTCGTGTCAGTGTAGCTGCCATATATTTGGAGTCATCTTTTTTTTTTCACCTTCCTTCCTTAAAACATTGAATCTAGAAGAGATTTCCCCTTCTGCCTCTCTCTCTCTCTCTCTCTCTCTCTCTCTCTCTCTCTCTCTCTCTCTCTTGTCTCGGATGTCAAACATTTTTGTGTTAATTCTCACCTGATTTACCTTGATGGGGGTGGAGGGGGGGGGGGTGGGGGGGGGGGGGGGGGCATCCGTTTGATTGTAGAGTGGGGGTTGCTGTGTATGTGTGTGGGTCTGTTGGGGGGGGGGGGGGGGGGGGGGGGGGGGGGGGGAGGAAGTTGTGTACGTATTGAGATAGGCAGGGGGTGTGGCCTTGAAAGGGAATTATTTACTCGCAATTGTGAAATATAGCTTTTCTGCTGCTTATGCTATGCATTGATGTTTACAAGTGATGGGGAAAACCACAGCGGGCACATGATAAACCATACTTCTGTGTGTACCGATCTCTGCATACTGTGGCCAAGGAATTTTGTGGGACATGTTGCTACAAAATGGACCAGATGTACACATGCGTTTCTCTACATGTACAAAAAGGTTTATGGTCATAAGTCTCTGGTGTTTAAAACCAGAATGATATAACTATACCCTTGATTATGATGTCATGATTTTTATATGGGTGCAAATTGTGTGCGTACATGATATGGGCAACAGTTTTCACTGCCAATGTTGACAAGACAGTTACCCTGTCTATTAGGCCTGTACCGTTCCCGGTCCCCGCCTCCCCCTTCTGGTATTTGGTCCCCCCCCCCCCCCCCCCCCCCCCCCCCCCCCTCGCTTTAGGGCCCCTCATATTTCATTCTTTTTCTGCTATAGATGTACGCAGAAGTGGGAGTATGCGATTATGTGCGCTCGCGCGCGCGTGCGGGCGCGCGCGCGTGTGTGTGTGTGTGTGTGTGTGTGTGTGTGCGCGCGCGCGCGCGCGTGCGCGCGCGTGTGTGTGTGTGTGTGTGTGTGTGTGTGTGTGTGCGCGCTCCTGTATGTGTGTGTGTGTGTGTGTGTGTGTGTGTGTGTGTGTGTGTTCGCGAGTAGAGAGGGCAACACACTCTTCTGAACCTGTGTCTTGCTCAGATCAGTTAACGGGAGTGTGTGATTTTTCCTTGACTTGTTTTGGCTGTAAATACTACTCGACTTCTTGTTTCGTTACTTCTCTTTTTCTCCTGGTGGGTAGCTATGTGATCTTCTCTGTAAATGGGGAAAAATTCATAGATATGTTTTTTTTTTTCTTTTTTTTTCTGCTTTGGATAAATTATTACCATCATATTCAATGCGATTTTTGTGCTCCCATAAAAAATAATACAATTCTGATATGTTATTAGTGTCACTTAGCTAGTGAACCAAGTGTTTATGAATTGTTCCTAGTGCGACTTACCTGATGCTGTTGCTTTAGATTTTTTATTTTACTTATTCATGCGTGTGTGTGTGTGTGTGTGTGTGTGTGTGTGTGTGTGTGTGTGTGTGTGTGTGTGTGTGCGCGCGCGCGCGCGCGCGCGCAAAAATACGACTAGCAACATGAAAATTTGTAATATGTGCAAATGCATCATCATTTTGCATTTGTGTACGTGTACGTGTTCCAACTTGCCCCCATTGTGGCTGACAAATTGCGTGCGTACCAGATTGTGAAAGAGTTGTCTAGGTCCAAAACTGCCCATATATGCACGTCTTGCACTCATACATTGCTGATGTATGTAACTGAAATATGCTTGTGTACATGAAAATGCATTTACACTGATATCTGTATGCACGTTACGTCTAATGTCATGATCTACGATATTGTGCACACAACGGGAAAAGACTTATTTGACTTTTCAGGACAAGATTATCCTCTGACGCCCACTGCGTTCTCTCCGTCTCCCCCCCCCCCCCCCCCCCCCCCCCCCCCCCCCCCCCCCCCCCCCCCCCCCCCCTCCCGGCCCCCCTCTTCCCTGCTTTCCGTGCCGCCTCCTCTCTGTCCCCCCCCCCCCCCCCCCTTTTTTTTTTTTTTTTCCCTCTCCTCTCCACCACTGTCCCCATTCGTGCGTGATTTAAAGCACGTGCGCGCGTGTACGTATGTGTACGTTAGCGCGCGCGTGTGTATGTGTGTGTGTGAGAGAGGGGGGGGGAGGGGGGGGGGGGGGGAGAGGAGAGAGAGAGAGAGAGAGAGAGAGTGTGTGTGAGTGTGTGTGTGTGTGTGTGTGTGTGTGTGTGCGCGGGGGAAGATCACATTGCATAATTATTATTATGCTTTATATAATTAACACCTGTGGTTGGCGTCTTCTGCCGCCGAATTCGGCCATCTTTTTGTTTTGTTTTGTTCTGCTTTGTTTTTTTTTCCTTGTTCGATTTGATCATCCTCCATCTACAGATGGTAGCTATTCAGCGTTTTGAAAACGTAAAGAGTGATGCCAATGACGATTTTGCACTGCTCATGCCAGTGATCACCATCCAATAACACTCAATGTTTATACATGATTTATTCATGTCTCAATGTCTATGTATAGAATTGTGTGCGTGTGTGGTATGTGTCATTATGCCAGTGAATTGACAGGTTCTATTGATTTCTCATTATGCATGTTGATGTGTGCTTTAGCGATGATGTGCATAGTGTATGTAAGATGGATTCCGCTTTCCAGTTTTGTTCTTTTTTGCCATATGTGCTTTATGAGAAAACATTTCGCTTTTATGTAATTTGTGGAAACATATGAATATCCCTATTAAGTATACATCTGTCTACCGTAATGACTTGTAGGGAAATCAAAATTGGGTCTATGAACTGCCAGGGTCTCGCAAATGCTCAGAAACGTCGAGACGTGTTTAATTATTTAAGACAAAAAGCTTTTTCGATATACCTGCTACAAGACACTCACTGTAGTCCGAAACTAGAAGCCTACATTAAAGCTGAATGGGGCTATAAACTGTTATTTTGCCTCACATAATTCTAACTCCCGCGGGGTTGCCATACTATTTAATAATAACTTTGATTTCCGCTTGAACAAGATTTATAAGGACCGACTTGGCAACCATATTTTTGCCTCGATAAAAGCAATGGATATGGAATTATTAATTGTGAATTTGTATGGACCTAATCGTGACGATCCAGAGTTTTATATTACATAGAAAAAACAGATTCGAGATACAGGGGTTGAAAAAGTAATCATTGCGGGAGACTGGAACTCTGTCCGAAATTATACTCTTGACTGCTGTAACTACAAACACAATAATAATCCAAAGGCGCAAGAACAAATAGATATATGATGGATAATCTGGACCTCGTAGATGTTTGGCGGGAACTGAATCCCGAGCTTAGGAGATACACATGGAGAAGGAACACGCCATTCCAGCAGAGTAGACTAGACTATTTCTGATCTCGGATATATTAAGTAGTTATGTTACTGAAGCAGATATACAACCTGGCTACCGATCTGATCACTCTTTGATATTATTAACTCTGCAATGTGGCCAACAAGAGAGAGAGAGAGTCTACTGTGGAAATTCAATAGTTCCCTATTAAAAGACATGAAATATGTGGAAGAAATAAATAATGTAATCAAAGAGGTAACTGAAGAGTACGCAGCCCTACCTTATTGTCGTGATTCCATAGAAAATATAGCAAAGTTTGATCTGCAGTTTGTTATCTCAGATCAGCTGTTCTTGGATACGCTGCTGATGAAGATTAGAGGGAAACTATTGCCTACGCAACAATGAAGAAACGTGAAGCTTTCAAAAGAGAAAAAGAACTTGAAAAAAATATAGAACAAATTGAAAGAAAGGATTTACATACTGATGAAGAAAAAGCAGCTCTTGAAAACTGCAAACAAGAACTGGTCAGTTTAAGACATAAAAGAATGGAAGGTGTCTGTTGCGTTCAAGGGCAAGATGGGTTGCCGAAGGGGAAAAAATAACAAAATACTTCTGCAGCCTTGAAAAAAGGAACTATGTAAGTAAACATATAACGAAACTTACATTAAGGGACGGTACAACGTTAGCAAATGATAATGACATTGCTGAGGCAGTGAACTCATTTTACAAAAAATTTATATTCGGAAAGAGTTGTAGAACAGTGTGAAATCTCAAGCCTTACTAACCAACTGCCACAATTAACGGAAGAGGACAGAAATACTCTGGAGGGGAAAATAACTTTAGAAGAGGCTGGATATGCGTTAAAAAATATGGGCAACAACAAAAGCCCTGGAAGTGACGGTTTCACAGCTGAGTTCTTTAAGTTTTTTTGGTTACAGTTAGGGTCATATGTCGTAAGATCTTTAAACGAAGGGTTTGACAAAATGGAACTATCCACTACCCAGAGGAGGGGGTCATCATATGCATTCCGAAAGGGGATAAACCCAAAGACCAAATAAAAACTGGAGGCCAATATCGCTTTTGAATGTAGTGTATAAAATTGGATCTGCGTGCATTTCTAACAGATTAAAATATGTTTTAAGTTCAATCATAAGTGAAGATCAGAGTGGCTTTATACCAAATCGATATTTAGGAGATAACATTCGACTTATCTACGATCTCATGGATTACCTTGTTAAAACTAGAAAATCTGGGCTATTACTATGCTTAGACTTTGAAAAAGCATTTGATAGTGTTGACTTACAATTCATGTTTAAGGTCTTAACAGCATTTGGTGTAGGCCCTGACTTCAGTCGATGGATTAAAACTTTTTATAAAAACATTAAATCAACAGTTTCTGTCAATGGCAAGCTAACTAGCTGGGTTTGCCATTGAGAGAGGTTGTAGACAGGGCGACCCGATATCACCATACTTGTTTGTTATGTGCGTTGAAGTGTTAGCACTCATGATAAAAGAAAACCAAAATATTCAAGGCATTAAAATTGGAAATACTGAACATAAAATATCACAATACGCAGATGACACTGAACTTACTTTAGAGGGAGACAGAAAATCGTTTGAAGAATCAATCAGAACCATTGAAAAATTTGGAAGAGTATCTGGGCTTGTATTAAACACAGAAAAGACGATAGCAGTATGGCTTGGAAGTATGCGGAACTCAGCACTGAAATTTTTACCACACCTGAAGATGGAATGGAATCCAAACCGTTTTAAGATTTTAGGGGTCTGGTTCACGAATGATTTGAAAGAATGTGAAGTTGTGAATTTCGAGGAAAAGTTCTCTGAAATAAAATCATTATACAGAACTTGGCTAAAAAGACAAATTACACCACTTGGTAGAGTCGCAGTTCTTAAGTCGCTTGTGCTATCAAAAATGTTCATTTATGGATATTGTTGCCAAATCACCTGACCGTCTTTGTGAGGAAAATTCAAAAATTAGTGTTTAAATTTGTATGGAATAAAAACAAAGATAGAATAAATAGAAAAACGTCTGTTAAAAACATCAGCTCGGGGGGGTATGGGTATACCCAACATTAAAAAATATCTGAACGCATTGAAACTAACGTGGATTCGTAAAATACAATCCAGTAACCATAAATGGAAAGAACTTCTCAGACTTCAGTATCCGAATATTGACATAATGGAAAACATAGGGTCCGATTTGCCGAACCACGGCTGTGTAAACACATTCTGGAAAGATGTTTTTAAAGCATACAAAGAATTTGGAGAGGTAAAACATGTCAAAACTGTAGAAGATTTTTGTTCTGAACCGGTTTTTTTTGTAACAATCATATTATTAAAATTGAGAAAAAAAACAGTTTATTATAAAAACTGGATCAGAAATAATGTACTTTTTGTAGGAAATCTTTTGGATGACAATGGCAACTTCTTCACATTCCAATCTTTCACAGAAAAGTATGGCGTGTTCAGTAATTTTGTTACTTACCATGGAATCATATGTGCTGTGAGAAAATACGCAAGAGAGATAGGACTGAATTTGACGCACAGGGCCTCGAATTTTTCTAACCAATTACTGAACAGAATCAAAACAGCTCCTATAGGAGCAAGGTACTATTATGACATCTTAATGGAAGATGCAAATGAGCCTAAGTGTTGTAATAAGTGGGAAGAAAGGCTAGGAACTGAGGTCTGTTGGTTCAAAGCATTTCAGAAAATTGGAAAAATAAAAGATATAAAACTGAAATGGTTCCAAATCAGAGTAACTCATAGAATTTTGGGAACAAATGTAATTCTTCAGAAAATGAATATAACCAATTCAGACAAATGTTCGTTCTGTCACAACGAGAAAGAAACGATAAGACACATCTTTCTGGACCTGTGCAAGGACAAAAACAT
>JADBJO010000275.1:475000-485000 GCA_016801955.1 Conus betulinus | reverse complement strand
TGAACCGACGGATCATGTCAGGCGCTGCATATGATCACACGGTAAGAAAGCATTTTAGTCGGGTTTAAAAAAAGTTGTTGATTTTTGTTTTAAATTCGATTAACCTGATTGTGATATTCATGGTATGAATCGCAGAAACGTACTTTCGTTCGCTGTCGATACGACACCGGATGATACCGGATTCGGCGACTAACTTGCTTGCACAGTAAAGGGAGACAACGTGAACATGTTTTTCCCTTCTGATTCGATAGTCTCCCATTGATGTGATCGACAATAACATCTTTCCCTTGACTACGCCTTCATCATTTTGAAGATTCTGTAGACTATAGGGGGTTTACACATTCCGAGCACCCCATTTCAATAGGAGTGATATTACACAAGTGAGTGGCATAGTGGCTGTATGACTTCCTCTGTCCCTCTCGCAGTCTGTCTCTTTCTCTATCTGTCACTCTGTGTGTGTGTGTGTGTGTGTGTGTGTGTGTGTGTGTGTGTGTGTGTGTGTGTGTGTGTGTGTGTGTGTGTGTAAATGTTGAGCAAGATACTTTTTCTTGTTTATTTGTTTTGAATCATTCCTGAACAGTAACACTTGACAGTAATTCGTACAGATTCTTAACAGTGAGGAGAGGAGCTATGGTGGCTAGAGGGTGGGAGGGGAGGGGACTTGTGAATATGCGCAAGCATGGGTGTGCAACTGTGTGTAAAGACCGTAAACAACACAAAAACAAAAAAAATCAACAACAACAAATTAACTGCGAGAAGAAGGTGGTGGCTAGGGTGCAGGGTAGGGTAAGAGAAGATAAAGTTGCTTATAACCCAGCTGACCACAAAGGGCCATATCAGGGCTGTCACCACGTTGAAGTCATCTGTCAAGTCATTCATTCACACAACCCTTTGAAATACACCTTATAAAACCGCACCGGAAATTTGTTAAAGATCTTTCTACTGTAAAATCCCAGATCAGATGAAAAATGTTAATCTCTTTCAGAAATTCAAAGACCACATCAGGTGGAACAGCTTTCAACAAGGTTTTCGTGTGGTCTGCTGTAAATGTTTGTCTAACACCATGCAAGTCCCAACATTCTAAAAGAATGTTTCATTGTGAGTAGTACATGACATGGAATGCACCATAGAGCTTCTTCACTCTTAGTTTAAACGGTACGAATGAGTTAAAAGCGAATGGCCAGTATGCAGCCGGCATAAAACCGTTTCTTCTTTGCGACCACAGGAGGTAAATAAGAGGAACTCTTTTACGTTTCGACGGATCTGGAAAAATGTGTATCTGTGTATTCCAGTTCTCCTGCCAGAGGTCTCTGATGTAATCATTGACTTTCGGTTTCAGTTCTGAGTAGGGGATAGATATGTTGGACAAGGTGTGTGTGTGTGTGTGTGTGTGTGTGTGTGTGTGTGTGTGTGTGTGAAATTCCCCAAAAGATAACCGTGAGCATGCTCTTCTTCAATTCTTAGTTGTTAATTCATATATCCATCAGCTTAAAATCATGTGTAGTATGGTCTCAAAACTTCGCGGATGGTGTAGCGTATATGGGCTAGTCCGCATGCAGTGACGCCTGCTTTGATCAAACTGAAACTGAAACTATAAAAATAGTGTTTTTGTAAATGTACCTTTTTTAATTAAGTTTGCATGTTCGTCTCTCTCTGTCTGTCTGACTCTCTGTCTGTCTGTCTGTCTGTCTGTCTGTCTGTCTCTCTCTCTCTCTCTCTCTCTCTCTCTCTCTCTCTCTCTCTCTCTCTCTCTCTCTCTCTCTGCTTGCGTATGTGGGGTGTAGGGGGTGGTGGTGGTAGGTCTCTAAAAATATCCGGACGATACATAATACTCGGTGCACTCTGCCCGGCACGTGAACCTGCCTGTCAGCACGCACTATCGGTGTCACACCTCTTCTTTATTTTCTTTTAATTGATTTTCAGTTGTTTATACTGCTGTCCTGTCAGCGAGTCAGGTTGACGATTCATAGTTTCCGTAGAAGTTACACCCACCCACATGGACACACAACAAGGATACAAATACAACAAACAACGAAAAGTGCTCACAGGCTTAAGAAAACAGTGACACATTATCCTTTAAGTACGTACTCACATTAAGGCAACTGCACACATATACACGGAGAAAGGTGTATATGTTTAGATTTACGTAGAACTGAACATTAAAAAAGTTAAAGAAAAACTTTGTCACCCACTGTCTTCAAAATGGAAAGAGGTGAAATGTACAGTGGTAGTGTTTCTCATAAATCCATGATCACTCATGGATGAAAATTAAAGTGAAAAGAACAACAAAACTGCTGCATGTATGTTGTGCGGAACCAGCTTCCCCGAAAACACCCATCAATAATCCAGAAACTTAAACTGATAACAACAACAAAACAAAACAACCATATTGTTTGTTTATTAAGCTGAACAAATTCAGTGCATAAACTTACTGAAAGCAACAACAAAAGAAACAAACAGTCATATTCTTTGTAAATAAACCTGAACAAATTCAGTGCATAAACTTAAACTGAAAACAACGAAAAGTAAACAGCTATATTCTTTATCTATTAAGCTGAACAAATTCACATAAAACACCGGTGAGTCACCCACGAAACGAACAGTAATACTGATTACAAAAGTGTTATTTGCATATTGAGCTGAAACAAATAATGAGTGGAGGAACACACTTGCAGACACACACAATTCCAGTGAGCTGGTAAAGATGTGTAGTGAAGAGAGAGAGAGAGAGAGAGAGAGAGAGAGAGAGAGAGAGAGAGAGAGAGAGAGAGAGAGAGAGAAAAAACAATGACAATGACAAAGAATTTATTGGCAATAGCTCTTTCGGCTCAAATGCCAAGGAGGCGCAAACAAATCAAAATGCAAAATTACATCTGGCGACAACCAAAGATAAATGCAAAATCAAACAGCTTTGCAAGAATCATCCATTAGTACTGGGTCGTAATCTTCGACCAACCGACCTATGAATCATCAATTAGTGACAGTTGTTATCTTTTCTTTCAGCATGACAATAACACATTGTATATACCTAGCAGAGTTATATTTTCATGATAAATAATCTGATAACTAACAATCGAGAGAGAGAGAGAGTGAGAGAGAGTTTGTAGAGGGTGAGTAGATGGTTGGTGAGAGGAAATAGGTGGGATGAAGTAGGAATGAAGAAGAGACATTTAAGTTAAGAAAAAAAAAAACCACACACTCTTTTGATAGCATATGGGACCATGAACATAATGCTGTCTCGAAACATAGCTACATGTACCGACTGACCAGATTCGACCAAAGACAGTACGCCCTGCTTTTGTTTGTTGGGAGTGGAGGGAGACTCAGGAGAGGTACTCGGCTTTTTGTGTGTTTGGTTGGTTGGTTGTTCCGCGTACGCAGGCTGATGCTCCTGCGGACACTCCTTGTATAGACAGGCAAGGATAAATCCCATCTACACAACAAAGGGAGTGGAGTTTTGTGTGTATGATCGTTGTTCGTTGTTTTTTTTTTTTTTTTTTTTTTTTTTTTTTATCCCACCATTAAGGCAGCCATACCCCAACTTCGGGGAAGGTGCATACTATGTGTAACGTGTCATCCATACCAACGGCCAAACTGGCCGGATTTTACGTGTGTGCAAGATATTATGCGTGCGTTCACACACGGAACCTCGGTTCATAGTCTCATTCGAGGGACTGTATGGGAATTGAAGTCAGAACCAATGTTAATTCCGAGAGAAAAAAATCCCCCTGTACCGAAACGGTCCGGCGGCACTGAGCTATTGCGGCCTCCAGTCGGCTGTTTGTGAGTTGTGTTGGGCGCCATTCATAGAGAACTGTTGTGACGCGTCACAAATAATGCCGTGCCCAAAACGTTACCGTGGTGGTCACAGCTTACGCTCAGAACACTGCGGCAATGTTTTTTAGCACACGCTGTAAATACATTTTCTATGTGGTAAAAACTCTAGCCAGCATGCTATTTCAGCTGTTTTACACTACCCCTCTTCCAAATCAACAGATCCACCTGTAGACTGTTTAGACTTTGCCCACTAGTTTGGTCTCAGTAATAGCTATACAGTTTTCCGGTCAACATGATTGTAAAGAAAATCACTATCAACACTTTCTTTTGGGTATTTTTTAAAAGTTAGATTTCTGTTTACTGAGTAACAGATTTCTTGGTTCGTTTGTTTGTTTACTTTTGTCCTGTAGCCTTTAATAAAAAATTTCATGCAATACTCGTTAAAAAAACATACTTGAAGCTGTGGTCAGTAAATTCACAACATATCTGTAAATTCACTTGAGCTTCGTGTTAGCATTGCTTATTATAATTAAAACAATAAATAAATAAACAAGTAAATAAATTAATAAATAAAGAAGTAAAAACGAAAAATCGAATTCAAGGCTCAGGGTAATGAATTATAAAGCTGGAACAAGTCAATGACTTTACACTTCTTTTTCTTTGTGAGTTCAAAGAACTACTCCGGGTATGAAAGCAGTAAACATGAGGACATTCTAATTATCTGCGCTCACCAATCACACGTTGTAGAGGAAGGCGTATTTCAAATGATTAAAATCAAGTGCTTCATAAAATATCATCCTGATCACTTTGGGTCAGTTTAGTCGTGAGAGTATGGGTGTTATGTGATATTTCAACAAAAATTCGAGGTTCAGTGTTCGTTGGGTTGTTAATATATATAATAATCAACGCGCCTCGGTATCCCAAAGAGAGCAGTATAAAGCTACATGACGACTTGCTGTTAGAACTGAAAGGTGGTTCGTATAGCTTGGTGCAGAATTCGGGCTGATAATCTGAAGTTGCTGTGGTGTGATGTTTTTGCACAGTTAACACCCTGTAGCATTAAGATTTCTTTAGATATTTTATCAAGCTAGAAAGATTTTTTTTTTTTTTTTTTTAGAAACGCTAACATGAGTTTTGGTCATTTTTGTTCTGTGAGACTGTGGCTTGAGGGTATTGTGGTTCCATCGTTCCTGTGCCATGAAGAGACCTACTGTTTTCTTGTTTTTTGAGGTGGCAACATTTTTGGTGCGTTTAAAGCTTTCACGTAACGTTTTCACAACAATATGTTTGTGTGTACTTTTTTGTTGCTGAGTTTAAATACACTGACAACATTTCTTTATCTTAAAGTGAAAGTGTATGTCCTTGGCAACGGTTGAACACGGTGAGATAAGACTGAACCTGTCTCTATCGTAATCAGTTGAAAATCCCGTGATAATTAATTACCCATATGTAAATATCCGCACACACACACACATACACACACGTACGCACACACACACGCGGACGCACGCACGCACACACACACACACACACACACACACACACACACACACACATTCACTTTCTCTCGCGCGCGTAAACACACACACACACACACACACACACACACACACACACACACACACATGTGCGCGCGCGCAAACACACACACACGCGCGCGCGCGCTCATGTACGAAATAGTAGGAGAGGGAACGGGAGTCGGGCTAGGTCAGATCAAAGCCAGTACTCCCTACGGAGGGCGTACTGTCTTTGGTCAGATATAGAGGGAAGGGTGGTGTTGCAGGTGGATAGTGGGCAGGAGTGGTGCGTGCGTGTGGCAGAGAATTGTGATTTTTTTTTTTTAAATCTTGCCTGAAATTCAAATATAAAAAAGCGATGATGCATGACTCCCAGTGATAAGGCTCCTGATATTTTCCCTTACCATTATTAAGAGTACTTATATAACGCATATACCCGGTTATAGCTCTAAATGTTTTAAAATCTAGACTGTCCTTTACGCAACTGGCTGTGCACCTGCATGGGTAGAGCCGACTGAAGAGCTACCTGCTCACGCTTCATTGAGTCGTTTCCCCGAGTCAGTCAGTCAGTCACTCAGGTTTTCATTGATGTTTTCGTTCTTTCGGTGCACGCTATGTGTATACGTTACCAGTCTTACAAACAAATTCTGATCTTGCATAGACCCCTCCCTCCCCACATGTCTCTCACACTGGATCCTAACAAAAATGTCGAGACATCAGTGATAGATTTTTGTTTGTTTGTATGGTGGGGTGGTTGTTTTTTTTTTTTAGATTAGATTTTCTTGAAAATTGGACTCCTGGGTCCCCACCCATTACTTCAATACATATTCACCAGTACCATGCACAATGTTAACAACATACAGATGATTCAGTTATGCACCCCATTTATCTCCCGGAGAGACAAACATTCCAGTTTTCTACCTAGTTTAGCACGCGAGGAAAGGAAAAAAAATTTGGGGGGGGGGGGGAGGGCAGCATTTCCAGTTGTTCTTATGGTTGAACTGTTCTCAGCCTACATTGTTTCAGTCTCGCTGACCTCTCCAAAACACCGCTCTGTTTCTTCAGTCCTCCCCATGTGGCCTTATTCCGGATGTGAGATACTGGCAGTGCAGCTTTCTCACTCGGATCGAGTCCAGTGGACTCATGATCGTTACATCGGCCTTTCGCTGTAATCTGCACTCTTCACTGATGTCTGGCCTCTGTGTAGATTTCTGGTCATCACAAACATCCTCTAAGGCTGAAAGCATCTCCGCTTAGGCCCCAACGTATTTGACGCTTTGCTGTCATCTGTCGCCGTCCATCCTTATCTCGGGTGGGCAGGTTCTCTGGTCGAATCCCCTGGGTCTGTTTTCTTAATGAAAATACGGTTCAGTGACTGTTCCGTCCAACGACCGTAACAGCCAGCGACCGCAATTGTCGTTTGGTGGATGACTGTGCGGTCAGTTTTATATAGGCGAACGACCGCGCTTTATGGAACTACAAGGTCGGTGGACGCTACAGAAATTTGGGCAGCGAGTGACCACAGAGTGCCTCCAAAGACAATGACCCATTACGCCGTGGGCCACCGTCTTTGTTTCCTACTCAGACACACAGTCGGCTGACGGGGCAATCAGGGTGTTGTCGCTGTTGGGCATGCGGGACGTTCCCACAATCCTGTGGGCAAAACGAAGGTTAGCTCTAAATGCAGTTGGTATCAAGTTCAGAGCTCAGATTGGAGTCTTTCTCATACAAAACAAATCCTGTTCTGTCTCTCTCTTATGAAAACAAAAAACAACAAAATTTATGTCGTTGTAATCAAATGTCCAAAAGGTACGTCGGGGCACAGAAAATCCGTTCCTTCCAGCACAGAAGCAGACGACACACAGCTTGTGTTCCATATGCAAGTTATGAATACTGGAATGATTGTCGCCCTCAAGCCATACTCGGCTAAGAACATCTGCAGTTCTAAAATAATTGATTAAGACTGCTGTAAATCATTGTGTATATGTTTTTGCCACGTGTGTAGTTATTTTCATGACAAGAGTTTGTTCCTTAAGGCAGACGTGTGATGGACGTGTGTATGTCTGCCACAGAGTGATTTGCTCGCGGAAGCAGAACCCCACGGGGAAACAGTTTGTTGTGATTTGAGCCGACTTACCGCGTTGGTCCGACCGGCAGACGAGGTTGGGTGTAGAACCGTCTTCGCCGTGAACCGCGGTTCAATGACAATGACGGTGGCTTGCTTAACTCGATTTTGTCGGAGAACGTGTTATCCTTTGACCAGGCCGTGGACTCTCTTGTTGGCTCACAAGGCCAAAAGCAAGCATGGATACGTAAAGCCTTTAAATGTTGAGTCTACCTCGCTGAATTCTTCCCAGCTATGACCTCAGCAGGGCAAGATGATTTCACTTCCTCTCCAGAGAGTTACGCCTTAAAAGGCATCTTCTGAGAGGCTCTTAACAATGTCCTGACAACCAGCAAACCGAATTATCCTGGGTTCAGCCAATGGAATTGCTGGTCACACACACACACACACACACACACACACACACACACGAGCGCGTGCGCAAATCATAAAGACATTCAATAGCGGTTGTTAAGAATTCACTAACGCTGTGTCGTGTATCCTAGTTCAGCCTATGAGGTTGCTGACAACGTATATGCCTCGTATTATCATGACTACCCCAATCATTCCGGTTTAACCATGGAATTAATGGTCATACAACCCACACACATGATTTAACCAGTGGAATTACTGGTCTTACAACCCACACACATGATAACGATTCGCAATATTTGTTATAAGCATCTAACCAATGAGAGTCTCGGACTTCTGTTCCAGCCAATGGAAAAGCTGATATACACTTACATAGACACAAAAAGGAGTCGGATACAGCATAACGCCTTCTTCTAATTCATGTTCGATGTCCTAAGCTATTCATTGTTGCAGCAGTCTAGGCTTCAACTCAAGCCAAGACCTAATGTCGTTAATATCAGAGACATCTCTGTTAATATCTGCTCAGCCAGCTACCCACAAGGATGCAAATCACATGATAGGTTGCAGCCTTCCTCCATTTCCTCCCCCCCCCCCCCCCCCCCCCCCCCCCCCCATTTCCTCTCCCATAATCCCCTCTGTCGTTTCCGTCTGGCGGCCATTTTATTCGGGTGCCAGACACATGGAAAGATCAGTGACTCTGCGTTCTTTGTTAGTACTGTCCTAAATGTTAAATGTTGTTTTTGCCTGAAGAAGACCCAAGAAGTCGAAATGCATTGTGCTCTTGTCCTGTGCTTTGTCTATGTCCTTGGCGGTAACTAACCGCCCCCCCCCCCCCCCCCCCCCCCCCTTTTTTTTTTTTTTTTTTTTTTTTTTTTTTTAATTTTGCTTCATTTTCCGCCCTCAGTCACTCCATTTTGAAACCTTCTTGAAGGGTTCACACATGGGAACGATGAGCGTGTCCAGTCCTCTGATGTTCCACAGAAAGCCACTCGCAGGCTGACAGTCACAGGGCTGAGACACCGACGCCCAGCCTTCATTGTCCTGCTGGATCTCATGACTTTTTGTCCATGCTTTAAGCTCCGTGGAAGAACTCCGCGAACAGCTGCGAATGGAGGTGAAACACATTCCTTAGTAAAAAAAAAAAAAAAAAAAAAAAAAAAAAAAGTTAGGTTTAATATCCACTTGTCAGCATCCCCGAAATACGCAAATCACTCCCCAATTTACTCTCATGCTTCAATTTCTAACTCGGTGTACTCAGGCATGTGGTACTGGATTTCGAATCTTGAAGAACCAAAGAGAACTAATCCCCAACATTATTGGAATTAAGTTAAAGCTGCCAAAAGGGCAGGAGAACATTCGATCAAGTCACCATTCTTTTGCTATGTTTACCTGGTCCGTTTGATTCGAAAGTACAGTTGTTTACTACGGTATGAAAATGAAAAAAAAAAAAAGAAACGAGGGAGTTGGTAGGTAGGGAGAGAGAGAGAGAGAGAGAGAGAGAGAGAGAGAGAGAGAGAGAGAGAGAGAGAGAGAGAGAGTTCAGGGCAAAGGAGAGGGGGAGGTTGATGTTTTGGATGGATAGCGTGCATGTGTGTGTGTGTGTGTGTGTGTGTGTGTGTGTGTGTGTGTGTGTGTGTGTGTGTGTGAGAGAGAGAGAGAGAGAGAGAGAGAGAGAGAGAGCGTACCAATCATTGACATGATCATCCGTTACGATATGCATACTGAAGTGTGCACGTGTCTTCTTTCAGACGCCATCGGACGACGCAGCCATGCAGCTGATGGAACTTAACGGAGTGGTGAAAGCTGCTGGAGACAAGCGCTTGGAGGGGGAGAAGAGGGAGTGGGTGAAGAAGGAAGATGAGGAGGAGAGAGGAGGAGGAGGAGAGAGAGCCAAGTGGACCCACAGCTGTGAGTTCGTCCTATCCCTAGTCGGCTATGCTGTAGGGGTCAGCAACCTCTGGCGGTTTCCTTACCTGTGTCTGAAGAACGGAGGAGGTGAGAGGCTGCTGACTCCCGTTTTTCTACTATCTCTTTAACCATCCATGTATGTGTTGAAAATAAACACAATGAAGAACATGTATTACAAAGATATCAGTGAAAAGCAGTATGCAACGTCGGGGAGCAATAGATAAAGAAAGATGTACGATGGGGAACGGAAGGAAATAGTTTATATATGAGCGACTAATCGAAACTTAAGATGAAATGTCGGAAAGACAGGAAGTAGGAGAAC
>JADBJO010000275.1:465000-470000 GCA_016801955.1 Conus betulinus | reverse complement strand
ACCTGTCCTACCCAGTCCAACCTACTGAAGCAAAGGCAACCCTGCCCCAAATTCAAAACCAGCTCAATCCAGCTGTAGTTGTACATCAAACCCAGCCCAACCAAACCCACGCGCAAACAAACTCAACCAAGCCAGTGCGCGAAACAAACCCAAGCGACCCCACAGTGCATTAGCGCTGTGCCATGACACTCCATTCTGTGTTGGGTGTGAGCAGGTCTGGGCTACTGCATGATCCTGGTGTCGGGCATGGCATGCATCTACTACAACGCCGTGCTGTCCTGGATCGTCTACTACCTCTACTGCTCCTTCACCACCTCCCTGCCTGGGGCCTCCTGCGGCCACTCCTGGAACACCCCCCCACCTGCTTCGACCCTCGCCAACCCTCCGCCCTCCCGCCCTGCAACCTCTCCGCTTCCAACCACACCGACGGCCTGGGCGACCTCAATAGTTCAGCAGTTCACCTCGCCGTCACTTCTGCGATGCCCTCGGTTGCCCTTGACAACGGCTCTGTGGCTGGCATCAGGGACAGGTCTGGGTTGCTGATGGGTAACAGCTCCTCGTGCATTGAAGAAATTGGCGGGGTCTATGTCGTTGAGGGCAGCAGCGACGGCTGGAATAATATGTCCTCTCAGCAAATAGAGACTTCGACTCCCAAGTCGGCGGCTGAGGAGTTTTGGCAGTGAGTTTGTATTTGAAGTTTTTTTTTTTTTTTTTTGTTTTTTTTTTTTTTTAGTTCAAAGCGATTGTTTGTTTTATCATTTATCATATTTTTTCTGTCGAAGAAGAAAAGAAATCTTCAAAGAAAGATTGTTAGCTCAGACATTCAGCATAGCATTTGCATGTGTGTTTTAGATAAAACACAATATGTGTGTGTTTGTGTGTGTGCGTGTGTGTGTGTGTGTGTGTGTGTGTGTGTGTGTGTGTGTGTGTGTGTGTGTTTTGCGTGCACACGCATCGTATACATGCATGTGTGTGTTGATTAGTAGATTCATTCATTGATGCACTGATGTGAGCTTAGATCTGTATGCATGTACGCACTTCTTCAAAACAGATTATGATGTGTGTATACACTCATACTTGCAAATGCGCACATTTTACAAATGAGAGTGTTCTTGTGTATGCATGCGCATGCGCGCAAGTGTGTGTCTGTGTTTACATCTCTCTGTGTGTGTGTGTGTATGTGTACGTGTTGGCACACGATTTTGCCTGCTGGCATTAACAAAACAATTACACATGGAATAATTGAAACACAGAAACATTTTGATTTTTTTTTTTTTTTTTGACATGCAGACTCGTGAATTACATGCACTTTTGTTTTCTTTTGTTTCTTAATTCAATTAAATTTTGCTGTCATTGCTGGCATTAAGTGAAGTGAACAAAGCACACACGCATGCACACGCACGCACTCACGCACGCACACGCACACACACACACGCACACACACACACACACACACACGTGCATACGCGCATGCACACACACACACACACACACACACACACACACACACACACACACACACACACACACACACACACACACACACACTACGCCTGCACGCACACATGATGCGATATATTTACATTGCATTATTTGAAAGTTCAAAATTGAATCAGAATCGAAACAACACAAATAGCAACGACTACTTTCATACTAAACGCAGATGTACCTTTTTTAAGTCAGTGTATGATGCTGTCATCTCTTACATTATCATGATAAATTTGATCCAGTTTCAAGCCATTGTTCACACACTCATATCTGTTAAAAGGGTAGGCTCATTAGTGCGTACCAAATGATGAGCCACTGACTGGGAAACATGCTCTTATACAGTATTGGAATCTGCATGATGTTAAACATAAGCACTTCACAGTAGACCCCATGAATACCTTGTTGATGGATGTACCACCGGATCTATTTTTCAGTTCTAAAAGAGGTGAATATGTTATATTTGACCTAAGATTTTTAAAAAAGTTGCGATTTTTACGCATTTTTTGCTTGCTTGGAATGCCCTCTCTCTCTCTCTCTGTCTCATGTTCTATATTTCTCTCCCTCTCACTCTGTGTATGTGTGTCTCTGTCTCTCACTTTCTCTCTCTCTCTCTGTCTTTGTCTCTGTCTGTCTCTGTCTTTGTCTCTCTCTCTCTGTCTCTACGTGTGTGTGTGTGTGTGTCTCTCTCTCTCTCTCTCTCTCACTGAATGTATATGTCTCTCTATCTGTCTCACCCCCACACCCCCTCACCCCTCCCCTGTCCATGGCCTGTGGTCGGCTAGGCTATAAGCATGAAATGAAATGTAAAACTTTAAAAAAAAGAGAGAGAGAGAGAGAAAAGTAATAGAAATGTTCAGCAAGGGACGTCAGTTGTGGCTGGGCTGGTTCTTCACTGAACAGGCCATTCACAGCCAGTAGCAGACATAACCTTTCCCAGCGAGGAACACTGCAGATGACGCAACGTGCTAACTGCGTTTTAACCTGTGTTCACGGAGAAAGCACTTTCATACAGCGTCTTTTATACCCACACATCCCTACACACAAAACTCCACTCCCTTTGTTGGGTAGATGGGATTAAAATCCTTGCCTGTCTATACAGGGAGTGTCCGCACGAGTATCAGCCTGCATATGCCAAAAAGAAAAAAAAAAAAAAAAAAAAAAAAGAAAAAAAAAAGGAAAAAAGACTGTGTCATCTGTATATGCATTTGCACAAATCTGAACACGTATACACGAGTGAGATGGGTGTGTTTCGGGAGAGAGAGAGAGAGGGGGGGTGTATCTTCTGGCAAACATAAGTCGTATGACATGTGAGCAACTGCTTTTAGGAGTAAATATCTGAAATTTATCTTTCAAAGTAATTGATTGCACCATGCATGCATTCTCCTCGCTAATCCTTTCAGCTCCCCGCCCTTCCTCCCCTTCCCCTCCCTTCACAATTCTCCCCCTATTCATTGCACACAAATGCTGACTTGGCCAGGACAAGCGTATGTAGTTTATAATTCAGGCAGCTGTCACGGCCAGCCATTTCAGCCGCATTCCAACAGACATCATCTTCATGCTCCCTTCATCTTTCCCCTTCCCTTTTCAGTACACACACACACACACACACACACACACATTCACAGACACGCACATATGTATACGCGTACGTGTGCGCACACACACACACATGCATGCATGCACGCACATATGTATATGTGTACGCGCTCACACACACACACACACACACACACTCACACACACACACACACACACACACACACACACACACACACACACACACACACTCATTAAAGACCCCCCCACTAAGTGCCCACCTATTTCCCATCCACTCTACTCATACTACCCCCACCTGTATTCCACACCACACCGCCACCTCTCACAGTATTCCACGCCCTAAAGGTAAAACGTATAGGAGGGGGGTGGGTGAGTGGGGGAGTAGCAGAGACAAAGAAGAGTTAAAAATCCTCAAGATTGTAAGTGCCCATAGTTCTGAGATGAACCCAAAAGTCAGTTTGAAAAGCATTAGTACTGACTGGTCTGTCAACTAGGATTTCGTTATCATAGCTGCTAAGTTATTAAAAAAAGAAGTTTGTTCGCTGGCTTTTTGGTTTACCCATTGATCATCAGCTTAGAAAGTTACTTTGTTGTTTAGCTAATTTTATGTGGTTGTGCTGTAAATCCAGTGTATTCTCTTTTTGGTTTACCCATTGATCATCAATTTAGGAAGTCACTTTGTTCTTTAGTTAATTTTACGTGGTCTTGTTGTTGATCCAGTGTATCCTCTTTTTGGTTTACCCATTGATCATCTACTTAGAAAGTCGCTTTGTTGTTTAGTTAATTTTATGTGGTCGTATTGGTAATCCGGTGTGTTCTCTGCTTGCTGTTCCAGGTACGAAGTGTTGAGGAAGACTTCAGGGCTGCATGATCTGGGCAGCTTGCAGCTGCACAGCGCCCTCTGTCTTTTGGTCGCCTGGCTGCTTGTCTCCCTTTGTCTCATCAAGGGCGTAAAGTCTTTGGGCAAGGTGAGCAGCTGGCTTTACGTCGCCTCTTTACCGCAATCTTTTCTTTCCTTTTCTCAACTTTTCATCACTTCAAATGCCTAGCAACAAAGACTTCTGCTGAGAGGAGAAAAACGGCAGTTTCCACTATAACTCCTTCATTCTGGTGTTGTGGGGATTTTAGCAAGTGGTATGAGACAGTGAGAAACTGCTGTACAATTGAAGGGAGACAAGTCTTCAAAGTAATCACTCAGATGGTGTTATCAGCTTCTTGGATACAATTTATCCAAACTCCGATCAGGAATTTTGATAAGTCATCTAAAACAAAGCATTTTGACAATCAACAGTATTCATAAATCATCAAACATATTTTACCAAGTATTGGCATAAGGTTATCCTGTTAGAGTACAAGACAAAAACACAAGCGATGCATAGTGTCAAGAATTAAAAAAATAAATCCAGTTACTTTTCACCTGGGTCAATCAGTGAAACTTGATACAGGATCTCAGAGTATGAGATAAAGCTCTACTGTCTCTCTGGCATACACCGATGTTGAATTTTACACACTGTAACAGACTGACTTTCTCTCTGGCATACACCGATGTTGAATTTTACGCTGTAATAGACGTTTCTCGTCTAATGGCCTATGGTTAATCTGTGAACTTTAGGTCTTGTACTCTGTTTTTAGAGGGTTAAATTAACCATCCTGTTTGTGGGATCTGTCTCACTGACAAGATGTCAGAGCAATGTGAAAGCCAATGATTCTATTATGGAGAGTTTAGTTATCTGTTTGAAAGCAGAGAGAGAGAGATTTTCCAAGACATGCAGTGTGACAGAACACAGTTTTAATTAAACATGACAGTATGTCAGATCTTAGAGGTCTTCAGCTTTTAACACTGAAATGTGAAGTCATGTGGCTTGCCACATGGGTCAGAGGTGTGAGCACGAGATATGCGCGAGGGAGTGTCACGAATGCCAGCGTTTGTTTCTTCTGTGGTGTTGGTGGCACAG
>JADBJO010000275.1:450000-460000 GCA_016801955.1 Conus betulinus | reverse complement strand
GAGCTGTCAGCTCTGGCGGGTTGCCTCATGACGACCCACTCCTGACAGTCCCCTGCGGACTGCAGGCACTGATGCCACGACTGGATGATTCCAATTGTGGCATTGTATAGGAAAAATAGCTCAACTACAATGCAGTGTTACCTCGACTGGGTTGCTTCATAACGACCTGATGCCCCGATGGGGCTGTGGAAGGAAGGACCCGGGTGTGGCTCTGTGATGGAGCTCAGCAATGAGCGGCCTGGGAGTAAAACTGTTGAGAGGGCGTTGAAGAGGAGACAGGAAAATGAAAAAGAAATGAAAAGAAAAGCTTTAAAAGGAACTGATATCTTGTACTGTGAGCAGAGACGCAGTCATTGGGGCTATGGCAGATGGGCTGACCAGCTGTGTACGGAGGGTTTGTCATCTTCAGCGTGGTGGGTTTCATGGCCCGGGAGGCCAACACCACCGTGGACAAGGTGGCCACACAAGGTGGGTCAGCTGTTTTGACCTTTTTTTTTTCTTGTATGTTCTGAGTGTGGTATCAAAACAAAGCAAAATGCGCTGTTTGGTAAGTGCTGTAAACATTGTACTTTTTAAGCTGATGAATATTAACAACAATGGAAGGACTTGCTTTTGTGCCAGTCTTCCCAGTCCTGGTCCTAATGTGTGTCCCCTTGCAGGTGTACCTTCTCCCATTACATGTATGCATGAAGGTTGAAACATAAGCAGAGTTCATTTATTAATCTCATCGGCACTTTCTA
Source organism: Conus betulinus (assembly GCA_016801955.1). Classification (NCBI taxonomy): domain Eukaryota; kingdom Metazoa; phylum Mollusca; class Gastropoda; order Neogastropoda; family Conidae; genus Conus; species Conus betulinus. The sequence continues at coordinate 459,260 of JADBJO010000275.1, read as the reverse complement.
CTCCGGCTTCAGTTGCTGCACATGAAGAAAGCAACGAAGTGCGTTTGCATATAATTTTGGTTTGAAGTGCTTACAGTTTGGCGGGTAAGAAACAACAGAATGTTAATCACTCAAGTCATCAAGGCCAGAGTCGTCCGTGATTATGGACTGATGGATGAAGGGTGATCGTTGTCAGTTGCCCTGATCTTCACATTTACGGATAAGTAGATGAAGGAATGATTGTTATTTGTTGCCCCACGCGCCAGGCTTATAGATTGATGTATGAAGTGGTGATTGTTGTTTGTGACCCTAAGCTTTAAGTTTTCAGATTAACAGACGAAGAGATGATTGTTATTAGTTGCCTTAATCTCCAGGTTTGCTGGTTAATGGATGAAGAGGTAATGGTCACTTGTTAAACCAAGCTGTATATTTACAGATTGATGGAAAAAATGGTAACTGTGGTTCGTTGCCCAACACTCCTTGTGTACAGATTGACTGATGAAGTGGTGATGTTGTTTGTTTGCCCTGAACTCCAAAGTACAGACAGATGGAAGAAGTGGTGATTATTGTTGCCACACACACGTTTACAGATCGGTATTGATGGAAGACGTGGGGGCTGTTTTTGGTTACACTAAACTCCCAAGTTTACAGATTGATGAATGAAGCAGTGATTATTGTTTTTAGCCCTGGTTAACAGTTGGATGGATGTAGTGGTGATTGTGGTTTGTTTTCCTATACTCCATGTTTAAATGTATGTGATGGATGGACTGATAATTGTTGTTGCCCTAAACTCCAGGTTTACAGTCTGATGGATGAAATAGTAGTTCTTCTTTGTTACCCTGAAACTCATGCATATTGATAGATAAATGGGAGCCGGAATAGCTCAGTTGGTAGAGCGCCTGACTCGTAATCTTGGTGATCCTGGGGTTGCAGGTTCGAATCTCTGCTGGGGCGATTCGGTACAGGGGGATTTTTCCCTCGGAGTTAACATTGGTTGACTTCCATTTCCCATACAGTCCTTCGAATGAGACTATAAACCGAGGTTCCGTGTGTGAACGCACGCATGATATCTTGCACACACGTAAAATCCCATCACCAACTTTTGGAAGAGAAGGCCAGTTTGGCCGTTGGTATGGATGACACGTTACACATAGCATGTACCTGCGTGAGAAATGGAAAGAATGAAGGAAGTAAGGAAACTGAGTGAACGATATTGAACGATATTGACTGGATGACACGGGAAACGACTGAATGAAGCACCAGCTGGCAGCTCTTCAGTCGGCACTACCCAGTAGGCAGCCCGTTGTGTAAACGAGTGTTGATTGTAAAGCGCTTAGAGAGCTTGGGCTCTAGCCGAGAATAGGCACTGTATAAGTATTCATCATTATTTTTATTATTATTATAAATGAAGAGGTGATTTTGTTTGTGGCCCTAAACTCCAGGTTTACAGCTCTGACATTTGGAGTGGTGATCCAGATTTACACATGAAGTTAAAGAGGAAAGGCTGCAATTACCAAACACTTAAGGAAATCAAAACAAAACAAGACACAATTCAAATGCGAACTTCAATGGAGCATTTTTTTTTTTAATAATTTGCTACATTTCGGTCAACTTTTCGTGAGGAATATCAACAAAGACGGAGGTTATTCACAATTAAAAATAAAAATAACAGTTGAGATTAAAACACACAAATCAGAACTCAAGAGTTCATAATCCGAACACTTAAACCGACACTATAAAAGTTGCTTTTTTTAATTAAAAGCAAAATGTCACCGATTAAAGCAGCAGAAAACAAATTAAACAGCAGTGAAGATGACTTGTGGATGAAGGTGCATCACTACGTTTTGTCACATCAATGTGTTCTAGGACCTGTTCCTTGTTAATGACCCCACACCCACACCCACACCCAACAAAAAAGATTATCATGTTTAGGTCTTTCTGCCATCTGAAGTGCATGCATTTGTTGTTGTTTTAGATCATTGAAACAATATATCTGGTCTTTTCTTTTACTAATATAAGTCCCTGTTACTGAAATTGGCTTACAAATATATTCGTTTTTGGGGGGGAGATCTTGTTTCAACATGTCGTTGAGAAGCATAGGATGGGGAAAGGAGACAAAGAGAATGACTGATTGACAATGATGGCATTCAAAGTCTTTGTAACTCTCTGAGATTCTGGCACATTCCTCATGTATCTACTGCCAACAATGGGAATATTGTAGCATGCCCTCTAGGGTGTATTCTTCGCGATGAAAACCGAAACATGCTTTACTGTTGGAACTTGAGAACTTGCCAGTTCATCTTTATAGGTGTTTTTTTTTTTGTTTATCTTTAGCCTGTGCATTTCTGTACAAAGAAATATCAATGAAATGGTTAGATTTGAAAAATTAGTTATCGCGCCCGCAGATAGTGACTCAGTTATGCTGTCTTGTGCATCAACTCGGTTGGACATACTTTATTGTTGCAAAGCATCTTTTTACAACAGTTTTTTTCCTCATTTTCCGCAAAAAAGGGATGAAATACCCGACTGTTCACCCGGAATTTACAGTCTCTTTTCCCTACATGTTAGTGGTTGTCGTAAACCCCAGGTGTAGCATTAAAGGGATGAAATGGTGATGATATGAAGTGGTGATGATTGCTACTTGTTGTTTCACAGGACCCGGCCTGGCTCTCTGGTGGCCTACCCAGAGACCATCTCCAAGTTGCCAGCCCCTCCTCTCTGGGCCGTGCTGTTCTTCACCATGTTGCTGGCTCTGGGTCTGGACAGTCAGGTGGGGGACTTTTGCACAGACGGTGGACGTCCCCTCACTTCCCTCCTTGCTCTCTGCCGCACATCATTCCTTCCTGTTACTCCTTTCTCTCCACGTTATGTTCCAAACTCCTAAGCTTCGTTTCGTTCCTCTTTCACTCTGTCCATCATCCCTCGGCTGCACACTCATGAAATACAATCGCTGTTCAATAGAAATCAAGATCAGATTAGCTCTTGCCACATCAGTTATGGCAAAGGTAACAAAACCATGGAGAAGCAACAAGATCAGCTTCCCAACAAAAACTCAAGATATGTGAGAGCTGGACCTTGATGGCAGATTTGGACAGAAGGATCCAAGCCTTTGAACTGAAGACATACAGAAGACTGCTCTCTCATCTCCTGGACAGAGCACAGAACCAACTACTCTATCCGAGAGCAGGGACCACACTGGCAGGACCACAGGCTACGGTCAAGGCGAGAAAGCTGGTGTGGTTTGGCCATGTGACACGACATGAGTCGCTGGCAAAGACAATTCTGCAAGGCTCGCTTGAAGGAGGAAGGTGCAGAGGTAGGCAGATAAAGAGCTGTTTGGAGAACATGATAGAATGGATCAACCTCAGGCTGCCAGAACTCCTGCGAGAAGCAGAGGACAGGCCGCAATGGAGATGAAGATCAACGAAGTCATCCCTCATGTCCCCCCTACGACCAATTAGGTCACGGAAATGAGATGATGATGATGACCCCTCTAGCGCCTGTCGCTCCCAGTCTTGTTTGTGTCCATTCCTGGCACCATCCTTCTTGTCTGCTTTGCCTTCCTTAACTCCTGCCGTCCTTGTCTCTTCTCATTGTCTCCACCTCCTGGTCATGTTTCTACTGTCCAGTTTACCTGTCACGTCCTGATTCTGTTTAAAAGTATATCTGTGTATGTGTGTGTGTGTGTGCACGCGAGCACGTGTGTGTGTGTGTGTGTGTGTGTGTGTGTGTGTGTGTGTGTGTGTGTGTGCACGCGAGCAGCACGTGTGTGTGTGTGTGTGTGTGTGTGTGTGTGTGTGTGTGTGTGTGTGTTGTTGTTGTTGTTGTTGTAACAAACGCAATGTTGATAACTGGTCTGAAATAAATGACAAGGACAATCTTACCCTCGTTGCAGTTCGGGATGTTTGAAACCGTGATCAGCGGCCTGGTGGACGCCTTCCCCCGTCAGCTGTCCAAGAGACGGGCCCTGCTGACCTTCACCTTGTCCATTGCCAGCTACCTCATCTCCCTACCCATAGCTACCGGGGTAATGACACAGCTTGCCCGTAGCCACAGGGTAATGATCTAGCTTGCCTTGCCGCATGATAATGATAAAGATTGCCATAGTAACCATGGTAATCGTACATCATGTCAATAAAAACCACAGAATACATAACTTGTCCATAGCCTATGGCCATCTAGGTATCAGGACAGCTTGCCTAGGGTAATGATAAAAGCTTGCTGTAGCCGTCAGGGTAATGAAATGGCTTGTCCACAACGTTAGCATGTCCATCGCCACCAGATTAAAAATACAGCTTGCCCATAGGTAGGCTAATGACCAGGGTTATAGTGTAACTTTCCCATAGCTTCCAGGACAGCAGTACAGCTTTTCCATAGCCAACAGGCTTGCCCGTCGGTACGAAAAGTTATGATATAGTTTGCCACAGCCATCAAAGCAATCAGCTTATTGTCACCAGGGTGATAGCACAGCTTGCTCACAGTCACCTGTGGTGCATCTTGCTTGTATGTACTAGGAATATGATGTGGTTTGCCATAGCCACCAGAATGATGACATTATGCTTGTAGCCATCGGGATATTCATATCTGGCCATATTTCAGGGTAATGATATAAATTGCCCTCTTTTCCCTTGCGCCAGAGAGAGAGAGAGAGAGAGAGAGAGAGAGATTTTCACCAAAACCTTGAATAGTTTTTCAAAATGTGTCTGTGTTGCAGGGTGGAATATACGTGTTTCAATTGCTAGACTGGTATGTGGCGGCGTTTTGTGTGGTGCTGACGTCATTGATAGAGTGCATCATCATTGGCTGGATTTACGGTGAGACTGGCTAGGCTTCTTTAAATACTCTCCTTACCTGTGTGAGCTTGTAGGTTCAATTATGTGTATGTGTGCTTGTATGTGGGCGCAGAAAGATGTGTAAGTGTGTGTGTGTGTGTGTGTGTGTGTGTATGTGTGTGTGTGTGTGTGTGTGTGTGTGTGTGTGTGTGTGAGTGTGTGGATGTATGTGTGTGTGTGTGTGTGTGTGTGTGAGTGAGTGTGTGGATGTATGTATGTGTGTGTGTGTGTGTGTGTGTGTGTGTGTGTGTGTGTGTGCGTGCGTGTGTGTGTGTGTGTGTGTTCGTTCGTTCGTTCTCTAATTTAACGTCTATCCACCTAACAGTGATCTAAGACAGATGTGTGTGTGTGTGTGTGTGTGTGTTTTATGGACACATGTTCAAATATAAGTATATCATATACTCCAGCACAAGAACTTTCATTGGTACATTCAAATTTGAAGTATTCATATACTCCAGCACAAGAACTTTCATTGGTACATTCAAATGTTCTTCTATTTTTTCTTTTTTTTTTTTTTTCAATGAGAAAATAGATTGATCACTTGGCCCTCGGAGTGTAAAGCAAATAAATCATAATGCAAAAGTGACCAGTCTCAGTGTCCACTTTGGTGTGGTGATTTGTTGTCACGTACATTTGGTGGCCACGTTGTCAAATGTTTATTTAGTTTTAACTCCCTTCTCCAGTCATTGTACTTCGAAACTTCGTTTTTAGTACCTTTTTGAAAATGTAATCCTTCCCGTATCGTTTTCCTTGTTTTGCACAGGATGAGTTTGTGTGTGTTGTTGTTGTCTTCAGTTTAACGTCTTTCCACATTAAGTGATATTAGATGAAGAGAAGGAGTGGGGGGGAGGGGGGGGGGCATGAGGAGGTGGGTGGGTGGGTTATCTTGCAATCATATACAAAAGAAAAAAAAAGGAATAAAAAAACAAAAAGGCATTTTTACAATCCTTACAATACAATAAAAAAAAAATTGAAAGAAAAAAAGGTATGTGAAAACCAACTTTAAATAATTATTTTCAATCATAACACAAACTATAACAAATGTCCCATAGGAATACGTAGTAAACAGTTCGCAGATTCAAGCAACAGACTAAAATTCTCAAGGATACTTTCAAGAGAACTTTCAGAAATAGCCGGTAAAATAGGTCTCAGTCTCTGGCATTCCTGAAGAATGTGTTGGTTTGAAATTTGTTCATCGCACAGACATTTAACATTCTTGCTGAACTTTGTTTTGAAGGCTTTAAGCTTTATCCTATAAGACAGCGAAGTAATGTGTCTAAATTTGAAAATGTTACTGTAATTCACAGCTATTTTGTTTCTCCTTCCTATGGAGAGACTTGTTCCACGTTGCTTGCTCCAGTAAATGATACCCTTCTGTAACGGATAATGAAATGTTTATTTCTGTAGATTCTCTGTCTTGCCTCGCACCTTTTTTTTTGCGGCTGTATCAGCACAGTTATTTGAATATAATCCAACATGTGAAGGAACCCAACAAAAGGTGATATTGGTCCCCTTTAAACTTAAAATGTTAATCATTTGATTGATTTCTATGAAAATTTTGGATTTTTTTTTTTTTTAATCAAATGAACATAAAGCATACAGTACGGACTGATAATCAACGCAGAATACAATTTGAAAAATGTTCAGTGGAAGATGAACTATATAAACTAAGAGCCAAAAGTATGGCAACAAGTTTGGTGGTAAATGTTGATCAATTTTTACCAGTGAAGTATGACTTTTCTTTTTCTAAAGCTGGTATTACAAAGCCTGAACCAGCACGGTGATCATCTAAGAGTGAGCCATCTGTATATACCTTTAAATGATTTGGGTATTTATTCTCTAGGTACTGTTAGACTTCACTTTGTGTAATATTTGGATTCTCATTCTTCTTCACATCAGTGTAATTGATATCAAAGTGTGGTTTATTCATCTCCCAGGTAGGGTAAGAGAAAACTACTTGCCATGCATCAATATTATGTGGATTTATTTCCGACTCTTTGAATAAGTCTGATACATATGAACCAATTGGCTTTAATGAAGATATCTGTCTGTCCCGTTTAGGAAAATTTATTTCTGATCTTTTTTGTACTTCTTTCGAGACAAAGTTGTCAGTTGCTGAGGTCCTGAGAACGTACTTTGCACATGCAAGATTTAATTATTCACCCAAGGGCAATTATCCAGTTTCTTTATAAGTTCCAAGGGTTGATGCGTGAAAGGGTATATACCAGAGCAAGCCTGTATCCTTAGCAATCGATACTTTGAAGTTTCTTAAGTAAATAGTTTGGAGCACTAAAAATATTTCATGTCCATTAGACAATTTTGATCGAATTAATGACGTGTTGAGATGTTTCAAAATTTTGCTTTTTTGTCCCCAGTATTGTTTACTTATAACTTTTATCAAATTTGTATGTGTGTGTGTGTGTGTGTGTGTGTGTGTGTGTGTGTGTGTGTGTGTGTGTAGGTGTGGAACGATTCAGCCGGGACATTGAACTGATGCTGGGCCAACGGCCTGGCATCTTCATGAAGCTCTGCTGGTGTTTCATCACTCCCTTTCTCATGCTGGTGAGTGCGCTTCTGTCTCCCCATAGTATTTGTCCTCAGATCGAACCTCTGATTGACTGCCAACGATTAAACATAGCATGTTTGATAGGATTGTTAATTGAATTTTTAATAGAATTTTCAACGGAATTTATAATCATGTGAAGGGAGTGAAAAGAAATAAGTATCAGTGTGTTTTTTATGATACAGCTAAATCTCTGAGAAGACAAAAAATACAGGGGTGGAAAGGCTTCATAACAACGGATGCACGTATAGGATCCTTTATGTGTAAAAGGAGGGAAGGAGAGGCGAAGATGGGTAGGAAAGTCTGAATGATAGAATACCAGAATATTAGATGACTTTCATTCCTTGTCGATGTATCTCCTGATAGGATAGGGTCAAGTTGGAAGTTTCTTCCACATTTATGATTGATTTTTTAAAGTTGGTGTTGCTGTATTAAGTTGAATCATATTTGTTTTGCTTTGTTGTTTATGTGTATGTGGATCAAGATTTTGGGAGTTTTTTTTTTCCCCATCCCGTTTAGTTTCCATTTCATTGTTATTCTAGTCCAGCCGACCACAAAGAGCTCTAGGCAGAATCATCACATGGTTTCTTAAACTGTTGCCATAGTATCTGTGTTTTTCTCCAGATATCTGCTAGTAAGCAAGTTCTTAGATGGCACTGTTTGTGTGTGTGTGTGTGTGTGTGTGTGTGTGTGTGTGTGTGTGTGTGTGTGTGTGTGTGTGTTACTGTTTGTGTGTGTGTGTGTACATCCTTGTCAGATGGCGTTCATCTTCACGATTGTGACGTATCAACTGCCGGTGTATGACGGGTACGTGTACCCAGCGGAGGCCAACGCCTTAGGGTTCTTCATTCAGTCATCCCCCTCATCCCAATCCCTGTCTTCATGATCAAAGAGTTGCTGAGCTACCAGGGATCCTTTAAACAGGTCAGTTCTCTCAGCTGGTCTGTCTGTTTCTGCCTCTTTCCTTTCTTTTTCAGTGAGGTGGGGGGAGGGGGGGGGCTAGGGTTGTGCACGTATGACCTTGTAAGATTCCTAAACTAGTTGCAAAGTGAGGTGACTGCAGACGGATGTGTAAACAAATTTGGAAATATAATCCTAAGGTTCTGCCGAAAAAACGTAGATTACAAATCACAAGACAAAACACGGTCGCATTTCAACCTCCTAGGTCTTCTTCAGGCTGGATACACAACACTCAAGACAACGAAAATGAATGAGCAAGCAGTTATTTTCATCCAATTAGGTGCAAGATGGGTGTTAGCATCCTTGCAAATGGAAGTTCTGTTTCCATTAGAGTAATCAATGAATTCAACAAATTTGTATGCCCGTATACGGCATTCACGTCAAACTGATTAAACAATTGTTTCTTTCATTTTAAAAGGCTGTTAATGTTTTGCTGCAATTGGCGGGTCTTCTGCGTTCTAGCTTGGGAAGGTTTAAATTAACCGAAAATTTGCAATAACACAGTGTAGTGTTGGTTGCTTTGACTATTCAATACATGAGCCACAAGGAGTTTACTTGTGAGAAACAACCTTACATCCATAAATGGATCCACTGAAGAGCACAGTCTGCCAAGCATCAGATCTCCTCCACCTTCGCCATTTATGTCATAATGACCACTGCTACTTATCACCTTGCATCCAGCAGAAGTGGATCTGGCGATACCCATCCCAAAAAGAAGATCAATCAAGGCCTGCGGCTAACCGCTAAATTGCAGCGTTGTCTCTCACACCAAGAATTTCTGGGTGACTGAGTAAAAAACAAACATTCCCAAAAGAATGAAGATGTCCTTCGGTTTTGCTGTTTTCTCCCCCCCTAATATTGAGCTGATCGACAAAGTCAAGAATATTTTGAAATACCAGCCGCCGTGGCGAAGTGGTTAGTGTCGC